>OZ005741.1:49086400-49513945 GCA_963930735.1 Dioctria linearis | reverse complement strand
AAATTTTGGGAACTCGCACTAGGTATATGGTAATATATAAATAGTCAATGAAATTTGTCTAAGAGATTTTAATTTTATGCAGAAGAGATCATAGAAGCTATTCGTAATATTTTTGCGATTCCTACAATCCATGCAAGTTGCCCAACTAAATATTTCAAAATTTGTTTTGGCTGGATAAGGTTGGAGTTAAAATATTTATCGCGAAACTAGAAAGACATCCATTTCGTTCACTTTGAGATTCCTAAGTGTTTTGCATTTGGACGGACATGGATCGTATCAAACTCCAGTCCATATTTTAGCACTTTCATAGCCAAGTATGTCAAAACCTATTAAAGAAGTAACTGATCGCATAAATGATTATTTAGTAGGTGATTTGGTAGAAACCATTGCGGAATGTACTAAATATCTACTTTATGTTACGTAAAAGAATTCATAAAATAATTTTATGGAATCACAACAGAATACAATTTTTTTTAAATATTTTATTTTCATTTTCTAGAAAAATACATTTTATCACCACAAAATAACATGAAATATAATATTATGAAAAATTATTGAATAGGGCCCATTATCTAGGTTATATGGGTAATTCTATAGCAAACTCCAATGTTCACGTTTTGATATCTGACAGAAAAAAAAACAAAAAAAGTTTATCAACTTTTGACTAAAAAGAGATGGGCCAAACGTCACTGCTCTCAAATTATGAGTCCAAATACATATTTCGATTTACATTATTCCCTTACCCGCTCACATTTTTCAAAGTAAATATTTAGTATTTTGTAATTTAACAACAATTGCACATATTTTTTCTTCTTCATATTGCTACCTATGAGGAAGAAAAATTATATAAAATGTTTGTTAAAGGCAATAAGATGTAAATTTTATAAATTCAATTAAATACCTTTTAAATATAATGAAACTTTTTGAACATTTGTCATCCTTTATACAATAGTGAGTTCTGATCCTTGGAAATATTAAATAAACCTACATCTGCATTCATTAACATTTGTTAATATGAATGGTTGTACCCCACCGACATATTTCAAATTTCTATTAAAATATTTAGGCAAATTTTTTTTTATATTTTTAAATATAAAAATAGCACGCTTAGAACCATTCTTCCTTTCACACTCATTAATTTCAGCGTACTTAGCACATTGAATAAGGAAACGGCATATCGGATGAAGACCTAAGCCACTCGGTGAAATGTATTAGTGTGTTGTGTTTGGCTTGGTTTTGTCATGGCAGTAGTGAAACCATGAAATATTGAAGGAAGACAAATTACTATGTAAAAAAAATAAGTAAAAAACAAGTTTTCAAACAAAACTGAGGCCAAGCCGCATGAAAAAGTAGAAAATAAACTTTTCTTCACACACAGAGGTGGACTCAGATTTTTTGATTGGGACATTTCTCTTGAATATTCTTTCACTTCATGAATCAAATCACTTATTACCTCTGATTGATCATACTGAAATATATCGGTGATTGTCAGCGAATAAAATCTGAGTCCACCTCTGTGTGTGAAGAAAAGTTTATTTTCTACTTTTTTATGCGGCTTGGCCTCAGTTTTGTTTGAAAACTCCTTTTTTACTTATATTATTTTTTCTGCCTTTTTCCTGAAACAGATTTTTCACTTATCATATCGATGAAAATTTGTCCGATGATTTTCCCGCTTTTCCGGGCTTTCCATGGAGTTTTCCACAAAAGCAACTTTATGCAACTCATTTCGCTCTACAACTTTGTCTTAGAGTGCAAAACGCTCAAAAGCTTCCTTAGTCGGAAAAACTCCGGAAAAGCGTTTTACATGAATTTTCCTCGATTTTTTCTGCAAGTTTTCACCATTGTCGGAGAGAAAGTAATGATGCCAGTTGATAGGGAACTTGATCCTGCATAATTTAGAAAACGTTTTTACCGGAAAATTTTCCGGAAAAGCGTTTTACATGAATTTTCCTCGATTTTTCTGCAAGTTTTCACCATTGTCGGAAAGAAAGTAATGATGCCAGTTGATAGGGAACTTGATCCTGCATAATTTAGAAAACTTTTTACCGGAAAATTTTCCGGAAAAGCGTTTTACATGAATTTTCCTCGATTTTTTCTGCAAGTTTTCACCATTGTCGGAACGAAAGTAATGATGCCAGTTGATAGGGAACTTGATCCTGCATAATTTAGAAAACTTTTTTATCGGAAAATTTTCGGAAAAGCGTTTTACATGAATTTTCTTCGATTTTTTCTGCATGTTTTCACCATTGTCGGAGAGAAAGTAATGATGCCAGTTGATAGGGAGCTTGATCCTGCATAATTTAGAAAACTTTTTACCGGAAAAGCGTTTTACATGAATTTTCTTCGATTTTTTCTGCAAGTTTTCACCATTGTCGGAGAGAAAGTAATGATGCCAGTTGATAGGGAACTTGATCCTGCATAATTTAGAAAACTTTTTTACCGGAAAATTTTCCGGAAAAGTCGGAAGATTCGGGGAAAAATTTTTCGGAAAAATCGGAAAACTCTGCATTTTTCCTGAAACGGATTTATCACTAATCAAATTTGTACCAAATTTTCAAATGATTTTTCCCGATTTTCCGGGTTTTCCATCGAAATTTCCGGTTCAAATTTTAATAGATTCAATTGTCACGCGACATGACCCGTGTGCCAAATTTCAGCTCGCTGTGATGACGAAATGTGGCTCTACGAGAAATATATAAATAAATATACAGACAGACAAATTCGTGTACGAGTTAAAGGAAAGGGCTGGCCTCAATAAACAAATTTTTACCGCCCCCTTATTTTCAGATAATATTTCTTGGCGTTGCCTATGATAATTTAAAGGACTTGTCACAATGAAATGTCAGAAATTAAGCAGAATTTTCAAATAGCGACCAGCCCTCTTGTCATTTCTCCCCCCCCCCCCCGCTCTATTGGTTTGACTGTCATTGAATTGCCTACTCACGTACACTGTATTCGTACGAAACCCCGTTTAGTTATTTATTCAATTACTTAGAATTGTTGAAATTGATGTGTATCATAGCAACACACTCCTCATTGCTTTATTTAGCAGTTTTTGTAGTCGTATAAGCATCTTTTTCTTTCCAATTTTTTTTTTCCAAAAATATATTTCACATGATAAGTATTCCACAGATATTTTATAATGTCAACATTACTAATAAGCTTTCCTTCATATGTCTATATTTTCACTCCCAAATGTTGTACTCTTTGTCTTTATTTATATTCAATTTTATCTTTTTAATTTTTAACCAGATATCGGCTTACATTAATTCATCTTGTATTAGTTCAACTTATGATCTAATGTCATATTCAGTATATCATTTAAATACAAAAGGAAAAGTAATGTACCAATAACTGATCCTTGTGGAATACCAGTATCACCTTAGATCTTTGAAGACTGTCACTCAAATATGATTCAAACCATTGTGTTTTCTCCATTTAATTCCACCTTAAAATAGAATTTGGCTATCAAAAGCTCTCTTCAAGTCTGAAAAAAAAATCAATTTGTTTTCATCACCTTTCCACTAAATTAAATCCCAATTTAGTATCGTTTCATAAAAGTGTCCCTTACGTAAGCGTGATAGTAGTTCTTCTACCAAGATATCGTTTTTTCCATATATTCCTCAAAAGGTATCTTTTCAGCTTTTTCAAATATTTTTTCATAGAAGGCCACTATGCGATCAAATTAAGGGTTTCAAAAGTAAAAACTGTTTCGTAGTAGTGCGGGAGCAGCTGGCAAAACTTCCTAAACAAAAATATAAATCAATATTTTTATTATTCACCCTCTGCCTCCCTTCACCTAAAAAGATCAGCTAAATATAAATCCACATTTATTTATTGTCCAATTTACGTCATAACTTACCGTATTTTCTATTTTATTACATTTTAAAACATTTACTTAAGCCGAATTTCGATGGGAGAGCGGAGCACATATTTTTTATGTGTTATGAACTATAGTACTGCATTGTCTGCGTTAGACAAAGTCCAAAAGAAGTCCTTTCGACTTATTAGCGATGACATATCAATAGCAACTATTGATTCCCTAGAGCACCGGTGTAATTTCGGATGTCCATCTCTCTTTAATCAATACCTCTATGGCTATTGCTCTAATATCTTGTGGAAGTCTTCCTATGTACACCACACGGGCTGTAACCCGAGCTCAACCTCACACTTTCAAGTCAAATTCGGCCGTACTGTGAAATTTTGCGAATCGTTCATAAGCACGCATAGAACAGTACGAATGTGGAACTGTTTGCCATCCTCTATTTACCCCCTCAGCTATGAGCCGCAAACATTCAAGCGTAATACGCACCATAGCCTCGTTGGCTCAACTCAATAATCCTCAATTTCCTATCCCCTCATCCTTTTCTATCAAGGCTCTGCTACGGCATCATAGGGTATCCCCTGAACTATGGGAATATCATAGAAAAAAAAAATTTCATCAATATCGGTTAATATATTCCTACTCAGTTTTTCGTACAAATGTACTTTTCTAAAGGCGCGTCCACACATAGCACACATTCCCCAAATATTTGAGAAACATTTTTCAAACATTTGTCAAATGTTTGTCAAATGTTTGTCAAATGTTCGTCAAACGTTCGTCAAATGTTTGTCAAATGTTTGTCAAATGTTTGTCAAACGTTCGTCAAATGTTTGTCAAACGTTCGTCAAATGTTTGTCAAATGTTTGTCAAACATTTGTGGAATGATTCAATTTAATTCAAATGAAATGGAAAACATTAGATATTTATTAAAGTTTGTACAGTACTCTCAGTCAGTTTTCAACAGCTGTGGAAAACACTGTAGTGAGAATTCGTTTTGGAATCTTGGAATTTTGTGATAATAAAGTATTCATGAGTGAGTGAGATAAGGGAGTAGATAAATATAATAAAATCAATAGAGGTGTATTCAAAACACCGAAATTTGTGGGACAAATGGAGTGAAAAGAACAAAGACAAATTAAAACGTATTGACTCCTTCATATAAATTGGAAGTAAATGATGATAAGAATTTTGGAAAACATTTCCCACACAAATATCCTATCAGCTGCTTGTCAAACATTTGTCAACTGCCTATAAATTGTTTGTCAAATGTTTGACAAATGTTTTTTTACCAATGTTTGTTATGAGTGGATGTACCTTAAGTGACACTATCACTTAGTATTAATTTACACTTACATTCATATTTTTTCTCTGTTTGGAGTGTAAAATTACTCGCTCTTGTATTTTTACCACAATATATTTTTTTAAAAATGCGTCTTTCTTGGAGTGTAAAATTACTCCTTTAATACCATGATTCTCTTGAATTTTTACACTTTCGTTAGATATTTTTAAAAAAATAAGTTTGAAATTCTACTAAAACCATGTTCTTTTGTGATATTAGTAAAATTCAATATTTTTTAGAGTGTAGCTTTTGAAATCTCTCTTCAGTTATCTCACTGAGTAATAATGAATGAAAATTTATTTGAGATTGGTATGTCTCTGTGCCTCCTCTCTGAACTGAGACAAGAATACCCTTGAAAACCATTAACACATTTAGCTTTGAATATGATTTTATCAACTCATTCAAATATATAGGGCTCCACTCTTAGGATCTTTATGGCATCCACAATTGCCTTTATTTTGGCCTTGTTAAAACTCCCTTAAGTGGGCCAACCCGTGTGAATGGTTCAGAAAAACATTTTTTTTTTTTTTTTGTAAATAGTATCCAAAATAGTGTAGAATATATAGGTAGCGTGATTTTCCGATATTCGAAGTTGTTCAGAAGTAACAGCATTGAACAGGCCAGGTATTTGGAGCGCGCCATCGAGCACTCGAGCTTTTCTCTTGTACTTCAGTTTCTTACCTGGACCTTATTAATACAAACACAGGTATAAATGCACATGAGAAAATTTATTTCCTGTTTCAAATATAACGATTAGTTTAGTCTTCACTTAGCACCCAAAGCGTTCGAATTTTATTGGTGATAATCGTGTTTGAACCTTTAAACGCGTTTTTCTCAAAACTGTATTTTTCAAATTGGTGAATACGATATCTCAGAATCTACCGAACGAATTCCTTTGAAATTCGACTGACTTATTCAGTATTCATGTCGTCAACTTGCAAACTAGGATAATTCTGATTCATCAACTCCTTTTGATTCATGTTGAAGAAGTCGTGAAAAAAACACCAAAATTCACGAAAACATGTTCAACCAGATGCTAAAAATTTACCTTTCAATATTTTTTAATAATTCTAGTTTACAAGTTACTTTTTATTTTTTGGTTTCCGATAATCAGAACGTCCGCAATTGTGGTCACCGCAAATCTTTTTTTTTTTTTAAGATGAGTCGCTAAGTGGCCGTGTACTTCAGTAATGATTGACGATTTCGGGTTGAAAAATTGTAGACTATGTTCAAAATATAATTAAATATGTGGTGAAAGGTTCGCAGCTGTATGTTTATTTAGTTTACCAAAACAAATTCCCAAAAAAAGCGAACATAAAAGAGCCTTTATATGGGATGACCCCCTTAAAAGTCAAGAAAGACACCCAGCCAAGAGTATATTTCTTAAATTTGAGTCATTAACTCATGTATCGCAGTTTTCACCAGCATTTCTTTTGAAATTTTTTTTTTTTTTTTTTTTTTTTTTGTTAAAAAGGCATCGGACGATAGATCCCAAGCACAGAGGACAGAGTAGCTTATTGTGCTGTCCTGCTAGAAACCCCATTACCAAAACCTTTTTTCCATTCATCTACAAATAGGATGGCAGACCCTAGAGTATCCAGCATGCTCCAGGCGAAGGTCGGAGAAGCACACAGAAAGTGTTCAGTTGTCTCAGGCTCCTCCTTCCAGGCAGGCCAGATACTCAGGACTATCAATAACTCCCATCATTGTTAGATGAGCCTGAAGCAAGCTGTGGCCGATGATGATGCCAACCACTGTTCTACATTGTTTCCGTGCGAGCCCCATGAGAAAATCAGAGATATTCCTATTCGTCCCATCAAGAAACATTGTTGTACACCTGCAAGTACTCAGGTTCACCCATCTGTGCTGATGCTTCCTATAAACATCTGCTTTGATGAGAGACCCGATACTCAAGGTGGCAACACCTACGGTGTGTTCCGGTGCAAAGAACGGAAAATCAGAGCCAGTCCTAGCTAAAAGGTCAGCTCTTGATCCCCATGATCTCCATGTGACCAGGAATCTACAGAAGGGACACCGTGTTGTGGATACACAACATATCCGCAGACGACCTTAAGTCCCCCAGTTACTTCGCTGTTATCCGAGGGTCACTCAGATCCATCAAGGCTGCCTGACTATCCGAAAGGATTGATAGGTATGCTAGGACTTATTTAACTCTTCCTCAGTCAGCTCATTTTGGTCCCTATTACTTTGGACGATGTTTAACTTGGTAGTTTGGAAAACTCTCAAAAGAGATTAAAGAAGCTAAAAGTAGAAATTTTTTTTGATAATACATGAAGAAACATCCTACCTTCACCAAAACGTACTTTAAAATTTCAACAAGTCACGGAAATCTTTTCATAATACAAAAATCCAATCAAACCGAAGCAATTCTGTCGATTATTATTTGTCACTGCTCCAATTAAACCGAAACTTCGATTACTTTTCCCACGTTCTGCTTAACGAGGTGCAGGGGTTTGGGAACCAATAGGTACAGATAACTTTTACGAATTTTTTTTTATCCGATTTCATTTAAATCCAACTAATAATTATTGCATAAGCCCAACACATTATAACGCCCGAGAGCACTTCGTGAGTTTTTTGTTTTTCGATTACTCATTTTAGGGATTTTCTTGGTTTGTTTCAGATCCGCTCAGCTGGACACTTATTTTGCTTTGTTTTTTTTTTTAAAGTTATAAAAAGAAATTTCTTAAGACCCCTGTGAAATACGAAAGTCAAATTGCGTTGAAACGTTGCAATGTGATATGTCCTCTGTTGGGCGTGAGAATGCACACATAAAAAGATTTCGAAATTATTTTTGACATAATCTGATCAGATTGTCGAAATTTAAAATTAAAATGGAGAAAGAGAAAAGAGATCAATACAAATGAGAAAAATATCCTTCAGCTTAAATATTGTTTATCAGAGCATAATCAGGTGACGTAATTATCGTGATAACTTATGTAATGTATGTAGGTATGTCAATTTCAGTCTAGAAGTTAAAAATATCTTCAGAACAGAAGAAGGTAGACGAAATTGGTACCTACATACTTGAGCTGCACAGATAGAGAAGTATTGTTTTGCGCGATAACAGCTCTCAAAAACCCACAAGTGAAGAACGAGATTTCTATAGAATGATTAGCACCCGTAGAACGTCATACATCATCACAGCCGTCAGAAAGATGAGACAGAACGTAGGGAGTTAATCAAAGTTACCTCAAGAACCAGTCTAGGCTGTGATGCTAGCGCAAACAAATCTGCCTAATGATGTCTTCGGAACAACTCTATTAAATTGATTTACAGAACAGATCGATCTACATTCGTGACTGAATTAACTATATAAACGAGAGTAGATTGCGGGCAACATGTAATATGGTTTATTACATTTTTCACTGGTTCAACTGGGGTCTGCGAGAACATCCGTGGAGCCTCTTGTATTTTGTATTGTGTTCTGGGATTCAATTTCTTTTTAGCTCCTCAAAACAGCTATGGTAGTAATATACTGGCTGCGAAGGTACTTCGCCAAATAACCCAGTTTCCACGGTTGTTCACGATAGTCTAAAAGTATACATTCAGGCTGGCATGGTAGGAGAACAGCTTTGAACCGCATTCTCGTTTGTTTCTTGTTTCTATTATCTCGCTTTTGTTCGTCCTCTCTACTTCGAATTTTTATTTAGCGACGACAACAACGACGACGACGTCGACGACGGTATAGAGGAAGTACATACTTCCATAAGAGAGGTTGAACGCTGTTCGAGTGGCGGAAGATAGTGTTCTTGGCGATTAGACGTTCGATACTCTCATGGGCTTGTTTCTAACTTAACTTTTGATTATGGGAAAAATCTGGTTCGTTTCAAATGGTTTTTGTTGTGTGTTCAAACTTTTATGACTTAAAGGTTCGCTGATTAGAAAATTTAGTACAAGTTAATGGCTTGGGCGGGTCTTAATGATACTCGAAAACGAACTTAAACTGCTAAAAACTCGGTTACAACAGTTTTGTGCAGGAAAGATTTCGAAATATAAATGTAATTCTGTATATATATGTAATGTACGTAGATATGCACATATTTTATACATAAATTGCCTGTTATAGGTCAAAGTTTATGATTTTAAATAACCCGAGTTACAATTCATATTTGAAATTTTAATTTTGAAATTCTTTGCATAACATCGATTGAATGAAAGGAAAAGTTACAATGAATGTAAAGGTTTAATAAATTAATACACTTGATATGAACACCTAAATTATGTATACGCCGATGAAAATGGAGCTATTTTAGCTTTGGTTAAATGGACGCCAATTAATCATAATAGCTAGCAACAAAATTTATAATTGGTCTAAGACAAAAGACAGGCCTTTGTAGATTTCTGCGTGGAGCTTGACGGCTATCGTGAACCGGTTAGGCTGCTTAGGGATCTTAGAAGGGACCCGTCGGCCAGGCTGAGTATTCTGAGAAGGCTAGATGGCTCCCTTACAGCATCGAAGGGAGATAGCTTCTCTCGACTCATTTTTCTGCATTTGTATGGCGAACATCACCCAACTCTTTGCGTTGGTGGTGCTGGTGGTGCTGGTGGTGATTGGTCCATTGTTGCCAAAGGAGTTGATGTTGAGAAGGTGAACTGGTCAATTTCAACCTTCTCGGCTTTGAAAGCCCCTGGTTCAGATGGTATTCTGCCTTGCCTTCTTAAGGCAGAGAGCATTGTGATTTCACTTTCAGGGCATGTGTGGCTTTTGGATATGTCCCTGAGGTGTGAAGGAAGGTGAGGGTTACCTTCGAAGAGTTTTCGAACCATAAACCTCTCCTCATTCCTTTTGAAATGCCTAGAGAGCTTTGTGGATGAATATATCAAGGGAGTAGCCCTAAAGGCCTATCCCTTAAACACCTTACAGCACGCTTACCGGAGGGGCAGATCTACTGAGACGGCTCTCCATTCAATGGTTACTGTCATTGATCGCGGACCGCATCGTAATCTGTTTACCTTGGGAGCCTTTCTAGACATCGAGGGGGCTTTTGACAGGGCCACCCCCGATTCGGTATGGATCGGACAAATGTTAAGACGAGCAACTTAACTCTTATAATAATTATATACTTACACTCTGTAGAGAGGCTGCACGTTGGGTTGCGTGCTTTACCCGGTACTCTGGTGTATATTGGTTGACTCACTTGCAAAGGCTTGCAAAGGCTTAACTAGCAGGCTTCATGCGATCTACGGCTATTGCTGCCCTTGAGGTCCTACTTAATATATCACCCCTGGATCTTGTCATTCGTCCAAATGCTAGGTCTGTGTGCAGATTGCGCTCATAGGGATGTTGGGAGAATGGCTGGACTGGCTCTTCTCATTGCTCTTTGGCGCGTAGGCTGGATCTGGAAAATTCTCTGGCCAGCATGCTATTTGATGTGATGGTATCAGAGCTTCATTTTGGCCGTCGCTTCTCAGTGAGTTTTCCTGTAAGGGAATCGTGACTGAGTGAACTGCCTTATCGAGCCTTCCCCGGTCCACTCTAAAAAATTTTACCGATGTCGCTCTCACTAGAGAGAGAGAGAGAGCCAGAGCGAGCGTTTTCCTTCTTGAACCTAACATTGGGATGGAGTACTCACTTGGATGACACACCACTGTCTTCGAGGCTAAAGTCTTCGCCATCGCAATGGCAGCGACGATAGCCCTTGATATCGAGATCAAGCGAAAGGACATTGCTATCCATTGCAGCCTTAATGACTCTAAGTTGCCATCGGATAACATCTAAATTACCGAGTTACCCCGAGTATTGGTTCTCTAATCAAAGCGGATTTTCATAGGAAGCATCAGCACAGATGGGCGAACCTGAGTACTTGCAGGTGCACAAAACTGTTTCTTAATGGGTCCAATAGGAATATCTCTGATTTTCTCTTGGGGCTCGGAAGGAAGCAATGTAGAACTGTGGTTGCCATCTTCACCGGCCACAGCTCGCTTTACGTTCATCTTATAAGGATGTTAGTTGTGGACAGCCCTGAGTGTATGTTCTGCCTGGAAGAAAAGCCTGACACAACCGAACGTTTTTTGTGTGCTAGGTTCTACCCTTCTATCTGTAGAGGAGTTGAAAAACCTTCCTCACCAACACTTGATGCGCTTTATTAAGAGAACAGGAATGTTTTGGTGATAGAGATCTGTCTTGAGATCTGTCGTCCCTTTCCTGAAAAAAGCAAAAAAAAGAACAGACCAATGTTAAGGCAGTCGAAACTACTATTTTTATCAAAAAACACATCATTAACGCCAATTTTTCATTTTGAATTTGAGAAACCCATAAGCTTCCCTTTAAAATAACTTATTACACTTTGTACCCAAAATATAAGTTTTTTGTCCTTTTTATTGAACATATGCACACTCGTGTAAAATCGGAAATAATTACTTTTCACTTTAACTTTTCCCGTGACGCAAACCACTCATTTGATAAAATTTTACGCGACATGTTCAATTATTTCCGTTCTTCAATTAAGTCAACAGCGCCCAATTAAATGAAATAAAAAATATTACAATATCAATTAACGCGCATGACTAGGAAAGAGATAAGAAAGTTGAAGTGAAAAGATGTGAAGCTTTCGGAAATTAAATGGCGACGTTAGAGAAAAGAATCCAAATGCCATTAATACTGCCACATAGGCATGAAAGTGTAATTTATAGCTGAAAATTTAGAATTAAATTTACTATATTCAAAGAGAAGGAAATAGATCACCATGAAATTAAATTTTAACTGATAAAACAAGCTTAAAACAGTTAAATCATTAAATAAATGGGAAAATTCAAAATTATGATTGTGAATTCGATATATTTTTCGTCAGTTACCTTATGTGTGGAAATTAGCAGCCATTTTTAAAAAATCGTGTTAAAAGAACTCGTACACGGTAATCGGTCTCTCTGATCTCTCAATTTTTTTACCAAATCAACAGAGCAGAGATGTGTAATGTCGTTTTTATACTATTTTGTATCATACAACAACAAAAGATAAATTTAATTGTGTTTCGAGATTGCAGTAAATTGCACCTTAAAGTTCCATGCACACTTACCGACAAAGCACGGACTGGCACCCACTGGCAAAATATTTTTATATTAAACCAAAAGTTAACTAATTCACATCAACCGGCATCGGCAGTTACCGGCACGTAACGGCAACTTCATTGCCGGTCGCTATCGGTGGCTAGAAATCAGACCGGCATTTATCGGTTGCTGGTTTAGTTGCGAAGTTAAGTTTGTTTTCTCTCGATACCGGCTTTAATTGAAAGTTTCCTTTCCATTTTATGTCGAAATATGTGCACGAAAAATGCCGGTGCCGGTCGATGCCTGTCAGTACCGGTTCCTGCTGTGCCGGTAAGTATGCATCGACCTTAATTTGTGGCAAAATTTACTGCTAGTTCTATACAAATTCTGCAATAAAGTGCAGCAATTAATTTTGTTTAAATTTTCAGATTTTTCTTTTTATACTAAATAGTGAAATCATAAACTTAAGAAAAGCCCAGACTCAATTTGTTACGCGCCTAGACACTGTTTGTAAAATTAAATAAGAATACATAAAAAAGTTTAGAAACTTAAGAGAGAATGCCGTTCTAAGAACGGAGAGCTTTACCTAGTAGGATATATTAAGTTCGGCATTCGCATAGAAACAATTATGGCAGAACAAAACACACCGAAATTAGACGATATTTTTTTTTTTGTAAATGACGAGTTCTCACTCTCAGTCACTTCACTAAGGGAACAAATAATATTTGAGTTGAATAGGTTAAGAGCTAACAATTTTTTAATTACTACAGTTACGATATAGGTGAAATATGTCTAATTAAAGCGGAAACTTCACAATTTACATGTCTTGTAAAAAAAGTTATGGAAATCAGCTTTAAAAAAAAACGTAGTGCTGCTTAGTCGTCAAAAAGGCCATGAAGCTCTTAACGGTGATCGAAAACCTGTACTTTTTAATAAACATGATATTTGTTGAAATATTTGCCTATTTTCTTAATCACCCTGTAAGTCTGAAACGGTTGAGATATGTGTTATTATATAAAACATTTAACATTGGGCAAACAGCCCACCTGGATCCAGCTAGGAACCAGTATCCTCCACAAATGACTGATTTATTTATATTATGACCGCAGAATACTACACTGCGGAAAGCTATAGATATTGATGCGATGACTTATCTCGTTGTGTGGTGTATACTCTAAATAATTGTGTATTTATTTGTTCGCAGCTTTGCAGTACCACCGACCTTCCAAACCCCCCAATGTGTCCTAGCCGGCATCTTTAAAGGAGATTGCCAAAGACCTATGTACCGCGATAATGAAATATTCTGATTGAATTGTTCCTGTAGGGTGCTAAGTGTTGTTGATTATACATATTATACATATGGCGTTAGTAATAACATTCAGATTTTATTGGATCTCCATCACCTGGTGGTAGGTACATTACTCAACGCAAATGATAATTAACTTTCCCTTGTGGGACCTGGCGCCAGAGTGTTTAGACCAGCCGACTTTTGCCGCTAAGAATTTCTTCATTTTTTGTTTATAAATTTCAGGTTGCTTTTTCCAACCTCCAATGATGAAGGCAATGCTGAAATCATGGAAAGTACACAACAAGGAGCAATTGGAAATATATATGAAAATACAACTAAATATGGAAAAACAATTAAAAATCACAAAAGTGAAAAACTGGAATCGAACGAAATTGAACTCGATTGAAAATGAATTCGAACGAAAATGAATTTGATCGAGAATAAACTCGATTGGAAATGAATTCCATCGAAATTGAATTGGACCAAAAATGAATTTGATCGAAAATGAATTCGATTGAGAATAAACTCGATTGGAAATGAATTCCATCGAAATTGAATTGGACCAAAAATGAATTCAATCGGAATTGCATTCGATCGAAATTGAATTCGATTGAAAATGAATTCGAACGAAAATGAATTCGATCGAGAATAAACTCTATTGGAAATGAATTTCATCGAAATTGAATTGGACCAAAAATGAATTTGATCGAAAATGAATTCGATTGAGAATAAACTCGATTGGAAATGAATTCCATCGAAATTGAATTGGACCAAAATTAATTCAATCGGAATTGCATTCGATCGAAATTGAATTCGATTGAAAATGAATTCGAACTAAAATGATATCTATTGAAATTGAATTGGACCAAAAATGAATTTGATCGAAAATGAATTCAATCGAGAATAAACTAGATTGGAAATGAATTCCATTGAAATTGAATTGGACCAAAAATTAATTCAATCGGAATTGTATTCGATCGAAATTGAATTCGATTGAAAATGAATTCGAACGAAAATGAATTCGATCGAGAATAAATTCGAGTAGAAATGAATTCCATCGAAATTGAATTGGATCAAAAATGAATTTGATCGAAAATGAATTCGATCGAGAATAAACTCGATTTGAAATGAATTCTATCGAAAATAAATTCGACCAAAAATGAATTCGATAGTTTAGTAGATAGGTATATATAGTAGATTGAGGGTACTATAGTACAGGGTGTCCCAAGAAGTAGTGTCAAACGGAAATCACCCCCATGTATTTTATGCGATTTTGCGTAGTTTTCGAGTTATGATTTTTTTTCATCAAACTACTAATTTGAACACATTTTTGGTCATAGTGACTTGAATAATTAGATAAATTGCTGATTTTATTTTCATTTTTTGCTAAATGGTTAGGCCCATCGAATGCAAGAAGATTTGATTCCGTAGCTCATACCATTGCGCCAAAAGAAAGTAAATTCAAAATAATAAAATGTACCAAAATCTTGGAGGGCGATTTAAAAAAAAATTCACATAACTTTTTTCACCCAAGCCTATTTTAAAAACGACGTCATTTCATTGGCTATTTACTGTGTAAACTTTTTTGAGATATCTCTGTGGTATCATATCTAAAATTTGCTTCAAAACGTCCTAAGTCTTAAATCTATTCGAACTTGGAAAATAGATTTTTCGCATTTTGATCGGCTCTAACTCGGTAGGGTTATTTCCAATCGGAAAACGGGTTTCACTGTTTACCTCAGCTTATTACTGCCTATAATTTGTACAAGATTTTTTTTCTCTGAATACTTCACATAATAATTCACTAATGATGAGGCATATTGACTACATACTTTATGTACAGCAAGCAATTTAGGACCTTGGATTTTGTAAACCCCGCTTATTCGCTTACTTAATCGCTGTAGCTCAGTTTTTAGAAATTTAAAACTTTGCTAAGCGCCAAAAATTTTGTTGAATGCTATGTTTGACATTTCGGTGTTATCGGCTGAAGCGCAAACATGGTTGATTTTTAGGGTGAAAGAATAATAGAATGTGTGTGAGTAGAAATGAAATTCTCTATAATTTGAGTCATGGGAATTACAAAAGAGAAGGTAAAAAATAAATACACAACTATTTTTTTTATGTTCAAAGCTATCAAAATACTTAAAATACATGAAAAATCAGAAAATATTATTTTTAAAGGCGAACAAGAAATAGCTCATCTGCAAAACATATGTTCCGATTCTTAAGTAATTTTACGTAAAAGGGTAGCTTTTCCTGTGCGTGACGTACACCAATATTTGATAAATTATCTTTATATATATAAAAAAAAACATTAACGAATTTATTCGATAAACACAAGTGAACATTTCCACCAACAATAAATTTCATCCTATTTATACAAATTTGGGGGGAGAGTACATCCCGAAAAAAGGATACTCACTAAAACACTATTAGGGTACTATAACATACTGAATGACTGACGAGTGATTTAAGAAATTTTATTATTAGGGTACCGCAACACGTTGTCATGACTAATATATTTAATTAAAACATAACCAATTGCATCGTTATAATTCCATTTGAAAATATATCTGAATTTAATTTGCTTATTGAATCTCATCATACCTTTCTGTGTCTGACCCCAGAGCACCGAAGAAAAAAAAAGCACTATTTTCCATAACAATCCCCATATAGCAAACTTTCACAATTTCAAACAGTCTCATATTTAATTGTTAATAGTTTCATGGAAAAATTTTAAGAAAATCTCTTCAACTCAAACATTCTCAATTTCCAATAAAATTGCTTTTCAATTTGACACAGAATTTCTCAAGAATATGCAAAGGAATCTGCACAGCATCCAACTGAGAAAATATTAAATCCGATGATAGGGGTATTATTACGTTGCAATTTCACAAAGTTATAGTATATTTGTTTGTTTAGCAATGTACATTCGATGGCTATAGAAGATAGATACCACAATAACAACATCATACTCTTCCAGCACCTCTAATCACAGAGCAATCACAATCACAGACAGATCGGGGTGAAATTAGCAAAAATTCCATAGAATACAAGAGAAAGAGGTATAGAAACAATTCCCAAGTTTACGTAAATGATATAATTTTCCTATAGGCTCACCAGACCAATGCCTACAGATATATATATATATATACCTCTCACCCTTCTCTCCGGTAAATTATGCTGGGAGCCTGGAAAAGAAAACAATTTGTGTCGACCTCGTCTTACAAACATCTGCTCATTGCAAATTGTTGCTAACATAAGACCTTGTTACAAGTAATTCTAACTTGGATTGAGTTGAAGTCTAATTCAAGGTTCCCGTCCCGTCACTATTTTGTGTTGCTGATAGACTGTGGCATCGTATATAACGTATACTATAAGGTCTACAGAGTCAGTCAAACGATGATTGAAGATAAAAGGTGATAAAGTTTGTTGTTGTTGTTGTTGTTATAGTCTCGACAAGATTGAAAAAATTAACTTCAACCAGCACAAAATGCCATTGATGATGTTTACATTCGCCATTTACCATTGACTTTGGCTGATTACTCATTTGAACTGTGAAAATATGCTTATTATGATGCTGTCATCATAGGAAGAAGAATTGTTCATTATTATCATCTCTCGTATTTCAATACCAAGTCCAATACTCAAATCATTTTGCCATTATTCAATAGGATCTAAGAAAAAAATATATAAAATAAATTACAGAAAGACCTCAAACATTTAAAAAAAAATGTTTTCCATAAGCAATTTAGGTACTTAACTGATTTCTCATTGCTGTCTCAAATTGAAAATTGTTTTTAATAAAATTAAATTTAAAATTAGAAAGTTCCAAGATAAAACTCACCTGTTTTGGGATGGGTCTAAGTCTAAACCAACTTATTTATGTAATATCAGAATAACAAAAAAAAAATCATCATTTTCCACATAAAATAACTATCAAGATACGTTTAAGAGGCGTTAAATAACGAAATTTTTCTTATTTCTTTCTCTACAGGCTCTCTCAGGTTTTCTTATGATGCTGACACAAAACGGTAAACTACTGTATATATCAGACAATGCTGCAGAATATTTAGGACATTCAATGGTAAGTTTATATGCTGAGTGAGTATTTTGTGTTCGTTAATGATATCTTTACAATTTCATTTGAATATCGAAAGATCGTCTTCGAGCCATACTTTCCCACAGTCCCACACTAAACACACCTTTCTATTGATGTGCCTGATCAACAAACTCTTCTTCATCCTCTTCTTCTTCGTCCAATGTCTATCCTTCTTCTTTTCCTCGGGCCACTCAATTAAGAGAATTTTGCAGACCAATAACAACAACAATAACAACAACAACAACGAAAGTGGTGTTCTGTATGAAAGTGAATGCGCCCACTGTCCGTTCATCTGGATTACACCTTCCTTACGTATAGATATTACGATCAAAAACAAAATTGCACGAGTATTCAAACAAACACACAGACACACACATGCATACAAATCGTACATCCGCATATATGTAAAGTTAGAGCGCCTCGCGCATCAAACCGATCTCAGAGGGCTCTAGGCGGCGAATAATTTCGATTCGCGATCAGGCAACTATTTGTAATGCACTCGAAAAGTTGTAAGCTCGAGTGTTTTCAGCATTTTTACCTTGTAATTACGGTTAAGCGGGATTAAAACTGAGACGATGCCGCCGCCGCCATATGATCTGTGCAGAGCTCTTCAGACGATCTGAGAAATTGAACCAAAATGTACCACAATAAGGCTAGGCTAGGCAGGCTTGGCTAGGCTAGAGTAGGTACATATTTCTTGTAACTTGTGTGAGATAGTTTGTGTATTGCATAAGACATTTTCAGAGACTTTTTCAATCTTATCTCTTGTCCTGGTTGTCAAATATTCCCATCTTATGTTGATGGCTCTTGTTGGAGGTATCTTGTTGACATGTCCCGTATGTCATCGTTGAGATTTTAGCGCGACAATTTTCTGCTTTCGTTTTTGATTAATTTCTTACTTTTGAAATGTTGTTCTGGTTTAGATAGTTTAAGAGGACGCCTTTCACCTAGATTAATGATCCCATGTGAATCGATGTTATCTTATGATTTTGTACAAGATATTTTGAGTATTTCATATTATATTACGGTTGTATTACTTTGTATATGGATAGGTACAAATAAAAAAAATAATAGGTAATAGAATTTTTTTGATATGATTTCCTTGAAATTATTCTCACGCATATGAGTAAAGTGAAATTGTCAATTTTTATACCGTACTAGATGATGTAATCATATAGGATATAATAGGTGGTAAGTTTGTCATTCCGTTTTGTAACGCATAAAAATAATGATGGTAGAGCAAAATGTATTGGACACCCAGAGGCATAATATTAAAAGTTATTTTGATTTTTGCATGTCCGTCCGTCTTCATGATAACTCGAGTAGGCGTGTGCTTAGAGAGCTGAAATTTTGTGCAAGGGCTTTTGAAAAAAAAAGTAAATTTCAGTTCGAAAATGGGACAAAACGGGTAACTCTTTCATGGGGTTGCCATATGAAAATTTCGTTTTTCACTGTATATTAGGACACTGCCTGACAGCCCGTCAACATATAGAGATGAAATTTTATACACGATGCTTTTATGAAAATAGTAAATACAATTTTGAAAATTACTAAATCAGGCAACCCGTTCTTGGTGTTGCCATATAAAATTTAGATTTTGTTACGTATACTGTGAAAACGATCAGTCGTAGGCATTTCTATTGTGCTGAAAAGCTCTTCAGAATATGAAATCCTATGAAAATGGTTATACCAAGTTTTATGCGAAAAACCACTTCAAAAATCAAACTTACACAGATGGGTCTATACGAAATTACATACGGGTTAAGATCTAGGATATCATAAGAATTGATCTTACAAGGGGAGGGAGGATCCCTACTCGTCATCACCGACTTCGTCCAAATTCACATGGTTTGACTAGAAATGAAAGTGACGGAAATGGAAGCTCCAGATGTCCAAGCAAAACCGAAATAATGCATAATGCAGGGTAGCTCGGGGTGTTATTGGCTTACGCCTTAGAAAATGCTCAAATTTACATATTTTCGTGGCAGCTCTCGCGGTTAAACTCCAACAGAATATGAACGAAAGAGCGAAATTCATTTGGGTAAAAACTCCACTACAGAGAACATATATACGTAGATTGCCGATTCTGTTAGTACCATTTCCATAAAATTTCAGAGAGCGCCGATAGATGATGAAAAGTGGCCATGCAAAATTTTTTTTTATAGATTTAATGTTTTTTGTTTAAATAGGTAAATTACCTCCGATCATCCTAAGATTTTGTTTAGATAATCTTTTGATAAAAGTGCATCCATAAAAAAATAAAAAAATTGATTAATCGATAAGTCGTAGAATAACATTTCGAAATGAATTTTTCAGACAAAAATTTTGGCCGTTGTAGATTAAATTTTGTGACTTAAGCAGAACGTAAGGAAAAATTTGCTCAAAAAATCACGAAATTGGTTCCCCGGCGGCAAAAACGTCCCCAGAAAATTTTCTGAATCGAGAAAAAAGTATACCATCCTTATACTCGTATTCGGCGAGACTTTTAATTTGATATGGAACTTGCTGTATTGGAACCATACCCGCCCCCTTCCGCCGGGAGTTCTTACCTTCCATGAATTGTAGCTGGTAATGAGCTGAAGTGAAAAGTGAAACCCGTTTTCCAATCGGACATAACACTACCGAGTTCAATAACTCGGAGAGTTGTGGGGTTGTGGAGATGAGAGTTCTTTTGCCACTTAACTCTCCACTCGGAGTGCTGTAACTCGTGGAATTTGTATTGAGATTTGCCAAACTCTCCATTCCACTCTGAAAAACTCTCGGTTGTGTTAGTTGTGGAGAAGTAAGAAAAAAGTTTCTCAGCTGACAGTATTGTCTGCTTTTATTGCCGCTTGTGAAGGTACCAGTGTACCTAGGTTTTTCAAATTGAATTATGGATTCACTGCATATCCTGGCTATGTTTCAAAAAACAAATTATGGAAATCCTTGCAATACTTACAGAGAAATAAGGATTTTGGTGTCTCAAGGTACCCGATAAAAATTGTAATTCACGCGAAAATGGTCAATTTGGTCGTCTTCCAGTACAGAAAAGATGCTATAAAATTTTTAAATATGCACGTTAAAGCTTGTATGTAGGATGAAATCGCATCTACATTTTGTCCCCAATTAGATATGTAATTAGTTTTTGAGTCCGGTAAATGGTTTTGGAGATAACTGCAAAAGAAGTGAATCAGTCCTTCTTAAGATGACAAAATAGCCGTTTTTTTTGGTACAAAAATGGATATATTTTCAACTAATCATTATGAAGAACTGATAAGTCGTGGAAATTCATTTTTCAGGAGAAAAATGTTCGCAACAGAGTACTAATGAATGTGAAACAAAGAACCGATAAAATATATGCAAAATATAAGAACTGGGGTGTATATGATCCAAGTGAAAAAAATCCGTCTTTCGGCGGTAAAAAGTCAGTTATGAAGTTAAAATGATCAAAAAAGGAACTACACCACTAGATTACCCGCTTCTGCCTCTTTAATTTGATACCAAACATGACGTATTTTGGAAAACCCCCAATGAGGGATGGTACGACCCCCCCCCCCCCCCATCCCCAAAGGCCCCTACCCCAAAAATTTTCATCTATATCTTTGTACTCTAAACCCTAAATCTGAAGGAACTCCCCAAGTATTTTAGAGAATCGCGAAAGGAGAGTTAGGGAGTTTTAATCGGGGAAAACGAAAATTCTCATCTCCCAAACTCCCAAACTCTCCGCGTTACAGAATCCGGCCACAGTTCGAATAAAAAAGAGGGAAATACTAAAAAAAGTGAGTATGGGGTTGGATATTTAAGCTTCCGAGTATAAGAGTGTGGGTACTCAAACTTTTTCTCAGGACCTAAGGAATTCGACTCTGCACTAGATTTTCCAAAATATACTAGATCAAACTTTGACACCCCCCAATCCTTCCCCGCTTAATTAAAATAAAATATGTTCAGAGTATCATAATGCATCGTTTAAGACATCTCTGATGTCTGTTCATGTCGGGTCTAAAATGGACATTCCCATTTCTAGTGTTAAGGTCATATCCAAACATATTTATATCCTTGAATTTCTACAATCACAAATGGTCACAAATTTAACTATGAACATTTACAATTTTTATATGGTCATACACATACATATTTATAGAAGAAATATTCCTCAAATTTATACATGACTTTATTTATTTGACATATCTGCATCCTATTAAGAAGTAATTCAAGTTTTTACAATGATATAGTACCTATTAGCTAGCTTCCAGATATTTTACCAAACCGAAACCAAATTTGCTCCCAACTCTTAATATATATTTCTCAGCAATCCCCTTAGTCATTACAACAAACTTCGCACGCTATTACGCCGTCTAATATATTCCCATTTGTCATAGAACATAAATACGCTAACTTAGATCTGATAACGGCTCAGCCATAAATAATCCACTAACCATATTGAGAGAAGATATAGATATACCAACCAACCTATATATGTACTTACATCCATATATATATATATATTATCTATATATCATGTAAGTATGTAGAAGCTATATAACATCCAAATACACCTCGAAGCGTAATATATGTAAGTAAAGTCTCTGGTCTCTAAGCAAGAAAGTTAATTAACAACGCCATTAATGGACGTTGCTGTGATCATCATTGTGTAAAATGCAAAAATAGTTAGTACTGAAATGGGCGCAGAGTATAGCGCTTATCTCATATAACCTCAATACCTGCAAATGGTCACCATTTCATTATTGTCGGGATTTTCGTCGTTGAAACTCTTAATGACTTAAGTCAATTCAAATTCATTTAAAAACGACTCTACATTTCGATTGGCAGTTTTAAAATGGGGCGCAGGATAAAACCGACAAAACCTCGACCTGACAGTTTAGTTAATTAAAGCTTTGGCTAGTCTATGTGCGCCTGTAGTACGGCATTTGCAATTAGGATCAACAACTGCCATCAGAGTCTCTCGAATGTAGAATTTCTAATTCGAAAATGTCAATTCGACTAATATGGCTATAAATTCGACAACATAAAAGCGGAGGCGCAGAATTGACCAAGCTGTTGGTTGAGAGTTGCCGCTGAGAATATTAAGAAATAAAAATAAATTTGCAAATGGTGCGACCGACACGGCAGCGCAGTGCGCAACGGCGCGGCGGCGTGTTCTGACAAATGTATTACGCGTGCGCCATGCGATTATTACTTATTCTCGATTGGCAAAGTATCCTATCCCTATGACTCTCTACCTATATATGCCCCTATCAATTCTCCTCTTTGAATTTTTAATTGCGTCGACTGTGAAGTATTTCTTTGATTTAACTGCTTCTATTCGTAATGTGAACGTTATTTGACATTTGACACTTGTCCAAATCGTTCTGGGAACGGAATCTCGGACACCAAGAGACCGAGATCTTTGCCATGAAATAATAGCTGGCTAATAACAATCGTAAATTTTAATATTAACAAGCGCCGCAGGAATGGAGGGAAGACAAAAGCAGCGCTTTGTTATTGTGTATAATAGCTATGAGCTTTGGCTATAGGCTTGCATAATAACTACTACTCAGCTCGGTACTAGTATTACGGTACGGGCCCAACATTTTGACTTGTAATGAGTGCAAGAAAGCGCCGAATTGTTTGTGAGTCACTCGAACAACGGCAGCTAAGATAAACTTATGAAAATGCCTAGTCACGGTCGGTGTGTGTGTGTGCGAACAAGAGTTCGAGGTTCGAAGAGAGGGTGATCTGTATTTTTTCTTCAAAAAATATTTTCCCTCGTCTTTTTTTTTTTATTTATTTTTATCTTTTGGTCTTAACCGCGTTCAAGTTTATTCGAAAAAAAAACAACACAATCGAAAAGTATTGAGTTATGACAATGAGAAGGTGATCTATGAGAGAGTGAAAAAAATGACTCATGATGGACCATTTCGGGTAGTTTTCAATTTAATCTGAAAAGGCTTTTTCACTATCAATCATTTTCTTGTCGAAATCTTCATTGCATCGACGTTTTTTTGTTTTTTTTGTTTTTTGATTGAACTTTGTTGTGTGGAGAAATAGGGCATACGAAATAATTTATAATTAGATTTCTTTCGAAAGTAATGATTCAAATTAAGTAATTACTCACTTTCTAGTTTGTTTTGAACAAATCCTAATATATTTAGGATTTTATAGCAGGAAAACTAGCGCTTCTGAAAGAATCACAATTTAAGCGCATCATTTGGAAGCTATTTACTTATTTAGAAGAATATTTGCATAAAAACTAAAAGTGCAAGTAAATAACTCAAAAACTTATATAGCCATCACTTGAAAGCAAGCTCTACAGAAGAATCTTGAGTGAGATCCAGCAGAATTGCAGCAAGGGCTGATTTCATTCACTAATCGAAACTGTGGATTTTTCCACTATTTTGCGATGTAACATGTTTCTCATTTTTAATGTGAAGTTCAGAGTGATTAGAAGTGTAATCTGAAGTTTGGTTATATTATTTAATTTTTTGAATCAAATTTCCTCGTTCTCTACTCATAAAACATATAAAAATATATAGCAATCTAAGTAGGTACTTAGTCTGCTGAAACACTTTTTCGAAAGCGTGCACTGCTGATTTTCTCCATCCCAGTACCAGGCCTCATAACCATGATTGCAGTGGTATGCGGCCGAGTACGCTTCTCAGAAAGCAATCTTGACAGCCTTTTATGAGATTAAGGCAGAAACATATGATTATTAAAAAAGCTCATTAAAGAACACCAGTGACTATTCGTGAAGTTTTTCTATAGGAAATTTTTCGTCGCTTCTAATTCATAGTTACTTTTTGAATTAATACTATAAGTAAGGCAATAGAGACTCATTGGGCACCTTCAACTTCCGCCTGAATATCATATCCAAGATTCTAGAAGTTGAACTGGATTGTTCGGAAAAAACTTGAATATCCGTCTATGTCTACAAATCTTCCAGTTCGTGAATGTGTATCAAACGGAAGCCTTTAGTTGGTACGTGTACAATGAAAAGTCATCCTATGGCCGGTGCGTGAAAAATGGAGTGCTAGTGGTAGTAGTCAGTCAGTACGTGCGCATTGGAAAAGTAACCTGACGCTAGTACATGAACAGCGGGGAGCTGGTGCAATCAGAGAAAATAAACGCTGCGAGTTTCCAGGGAAGCATTTCAGGAAGTATCTTGACGCACTCTTTTTCCCAATGGAAGGAAACAATTCATGAGTTCTTTGGACTTTGAAACTTGAAAAAAAAACTGTTCCCATCATTTCAATTTTCTACTTAAAGCCCTAAGGAGTCATATGCTGCGCTCCTTTTCCCGTTCTGAATGAATCTATATGAATCGACAGAACGATATCATAATTTAGTTCTGTGCTCACAGAAAAGGAACGAAACAGCCATTTCAAGTGTTTGATATTTCTTCCTTTTGATAAAAGCAACTATAAATTCGTAAACATTTTTGTTTATGAAAAACGAAGCCATTTTCCAACCACTGACATATATAATATGGTGACTGCTTAATTTTGTGTGTCATGTGGGCTCAATAGCTTATGTCAAAAAAGGTTCTTACGCCGGTGCCAATATTGAAAAAAAATCATTGGCGGAAAGTTTAAAAATGAGCGCGCAGCTCGAAAAGCGGTAATAATAAATCCTTTCGAATATCTGCTGCGTATCTAATGAATAAATTGCCTTTGGTAAAACAATTTTATCAGTAATAACCCTAAATAATAAATTTAAAAACATTTATTTGAATGGAGCCACTTATTTATATCAGCAATATAGAAGTGAGCCCACTTTTTCTAGTGCACATCTATGAGCATAGTCAGTCCATATTATATACATGTCAGTAGGTCCAACACAGTTGGATTGATTGATTCGGCTGATAATAAATTTTAATTAATTAATTGTTTTCTTTTGAATATATACTAAGCAATTTTTCTGTAGGATTTTTTTCATAAAATTTTTAAGATATAAAAATATCACTTATTTATATCCACAACAATTTTTACCTACTCGGATATCAATATCAATCCAATTCTGTTGGATTATTATCGAGAACCAATTATTCCCACTGGTCTGTTTTTTTCCTATACTTTTATCATTGCCAGTACAACCAGTCTTGGAGATAAAAGTATGATTTCCGACTACTACAAAAAGATAATTATTACCGTTAGTGATCGGCAGGTCTTATCTGAAATAGGCAAAACGAAGTGCAATTTGCACCGGTAGTTTCAACTAGAATTCAAATATTTTTAAGCAAGGCTTTCCTACAATTATTAAGCATAGGAAAATTATCTACAAGAAAAATGCATTGGCGAAATTGAATGTCTTCTTCTTGAATATCATTTTTTTCATAACAAATTTCTGTCTGTGAAATCAATTTACTCCTAGCATCTTATGCCTTGACTCCTATTTTATGCCAATGAAACTATTAAAAAGACAAAAAATAAATAAATAAAATTTCTGGACTATTTTGTGGAAAAATTTCCCTGTGAGAGGTGGAGAATACTTTTGATAGATTTTTCTTTTAAGTCAATTCTCTATTTACTGTAGCTTTAAATAACAGTTGGTTGCGAACTTCACTATTTTGCTATAGATTAACAGCACCCGGAGAAAAGTGATGTTAGGTATTTTATATGCTTTTTCAAGCTGTTAGCTATTTCCTTGTCACGAACCCGAACTACTAAAAGAAAGACTGAACTTTAATTTACGTAAAATCTCTTTATTTATAGCATTCTCAGATTTATTTAAACCATTAACAAATGAGTTTAAACTTTAAGCAAATAAATTTAAACCTTGAACAAATGATTTTAAACCCTTAACAAATGAGTTTCAACTGTTAACAAACAGACTTAAACCTTTAGCAAATATATTTAAACTCTTAACAAATTTATATTTAAAATATTTTATTTCAACTTAAGTAAGCATTTCATAAAAAAAAAATTTCTCAAATTTTGAGTGCATGTACACATAATCTGCAATACTTCTGAGTTCTCAGTGCAACGGTTGACCATCCACTGCTTTAGGAGTAAGTAAAACCAAATCCATTATATAGTTGGAACAGTCATTAACCCATTCGTTAAGGGGTTAAATATATTTGTTAAGGGTTTAAAATGATTTGTTCAAGGTTTAATTTTATTTGTTAAGGGTTTAAAGTCATTTTTTCAAGGTTTAAATTTATTTGCTTAAAGTTTGAGCTCATTTGTTAACGGTTTAAATAAATCTGAGAATGCTATATTAAATTATTGAACAAGAAAGTCAAACACAAAAATGACAGTCATCTCATTGATGAAAATTTGAAGGGAAGTGAAGTCAGTTTCGTAAGATTACATCATTCTTTTTAGACAGCTTTTCTTTTTGTCGATATCAGCGCCTCTTGTGGTTTGACGAGTAAATTAATAATTTTAGCTGCCATATAATCAACTGTAACAGCGATATTTGCGAGTGATAGTTGTAACTATAGTTCGCTTTCAGTCTTTAAATTAATCTTCACAATGAACACGAGCTTAGTGCGCTATGATGTCGACTCACAGACAATTAGTAACAATCCTCTCAGAAATTAGCAAGTTGAACCTGGCTTCTTTGATGAGTATTACACCAGTGCTATTCTCGTTTATTTTCATAATGTTACTACCAAAATCCAAAATGTTGCTGAGTTAATTGTTGTATCAGTTTATCACCCTTAATACCTCATCCAATCGTACATCTGAGAGTTGGATACTCATATGCAATGTTCCAATGCCTATTTTACCTTGTCCACATATATAAATTATCTAATAAAAAAATTTTCAAAATGTTCATCAGCAGGAGCACCTGTCTCATACTATTTATGTCAATTACTCTTAACAACTAATCATAGGCACAGAGATAAGATTGCATTTCTAAATTTGTCATAATTATGTGTAACTTGTTCACTCCTCTCGTTTTATGAAGTGACTCTGTGATTATAGTGTTCTCTAACAATTCAAGACCTCAAGGAAAATATATATACCTATATATATCCGCGAAATCATCATACTCAGTTAGTGTTAGAATATGTGGTGTCACACATAAACAACTGGACCATAAACATTATAATTTAACTGACAAAGTGAGATGTTAATGTTAATGTTACTGCAACACTACTACAGAGATAACCAATCGCAGTATGTCATAGAATGATTGTTTAATAGCCAGTTACAATTAATTTTTGACAGATTAACGCCTCTTGCTAAGATTGAAGAATATACCACAGATGCCGACGACTAATTAAATAGTCAGTTCGTCAGTTTGAAGGCGGCCAGTTACAATATATAAAATTAATTCGGTTATGGGAATTCAAAAAATAATTGGTTTGTTAAAAAAAAACAAAAAAATTGATTTAATAGAAATTTTTAGATAGTAAATAAAATCAGATTCATGAAGAATTTCTGAGTAATCAAAAGGCGTTTTTTTTTTCATTCATAGAATGTTTGGTTTGGAGAAAATAACCAAATTTGGTTCAATTCATATTCTTTTTTCTGAAATTTTATTTTTGTGCTTATTGCACCATTATCATTCAGTGGGGTGTTTTCAAATTTTGGTTTATTTCTAAATAATAAATTTATAAATATCGGCAACACCTCTCTGAACCATTGAAATGCAACACTTTTCTCTCTGAAATTTCAGAGCATTTGATCAGAAAATTTACTATTTTGTAAGAAACGATGCAAAAGCTACCCGTGTATTAGAAGTCATAGCATTCATGGCCGTCTTTAGCCAAGTGGAAGCCCTGGGCACTTTAAAATATGGGGGCCCCCTAACAAAAAATAATTTTTTTTTAAATACTTTGAGTTATCAATAGGAATAATAATAATAAAGTATGTTAAGAGCTTTTTGGCACGTAACTGTTTTGTCACCACAGTCAATTCCATTAGGCTCTAATGTAAATGAACGCATGAAATGACGTGACTGCAACGTAACTTCTTGGCTCCTCTGGCTAGCAACTTTGGGTTACGCAACTATTACCGAGCCTTCACATTTAAATGAATGTATACGCAATGGTAACCTTATCTGTCGCCGCTTGACTGACGAAGTACAAATAAGAACACCCCCATACAATAAAAATTTGAAGGAATACTTTAATAGCAATTTGAAGATAAAAGTGTGAGGAGAAATATCCATTGAAGTGTTTATAGACAGACCCCTTAGAGTTATAGCAAGTCTCTCTTCGGATTCAATTGATGATCGCATTTTGGGTACTTTGATAAATTATAGCAGGTCTCAAAATCTGTTGTAGTAACTCATCAAATCTTTCAACACTCATACGGAAATATGAAAGGAATTTTTTAGGATGGGATCGTAGTTTTCTTTTAAGCAGCTTTTCGCTCTAAATTTAAAGGATGAATTCGATCAGGCTACTTAAATGACGAAATTTGAATATTATTTTCAGGAAAATACCGATCGTTTGGTTGTAAAATATAAGATTTTTTTTTTCATTTCATTTGTTCAACGTTTCGGTTCCAAGAGCTTCATATAAAATTTTACTTAAGTTCTAGTTTTAAAAACTCTTATTACAAATACTTCAAATACCTTTTTTGCCTACTGCAGGTATACCTAAATATTTTCAAAAATAATAATATATAAACAAATTGAAAGAGGAGCATATTAGCCCTCATAACCTAATTCAGGTCATACCGAAATTAGACGATATTTTTTTTTTTTAGTCACTAAAGGAACAAATTATTTTTGAGCTGAATAGATTAAGATCTAATAATACTCCCAACATAGTCGTCCTTGGCTGGATGATCCCACGGGCAGAACTACTAATGAACTATGGGGTAAACCTAACCCAAATCTGACGAAAAATATATTGGAACTGAGAAAGCCAACTCTGAGAACTCTTGTGTCAATTCTCACGGAGCACTCTCTTCACAGGGGTCACCTACACAAGATGAGACTTGTTAATGATCCAATATATAGAGGATGTAGTGAGGAACCCGAAACGGTGACTCACTACTTGTCTCACTGTCCGGCCCTCTCCGGAAAGCGGTACAGATTCCTCGGCTCACACCTTCTGGTAAAACTGCACGAAGTAGGCAGGGAAGGTTGTGGGCCAATTCTGATTTTTGTTAAGCATCCGACTGTGACCTATGAGGTATTGTTATAATATTACTAGCATCTACATTATCAAGAACAACATTAATAGATCGAGAAAAAAATTCTCCATTTGAATGTGGATTTGATCCACATTCACTGGAGGGTGAACAATGGGCCTTGCTGTGACCTAAGTTTCAGAGTCCTCCCCCCGGGGTACTCAACCTCTTTTCAATCCATCCAATAACACTTTAATGGTAATGGTCAAAGTAAAAAAAAGGTAAGCAGGTGCAGTCGTTTATAAATTTATATGATCTTTTCTTACTCCTCTCTAGGAAACATTTATGATTATTGCTGCAAAAAAAAAGTAGGTAGGCATATGAAAATCTATGATCCTTTATTAATCTTTGTCTAAATCCGGAATAGACGAATAAATGCGAAATCCAACAATAATTAATTATCGACAAAGGAATGAAAAGAAATTTTAACTTTAAACACGATTTCCCAAAAACACAATTTTTCAAAACTAAAGTAAAAACTGTCTGAATTTTTGAGTAAAAATACAAATGTTTTCTTATGCAAAACAAAACAAAATGTTGATGTATTAAATGTCCGCTGGAAAAAATCTCAAAAAGTGCGATTTTTCTAAGCTTTCATCCTGTTGGTCCCCTTAAAAGAGCACTTGAATGGTCCAAAAAGTGGTACATCTACAAATTGGAGTTCATGGGATGATTGAAACTATAGGATTACATGGCAATAAATATGTACCTATAAACTTGGCTAAAATTGTACCTTTTAGAATTAAAATTAGAATTTATTATTGTGCGGCAAAATGGTTGGAATATTCTAAGAACTCTAGAAACTAAAAAACATAAATTAAAAATTCAAAAAAAAAATCAAAGAACCAAACATCGAAATTATTGTTAGCGTTCAGGCATTTTATGGTCAGTATTTAAGACAGCAGCCACCCCTTGAATATGCCGAGGCAACCGGCGTTTTTAATATTAGCTAGTAACGAAAGATTTGAACATAGCAAGAATCCTCAAATTTGGCTCTGCGAATATGTCGGCAGACAGCCAAAGCTGCCGAAGTCCATAACAAATCATATACTGATAGCAGCATTAACATAATGACATCACTTCATATTGTAGCTGATAATTATACTTAGATTTCTAACTCAATTCACTATTGAAAGAGCGTTCCGTTGAGCTCAGCTGCTGGAAGCCCATTCATATGAAGATTATTAATAAATATACTAAACAAAACAGGACCAAGTACTGATCCCTAAGGAACTCCTACATAAAACAAAATCCAGGGATTAGTCCGATTTGTCTCTCACATACATATGTATGTCGTAGACATTTGACGTATCTTAGCACTTCATGAAGTGTTAGCAAATAGTGTAACAATTTGAGCTTAACGATTTTTTACACCAAGTGGCTAAAATTGTTAGTCTCTTTATGAAATGGTACGACCCTTTACGCCGATAGTGTAATACCAACTGATATAACCGAATACTAGGAGAGGGTGATGAGCGGTGAAGGAGAAGGTTGCGCACAGATCTGCGACACACACTCACTCATACACACACACACACGGCGTGTATCTGCCAATGTGATCCACCAATTTTTCGCCTCTTTGATTTAATGCTTCAGTTAACCACTGATACGTCTAAATTATACCATAAATTTTCTTGAAGTAAATCTACCCAATTTATACCATTGATTCCATACATTTAAAAAATCTCTATTTATAAGGAAAAAAAAAGGACAAATAGGTACAGATTATCTTACCTTTCCATCCAAAGCTATTCATTACATCAATGGTTATCACCTGCGCTTTTTCTATCTACTTAGTACTAGTTAAAAACAACATCTTCAACCATAGTTCGTGCTAACAACCATTTCAAACCTTTCGCATCGAGGATTCTATTAGTGTGTCAAAAGTATCAATTCATAAATTCACCTACTCCTACAGTGTAAGCCAACAAGCCAAATAACAGGACTACGTGAAAAATTAGTGCAGAAATCTTAACTTATCTTGCATGCGCGCGCCAATATTATTCGCAGCCGCTGTAACACAGTGCTACAGATTTGCGTGCTTGTTTGAAAAACTCTGTTCATCGTCAGCTCGTAAAGCAATTAAAATGAAATTTATTGGCCGTTATGGCTACTCTATAGTTGGGTTGTAAAAAGACGACAGCAAAACTTAAGAATAAAACAATTTTACGCCGTCGACCCGCGCCGCTGCACCATTCATTGGGAAGAGGTGCTGCAAATCTACATAAATATGTATATATATATGTATATATGTATGTAGCTAAACCTGCAGCGCAGACTAAAGCCATATACACAGCAGCAATTGCTAAGAATTCCCCCCCCCCCCCACCCCCCACAATGAATAGCATGATAGCAGTTATATACAGTAGAAATCGTGTGACATACTGTTGCATTCTGATGATAATAAAAATAATTTTAATAACGAAATAGTAGCGATTATAGTGGCCAGATACACTTATGTAGATACAGGCAATCTGACGGGCATATATGCAACCACCACACCAAGGAAAGTTATGTTTTACTACCATGTTGGATTGGCGACTTGGCCGCGGTAGGCAATAGCAGTGCTACTAAATGTAGGTCCCCGTTGTACAATGGCAGGCATTATCTGATTTACCTAGTTTTCCATCCCAAGTTTATCTTCGTTTTTGGTGCCAGTCTGAAACTATGGTCGATAGCTGGGGATTTGTCGTTTTTCAATTTCCATTCAACTCCGATGCTTACATTTTCCCTGTCAATTGATTTTCAGACTTGTAACTCATGCACGGTGTGACATTCTGTGAGAACATTTTCGATAAGAAAATTTCGTTTTTAATGAGACTACAGACGACCAAAGTTTATGGACATTTAAATTTCCATATCCGGTTGTAGGTAGCATTGGTAAAATAGGAACAATGTAAAAATTTTTATTTGGCTAACTAATCGGCAGATATCTATATGTATGTAGGTCCAGTAATAAGCAATTATTTAGTATGTTGTTGTTGTTTGTATAAAATAATTTAACATGTTTAACAGCTATAGGAAAGAATTCTATAAAATTATATGAAATAAAGAGCCATCAATGAAGAGAAACAGTTCAGTAAATTATAGGACACATTTTTGGGTACATTTTAAACAGGATCTACCTCCAAAGAAGAATCAAGAAAAGATCAATAAAAAAAAATTATAACTCTTATGAATGAATATTCCAGCACAATCAGAGAATAGCCAATAGTATGGGTGGAGATATACACAACACCTATGTATACTCTCCTTTCTGCCCCCCTTCAAATTACTGTATAATATTATAGGTTTATTCGATGAAAATACCGTGTAAAACACCGTGTAAATTTTTCCCTCCAATATTTACCCAGGGTTTTTGTGTTCATCGAACCAGTTTTTAAAATACCGGGTAAACCTAGTGTAATGACATTTTTGCTTATTTTTTCTCAAGAATTTATTTGTATGCCCCAATCAGCAACAAATTGCAAGTGACAGTTCTCAAGTGACAAATGTCAAAACATTACCCCAAGAAATTTATAGTGTAATCTCAGGGTAGCCTTAGGTTTTTCAAAAAACAAGATAGTGTAGCCTAGTGTAACCCTAGATTTACCCGGGGTTTTCACCAAATAGACCTATTATATACTGTACGGGTGGGGGAGTGGGGGTATCCTAATGATTTCTGAGATAACCGGACTTAAAGATGTTTGCGTATGTTTTTATAGATCACCCTGGAACTTCTGAATGTCACACCATATGATGATCATTTTAAATTTTGACAATCGTTGGACCTTTCCAATGGTTTATAAAATTGTTTCCTCCTCCGCCCCGTTTTGAAGTTATGGTATATTTCGCGTATATTATTATAGATTACCCAGTAACTACAGAACGTTGCGCCCTATGATGGCGATCTAAAATTTATTTAGATTGACAATCGTCACCGTATGATGATAATTTAAAATTTGTTAGATTTATAATCGTTGGACCTTTCCAACCTCCCCCTCCCCACTGTTTTGAAGCTATTCCTCAATAAAGTTAAAATTTCTTAATTTTAACTCGTTTTTTTTTTTATTTAGCTACAAATAATTTTTATCAAAAAGCACGTCATTTAGACTAATTTTTCATATTGAATCTAAGAAGCCCAAAAGCTTAGCCTTAAAATAACTTATCACACTCTATACCGAAAATGTAACCCTTTCTGTGTTATTTGCACTTTTTCTTAAGCAAATCCAGCGAAAAAGTTCAATTAGTGCCAGAAAGTAGGCAATTATGTGTTGGGGACGAGCTTTTTAAGCCATTTTCACTGGATATGTTCAAGAAAAAGTTTTTGCACAGAAAAGGTTACATTTTGAATAGATCATTTTGGGCATCTTCAATCAAATGTGAAAAATTAGTGTTGATGATGTACTTTTTGATAAAAATAGTAGTTAAATTAAAAAAAAAACACAAGTTAAAATTACGAAATTTTAACCATGTTGAGGAATAGCTTCAAAACAGAGCGGGAGGGAGAGGTTGGAAAGGTCCAACGAATGTCAATCTAAAAAATTGTAAGTCGTCATCATGGGACGTAACTTTCAGTAGTTACAGGGTAATATATAAAAATACCCGAACATCATTAAGTCCCGTTATCTCAATCTCGCAAATAGTTAGTATCCCCCCCAAGCCATATTTTTGCTTGTCTAATTGTCTAAGCAGAGCCTATCCATCGCCTTCGAATGCCACATCTCTCACGGGACACCGTCTATTAGTTTAGGGCTTCTGTATGATCACCTAAATTGTTGTAGAGTAAATGTTTCTATTCAATACTTGATCAAAAATACGGGTAAAAAATAACCAATGCGACAATGCATGATCATGATGCAGCATCTAATTATTACCAATACTCCATTTGGTAATAAACTGTTAGAATTGGAATAAAAAAATTTTAATCTATTAATTTTAAGTGACTTTTTTTTATACAAAAATTCTCTTTTTCATAGCTCCTAAACTGTCAATAGAGTCTTTCAGTGAAACCCGCTTCAGTGAAACAAGTGATATTTTCTCAGTGATGATTTATCCAAACTAAACGGTACTATCGAAAGTTCAATCAGTTTCAAATTGAACTATAAAAAAACAAACGAAACCACTGAGCAAATTTTCGTCTTTGTTCATGTATCTCATTTGTCTCAGTTGGTATATTTTAAATTTCACTGAATCTTTAAATAAAATAAATCCAGTATAAAAGTCAATTGTTGTTAAATATATTATTTTTACTTTACCGAACGCAGCTGGTTAATTTAATTCTGCAACCTCTGTCTCCTCTTCTTTCAATTTTTGACACCTCCCATGAAGACCTTTCACCCACTAAAATCCAGCGAACTTAATCTCCAATGAATCAAGAACCAACCATGGCTAGAGTCTATCGATATACTCACGAATAAATGGGATTATAAAAAAAATATCACCACGATGCCCTTACAATGAAATTATAGCTTTTAACTATTCCGAAGTCCATAGCTAAACAAAAAATTTAAGAAAAGAAACGGAGAAGAAAGGCAATAGACAGAACCAGGCTAACACACTCTGAATTCTGCTCATATAAATCAAAGCAGTGAAGTAATCAAAAGAAAAGCTATATCCTCTGACATGATGGTCAGTAAAGCACCCCAATGCTAAACCTGGCTAAGGCATAGAAATAGACCTAATTTAAAAATTTCAAGGGGCTTTGATAGAGTTTGGAATCCTGGCCTTTTAGCCAAAGCTAAAGCAATTGGTCTCTCCCCTCCTCTTCTATTATGGATTGAAAGCTTTCTATTTGATCGTCTAATTCGTGTTATACTAGATGGCGTTACATCTTACATCTGAATCTCGCCCTATAAATGCCGGTGTGCCCCAGGGCTCTGTTATCTCTCCATCTCTGTTCTTGATTTTCATTACTGATCTGTTTTCCCTTGCTCTTAATCCCATTCATAGCTTTGCTAATGATAGTACCCTTGATTTCGCTCACTCCTTTGACACTCCTGCAGACTGCAGAGGGAATGCAACATCTGTCAAATGAGATTGTATGACTACATCATTAAAAAACGAACTTGATAATATCCTCGCTTGGGACAACATGATTCACCTCGAATTCAATCCATCTATATATTTCCAGTAAGTTAAGCTGGACAGATCACATCTTCTTTGTTGACAAAGAAGCATCGAAATGTCTCGGATTTCTGAAAATGCGTAAGAAATATTTCAGACCATTGAATCTAGCACTCCTCTACAGGACCTATAACGGACCTCAAATGATATACAATTCTCACATTTGGGCTGGGGCTGGCCGTACAGCCTGAGCTTCATTGGGTATTGTCCAAAAGGGAGTTTTCAAGCTCATTGGCGATTTGACAATAACGTGTCATAACGACTCTTTCGAGCACTGCCGTAATATTGGATGTCTTTCGCTCCTTTATTGCTACATGCAGTGGCAATGTTCCCGATGAAAAATCTAGATTATTCTATTATTCTGCATTAATTAGTGCACGCAATGCTCGCGCTGCATGCCGCGCACTTCAAAATACTTTTGGCTGTAAAGTAAAATTCCATGAAGCTTTCTTATCCTGAACAGTGCGAATGTGGGACAAATTACCATCCTCTGTGTTTTTTCGGGTTACAATCTGTGAAGGGGCTCCGGGTAATAACGTCCAACAAAATAACGCCCAAAACTGATAGGTGAAATAAAACCCAAAAGTTCCATATAAATTTTAACGTGTAAAATGTGAAATAATGTCCAAATTTTTTGGGAGTTATTTCACGCTTTTGGGTTTTATTTCAGTTATCGGTTTGGGGTATTATTTCATAATGATATAAAATCCAAAATTCGTAAATGCAATAAAGCCCAAGAAACAAAATTGATCCGGATGAAATAATGCCCAAAAATCATTTCAGAAAATGCAGGAAATATTACCCAAGTAAGAACGCGTCGCAAGTGGTGGTCGGGAGGAGGGGTGCAGGGCGTATTAATATTCGATTTAAAGTAAGAACGCGTCGCACGAGATATTCGAGAGGGGGGTATCGGCAAGGGGTGGCCCGCCACGCGCGATGCGTTCTTACTTTACACACATCATTATCAATATTTTGGGCTTTATTTCATTTGCTTGTTCTCTTGACCTGAATTTTGGGCCTTGGCTCACTTTTTGGTTGGTCCTTTGTTTACCTACTATCACATTTGCTTTCGGGGCTTATTTCACTTATCACTTTTGGGCGTTATTTCGTTGGATGTTGTTACCCGGATCCCTGCGAAGGTTCAAGAATGACATACATCAGCACCTCCGCCAGTTACATCTAGAACGCTAATCCTTTCCCTATCTCCTTCCTGCCATGCTGTGCTTTGCATCATAGGCTGTCCCCTGAGCTTGGCCTTTTTCTTGTCTTAGGCAGGGGGACAAGAGATCCCAAGCAAGGAGGGCAGGCAATCCATTGTGGTAATCTGCTAGAGACCCTTTCACCAAAACCTTCCTCTTAATAAAGCACAGCAAGTCTTGGTGGGGTAAGTTTTTCATCTCATCCACAGATAGGAGGGCAGATCCGGAAAAAGGCCGGACAAGCACACTGAAAGTGATCCGTAGTCTAGGGCTCTCCTTCCAGACAGAACAGACATTCAGGGCTGTCAACGACTCCCAACCTTTAGAAGAGCGTGAAGCAGGCTGTGGCCAGTGATGATGATAACCACAGTTCTACATTGTTTCCTTCTGAGCTCCAAGAGAAAATCAGAGAAATTCCTATTGGGCCCATTATGGCTTAATAATATAAAAAAAGGGCGGATATGTCATATGCAATTCTCTTTTGACTCTGGAAATTCGTATCGCGGAAACTCACTAAAGGATTTTAAGTGGCGCAGAATCACATTGTCCACAATTAAAATTAATGTATACCTAATGATCGAATTATCAAGATTTGCTAACCACGGAGTTTTTCTCTGCTGGGTGCAGTCACAATGACATACCTGAAAACGAGGCAGTTGATGCTCTGGTCACAAAGTGCTCTGCTATAAATTTTATGTCTAGCGGAGGAATCTATAGGACGGCCCGTAGAATCAATGAAGAGAATTCTATAGATTTAGAGGCATGTAAGCTGGCAAACTGCCGATGGGGAAACTGACCACATGTACGATCTCAAGACAGCTGTGACCCGAGATATGTCTTGGGAAGGTTAAATCTCTACTAAGGATGAACCAGAATGATGATGACGCAACAATGCCTCTTTGGCAAACATGTAGATCGCATGCAAACTTCACACAATGACTTCTGCAGAAGCTGTATAGACGAGGAACAGGTTGCGAGGTAGCAGCACCAGCTGTCTGAATGCCGTAAATGTAGGAGGAATACGCTTGGTAGCTACTTTTTCTGCGAATCGGGGGAATTAGCAGATAAAGACTTGGGGGACTAACTCTTGTAGCTAATTTCAGCGCATTCCAGAAATGTGAGGAATCTTTCCCGTGTAGGGTCCCAAAAAGGTGACATCACAATAGACCACATATGGTCTAAGTATAGCTTATCATACTTGCTTTTACGATGGCTGCCCCTCTAACCTAACCTAGAAGAACTGTGGTTCCAACAAGATGGCGCCACTACACAGAAACGCACACAACGAACGAATCAATGACTCTTTTAAGGAAGGTCTTGCATTACATTTTATTGTCTGTTTTGGTAATATGGTATGGCTTCCAGACTACATATTCTGCAGGATTTAAAAAACAATATTAAGCATGAAAACGACAATTCGCAGCCGAAGTGTAAGGTATCTGTACTCGAGAATACCGTCTATTCTGCCAACACTTATTAATAGTGTGCAGATAAAAAATATAACAACAAGATAATGAATGAAAAGTCATTTTGATATTGTTATATGAGTGGCTCGTAAAAATTTTAGATTCAAATACAACATTTATCAAGAAATGCATATATCGCCATAAGCAAAGAATTTACAAGATACAATACGATCATTGTATCTTTACAAATTATGGAGTCATATATTTTTTCAATTATATTACTTTACCTATACCTTAAAAAGTATTCATTCATTTACGTTATTTTGTTATCCTTTTTACTTACGAATTTAACCTTAAAAAAAAACTAAATTCACACAAAACACACATTTTCACCATTTTAAATCAGAGCCATAAGTGCACAATTCCAATTATCTTTATAGTGTACCAATGTAATGGTGATTTCCAATTAGCAAGCAGAATCCCTCCTGCACCCACGAATATAAAGCACCAGCTACATAACTATTTATATAAGGTGCGGGAGGTAAAAAGCATTCCAGCAGACATCATACATAAACAAATTAGATAACTATTACTAGAAAGGTACTCAAAATCTCAAACGAGGTAAAAACATACAAAAGAAAAACAAAATGCTGAGAATATATGCTGTAAACTCGCGCAAATAACTCTTAAGCACCTGCACAGTAACTGACTCATATGCCGAAGAACCTACCGGTCTAACTTCATTTGTAAATGTGCTGTAAGTGTACACTCGCTCGTACTCTCATGTTAACGTGATTTCAAGTGCAGTCATAAATCGAGACTTTTACAAAAACCAAAGAAATAAGGAGGCAGTTATTTCTTGTGCCCCTCCATCTAACTTTTATTTTATTCCCTTAGCACCACATGTACTTTATTTACTTAACTAATAATTGATTGTGAGACAATTAAACCCCCCATTCAATTAAATAGACCAGATCTAAATTAATTAACACACGATTCTTTTTTTTCTTTTCTTTTTTCTAAATATTTATATATAGGAGGACCTACTTATTCACGGTGACTCAGTTTATGACATTATTGACAAACAGGATCATGGACCCATCCAAGCTGAACTCAATCGAAATGTTCCCCAACAATCGGGTCCTCATGGACAGCACAATTCTACCATTTCCAGTTTAGAGGGTGACCATAGGATGTTTCTGTGTCGAATGAATGTCAGCCGGAATGCCCGACGTCAGATGAGATTCGGAGATCAAAAGGTTAGTGCCATGTGTTTTTTTTCCCCACAAGAATATGTATTTAGTAAAGTCTTCAGTTGAAGAGGTTAAACCCTGTGTGTATATATGTAGATGGTACAACATAAGTGTGTATTTACGGAGGTGGCTTACCGTACCGGACAATATTTATTTTCTACGACTATATAGAAATGTCAACGCTGAATTAAGATAACGTCTATAAGCGTAGTCTTCATGCCTTAGGTAGGTTGAAGATGGTTGTGAAGTGAAAATCAGTTTACATTTTCACCCAATTATTTTACGCCTACTCGATTTCAGTAGGCAACGTAAATGTTTAAAGAAAACACCTTAATTGTTTTCCCAAAGGAATTATACATATGATGAGCAACGTACTAACGTTTCACATTGCTTAAAAAAAGCTTAACAATTTCGAACAAAATTTTACACGTAGCAAGGAGAATTTATTGAGTTCAGTATGCAAGAGGGGGTTTTTTTTTTGAGCCTTTACTTATAGAGTTAGTTTTAGTTAGGTACTCGTAGCTGTGTAACTAGATTTTTGATAAAAATTATTAATGATGTTGAATATTGATAAATGACGTAAGAAATATTTCTCCAACACATTTTCATTGTTTTCTTCCTTCCAAAATAAAGTAGACAGCGAAGTGACTGGTTTTGATAGGCCTAACATTTTTTTAATGTAACCAGAATATTATTCATATTCTCATTGCAATTACGCACGTTTTCGCATTACAATTACATATTTGGAATTTGTTGTTAATTAGAATTATTTAATATTCAGTAATGGTAATTAAAGTAATTGAAATCAGAGAATTATAAAAAGTATGTAATTAAAGTTAAGACTTTTTTTTAATTCAAATGATACAAAAATACTTTTATAATTACATTCAATAAGATAACCCAAAGCAGACGATTTTCTTAACTTTTCCATTTTAATTCATATTTTATAAGAAGAATTAAACTTCAGAGCATAAATAACATGGATTTCGTGTGAAATTCTTAACGAATTACATATGCCCCTGTTTGCACGCTCCTTAGAAACTGTTAAAGCTGAAAAGTTGCTAGCAATCGTTCTGTAAGTGTTATTAAGTTCAGTTCTATATATTATTTATTAGTTTATATTAACTATCTGAATGAATATAGAGAATGTAGGAAAAATTATATTTTACCTCTTAGGAAAAGTAATTGAAAGTAAAAAAATTAAACTCATTACTTTTAATTACTTTTTTTTATAATTACCTCTATTTCAATTACAATTATCAATATCCCATTCCTGTTTTATTGGAAAATGTTTCTTAACCCTTGAATGGTACACATATGTACCAGTACAGTTTAAACATCCATAAAAACGTTCAATGGCACCCTCTTTGGTTGAAAAGTGTACCATTTCGTCCGGGAATTATTTTGTTTTGATATTTAAATGTCATTGTGTGTAAATTTTGACATTTGTAATCTGACCTGATCGAAGATGCACGTATTTTGCAACAATTCTTCAGTTTATCTAAAGTTTTTAGTGGTGAATACACAAAAAAAAAATATTTTTATATTATATAGTTTTTGCTAAAAAATAGTTTCCAATAGTTTCGGTAAGATAATTTCTGTAATAAGTAGTTTTTTTTTACATTTTATTTGAAATGGTATACATTTTTGTACCACTCGTCTATGTAACTTCATCTTCGTGCTATATTGTACCATTCCGTGCGCTACAAAAAATTTATGAAGTTTTGGAAGATGAATTTAGTGACAGTGAAGAAGAGTTCACTTCTGGAAGCGAAGAAGAATATTCTGACTCTGGTTCCAAGTCGTCTGAAGAAAATGCTGAGGAAGAAGTAGATGTTGAAAGTTGAAATGGAAAAGTTGAATGAAATTCAGCCAGATTTTGATTGGCATACACCTGATTATAATTTTTCTCCTAAAAACTGGTAAGAGAAGTGCAATCCTGCTCAATATCGCCGGACATACAAATCACTGATTCAATTTATGATATTTTTCATAAATTATTTCCTAAATCGCTATACTATATTTATATAGCTCAATCAACGAATGAAAGAATTAATATTAACAACACTAAAAATAAAAATAAAAAAAATCGTCGATACAAATGCTGGTGAAATAGAGTTAGTTATTGGCTGCATGTTTGTAATGTGCTACAATCGATTTCCTTCTATCAAGGATTATTGGTGTTATCATAAATCACTTGGTAACGAATCAATACAAACGGCAATAGCTCGAGATCATTTCGCAGAAATAAGTTCCAAATTATATTTCACATGTCCACAGAAACCAACTCAGGCTATTAGGAAGACATATTATGTTGCTGATTTGGTAGAATGCCTAAAAGATATATTTCAAAAATATAGGCAAGATAGCTCATTTCAAAGTATTGACGAATCAATGACTAAGTTCAAAGGGCGTAGCACTCTCAAGCAGTACATGCCGCTCAAGCCTACAAAAAGGGGTATAAAAATGTGGCTACGTTGTGATTCAATAAGTGGTTACACTTATGACTTCAACATCTATTCCAGTAAAGAAGTTCAAAGTATGTCTGGAACTGTTGGAGAAAGAGTTGTCAACACATTAATTAGTACAATTCAAGCACACGATGCGTAGTTATCTGTTTCGATCATTTTTTTACATCAGTAAATTTATTACAAAGTATGCGATTTCCAGCTCTTGGCACTGTCATGGCAAACAGAAAAAAATTGCCTAAATTTACTGCGAAAAAAATGAAACTGGGAGATGCTGAAACTTATGTAACTTCTTCAGGACTACTCTGTGTCAAAATGGCAGGACACAAAAAAAGTAATAGTATTAAGTAATTGCCAAAATCCTGGAAGTTCTATTGTCAAAAAAACATTAAAAACTGACGAAAAGGTAGAAATACCCTGCCCCAATGCCATAAAATTTTATAGGGAGATAATGGGAGGTGTCGACCTGGCTGACCAAATGTGTGGCCTTTACGAATTCGATCGGAAATCAGATAAATGGTGGAAGAAAGTTTTCTATAGATTACTTATGATGACTGCGGTAAATTCATGGGTGATACAGAACGAAATCAAGCGAAAAAAGATTCCTTTCAAGACATTTTTGGTGTCACTAGCTGAAGATCTAATTTCACATGGTTTCAAAACCTCAACGGTGCGTCGATCAGGGAGACAAGGACGGCCTCCACGACTAACAGGCAAAAAAAATCATCTTCCTGTTCAAGAAAAAACGAGGTGCCGTTGTAAAAACTGTGCCAACGATAAAAATCAGGTTCGAACTAACATGTTGTGCATGTCATGTAATATTCCATTGTGTAAAAAGTGTTTTGAAATTTACCACACTACTCAATAAGTACAGTAATAAATAATATTTTCATTTCATTTCACTGAATAAAGTGTTTTTTTTTTAATTTTAGATTATCTTAACATTCCGGATTGGTACATTAATGTACCATTTATTATGGTCAAACATCGCGAGTGCTACAAAAGTGTACCACCCTCTCCTTAGCTCCCCCAGGGATATAATTGGTTTTTTTTTCACTGATATAATATTTAAAGTATAAAAAAGCAATTGTGCAAGAAATTTTACTTTAAACGATGCTCCTCGATTTTCGGGTCGTCGAAAGGGTTAAGGTACCACATGTATAACGCTAGTCACATCGAGATATTGAAAGCAAAGCTCGATAGAATTCCATAGAAATTATTATTAGCGAAATAAGAAAAGAAACAGGATAAATCCCATCAAGGAATCCTGGATTTGGCTAATTGGTTGTTGTGAAACAGACGTCTAACTACATAGTATGCATCAATTTATAATTTCTACTATTTATCGTTATCATACGAAACTTCTGCTGCTGAGGTACCACAGAGAGTCGATTTCCATAACAAACTCACAAATTAGAATAGTGAAAAAGCGGTTATACATTTTGCATATTCATAGTAGATAGTGTTTCGGTATTTTTATTATTCATTAAAAAAGAACAGATTTGGTATTTTTAAATATACAGGGTGATCGAAAAGTAACTTCCTATTTCTTTTTAATTTTATTCTGAACAAAAAGAAATTAAAAAAAAAACATATTGAAACATAGAAACATAATCCATGAAATTGTGAGACATGAATATTGTTCTTTAACCGTTTTAATGTTTTTCGTTAAGGTAGCCCACATAGGAAAAGATCTGATTCAATTAAAGACAAATTCCAATTGGAATTTTAGACGTGATTCGATCGGAAAATTATTCTCTTAAGAATTTAATTTTAGTACGGGATGTAAACGCCTTAGCTGAGTCTTGTTCATACCAAATATGTTGATCATTTTCCTATAATTGTGCTACCAAAAATGTTTGCAACACTGCTTTGTTACATTCAGCACTTAAGAAGCGCATTCTAGTCAATATTTTTGATTCCATTGAGTGATTTAATACCAGGTAGGTGTTGGTTTCGTTACGTTAAAACATTTTTTGTGTTTTCTTTTTGTATTTAAATAATTGACTCCTTATTATTGTTTATTGGACCGTATTAAATAAATTTTCTAATTGTAAGTAAGAAAAAAAACATTTACCCAAAGTAACAAACAATAAAACTTGTTGAAATGGAAAACTAACTTTTGCGCCACCCTGTACATAATGTACTTACTTAGATTACCAAAAACTAGACGAAAACAGCATCTCTAGCTTCCTCTCTGTACGATCTCAGCAGGTTCGCATTAATTAAATGTTCTCTGAATTGATTCCTTTGTCTTCCGGTGTACCTCAGGGTTCTGTTATGGGTCCACTATTATTTAGCTTATTTATTAATGATCTGACAGATGCCGTACGTGATAGTAACGTTCACCTATATGCCGACGATTAACGTTCACCTATATGCCGACGATATTCAATTGCACACTAGCAGACCAATCGGTCTCATAGAAGACTGTATTGCACGTCTAAATGAGGACTTGGAAAGAGTTTATGACTGGGCAGTAAATAACGACCTTATGATTAATCCAGGCAAGTCTCAATGCCTCTGATACGCCATGACTCCTTAGAAGCAAATATTCCTCCCGTCTTTCTCGACGGCCGTGTTTTACCCTATATTGAGCAGGCTACAAATTTGGGGATAAAGATCAATTCAAGATTGAGCTGTTGTGATCACATATCTTTCCTCATTGGCAAAATTGATGGTGGATTGCGGCGGTTATGGTTTTCTACCCAGATTTTAAGCTGCAGCATTAAACTGAAACTCATCAAAGCCCTGATCATACCCCATTTTTCTAATGGAAGTCCTATTTATCCACTACTCAATTCATGGTGCCGTCGCAGAATTAATGTGGCCTTTAACGGCTGCATTAGATTTGTTTTCGGCCTTCGCAGGTTTGATCACATCTCCCCGTTTAGTAAAGATCTTCTCGGTTGTTCTTTGGAGTCGTATCTCAAGCGCAAGGCACTTGTCTTTTTTTATAAGTTAGTGCGCACGGGTGTCCCGAATTATCTGGCTGACTACATTTATTTCCTTCAAACGTCACGGCACCGTAACGTTTTGATCATGCGATTTAATAGGCGAGTATTGGAAAGCTCTTACTTTGTTTATATTGCTCGTAGTTGGAATAATTTGCCAAATAGAGTGAGGAGTGCGGGAGAGTTCATACGCTGCTTTACCTTAGTGGTGGTGGAATTGCTTCTTATGATTATTAGGTAATATTAGTTATTTTATTTTACAAGATTTTTTTCTTTTTCTTTTGTTTTGGAAATTTTATTAGTACTATCATTGTTATACCGATTGAACTCTGTTTTTTTTTTTTTTTTGAACTCACGCTTTTCTCTTTTTATTTTCCAATTTATAATCTACTTGAAAAGATTCATAATCTTGTGTACCTACTTTCCGAAATAAAATGAAATAATAAAATAATAAAAAATATAATTCAAAATAATACAATTGAACAAGCGAAACGTATACAAGATATTTACTTTTGTCTACCTTCATTTTTGCTGTGATGTGGAATTCAAAAGAAGTCACTTTATGTACCTCAGGAAGCGACAAGGAATAGAAATTCGCTCACGATAAAATATTGAAAGCAAAAACAATTCTGAAATTATTTCACCTCAAGTCTCTCCACATACGTTTGAAGGCCCATCGAAGCATTCCAAGAAAGTTCACGATGAAAATTTGGATTATTTTGGACCACGTCAATTTGGTTGAGTAAAAAACATCCTAGATAAGTCAGGCATTGTCTAAACTTGGTCCAGCCAAAGTGCTGTGGAAAGACTTGGTAAAATGTGAATCGTCAAATTCATGACATTATTTATTTACAAAGCCCAGCAGCGCTGTTGTTAGCATAACAAAGAATCATAGCAGCAGTCAGTCACATTTATATGATGTAAATAATAAAAAGTATAAAGGGACTAAGTAACTACCTTGAGGAACACCGTATTCAATCCAACAAAATGTAATAGTGCTTCGTAGAGGTGGCTCTACAAACTGTTTGTTTACGTTTTATTTTCTGTTTAGGGGGATTTAGTTTGTCCACGAACACCTACATATGCATATTACATTCACGGGAGAGGATCATTCCGAAAGGATCAACTCATCATCGACGGGACCAAGTAGCTGTGACTCTATATCGTAACAGGAGCTTTCATGAAAGAGGATTTACCTGTTCAGTTGTTGATGTACTCTCTCTTATAGGGCACGAATATAAGAGACATGGTTTGAAAGTAGCGGTCAAGCTTACATACATATACAGTGAGAACTCTCTATAACGAAACCCAAGGGACCGAGCAATTTCTTTCGTTACAGAGAGTTTTCGTTATAATAACAATAAAATTTGTAGGTATGCATGGACAAAATAAATCACAATAAACAGGTATCAGACATAAGGTTACCATGATTGACTCGATGGTAGCTAAAGTCTGAATTACATTTACACGTCAGCAGCACAAAATCGACATACTTGGAACTTTAGGTACCTACTCCCGGATATATCGGTACCTTTGTGTGAGCATCTGGCAACCTATCACAAACATTTTTTTGCTGATTTTTCGCTATAGAGAAAGAGTCTCTTCGTTAGAGAGAGTGAATTAATATATTAATTAGTAGGTGAACCAACCAAGCTCAACTAGTGTTTACTTTATAGAGAGCTTTTCGTTTCACTGCATTTTCAAAGTATGCTTTACAATTCCTCTATTAATGCACTACCCCCACTCTCCGGAGCTCTCTACTTAACTTAAAAACCACAAACCCTTATATAATTCGAATAAAACTGTTCGCATTAAATAGTAGCTATACTTAGTCTCTATTAAAAATAAAATAATTTATATAAATATTAATATCTAAACCAAGGCATGCATATGTACAATCTTCGCCACGCATTCGCTATTGAAAAGTCGGTTCCCCATGGTACAGATGTGGTGCAGAGTCTTTCTTCTGTGCATCTTTTCTTGCCGTTTTATCTCCTGTTCCGTGCCTTACCTAAAGGTCTCGTACAACCTCTGTCGTTGTACGATGCATGGTACATCATCAGGAGTAGATTAGATTAGATTAGATTTGTGAAGGAGTGTGTAGGCGTTAGCCTAGCTGTCACTGCGACCTGATAGATCTATTGTGAGTCCCCGTTACATTTACTACCTTTCTAAGTTCAGACTGTTAATAAAATCTAGAACCATTCTGGGATTGAGGTTCCACACGTAGGTTGGTGGAGACAAAGCATGTTCGAGGTGGAGTAGTCTCTGCCTGGCTAATGGTTAGCAGTTACCGAGCAAGCGCTCCGAGTTTTCGTGAGCATTCTGACAGAAACGGCAGGATGAAGTCTCAGCCATACCCAGCTTGTTTAGGTGATACCTTATGGGGCAATGGCCTGAGAAGAGCTTAGTAATCATTTTGAGCTCTGTTCTTCTAAGGAGTAGAAGTTATTTTGTTTTTCCGCCAGAGGTGTCGATAAACTTTTTTTGCATGGTGAAGTCCTTATAGCCTCTCCCAATACAGGGATTTATGGTTATTCTCCCAGTCATTTAGGGCAGCTCTGAGGTAACACTTTGAAGTGCCACAAAATGGCTCTGGTCCGACAAACTGAGTTTCCGCTTCTCTTTTGGCTAGGCCATCAGTAATTTCATTGCCTTTGTGGCCCTCATGTCCAAATACCCACATGAGGATAACTTTGGTTATCCTTGATAAGTTTTTGAGGGTTTGTAGACATTCCCAGACTATTCCTGACTTGACAGTGTACGACTCTAATTAATGGTTGAGCCACTTGTGACTCTTTTAATGCAGGTATTGGCACATTCTACTATGGCCAATACATCGACTTGAAATACGCTAGGAATAGAGCTCAGAGCCTTTGATATATGGCATTTGGGGCCGTATATGCCCAGTACGACTCCATTGTTCGTTTTTGAACCGTCTGTATACCACACGATCGATTCTTGTTGGAAGGACAGTTTAGTAGAACGCCATTGCTGTCAGTCTTACAGAGTCACTTGGAATGGTCTTACAAAATCCTCCCTGGGTGTGATTATATCAGATATTTTCGTCATTTGCTCGAAGCATATCCGTTCTAAGATACTTAAATGAGCAACCACTTTTTCTCCTTTTGCATTCTAATTGCACTGGAAATCGCTTCCTTTTTCACCTGCAAATGTAGGGGTGAATGTTTTAGTAAGGCTTCCATGGCTGCTATAAGACAGATTCTCATGGCACCAGTTATTCCTAGACAGGCAAGCTGCTGGGTTTTATTAAACAGAGCCTCAGCCGTCTTTCGATTACTTTTTGGCCACTATGCATCATTTTTGGCTTCAGACCCCATGTTCTGCCAATGAAGTGACAGCACGTGTTGAGAGATCGCACCACTATCCGTCACTCTAGACAGATACGAATTCCAGGTAAGTTTCGTAAGTTTCTTATCTAGAATTACCCCCAGATATTTGACTTCGTCTGAAAATATAAATTCCGTTTTATCAAGAAGAGGAGCCGTTAGTGAAAGCTTCAATCTTCTTGTAAACGGAACGAAAACCGGCTTATTGAGGTTTATGCTAAGGCCTTTGTTTAAACACCACGTGCGGACTTTGTTCAACCGCTTAGCTTTGTACATTAAAACCCGAACTGGTCAATTTCTCTAGCAGATCATCAATTACGATCGACTACAGGAGTGGAGAGAGAACTTCTCCTTGTGGAGGCTGCGGTGATCGTGATTGAACAGTTCCCTAGAGTTGTGCTTATCCTCCTGCTTCTAAGCATGGAGTCTATCCTGTTTACCGTGGTGGGTTCAAAGCCTGTATCCTCGACAGCATGTTTAATTGTTATCGAAAGCTCCTTCTATGTCCGCAAATCCACATAAGGCCACCTTTTTTGCTTCGAGAGCTTTCTCGAGGTCTTTGACTAATGTGTGAATGGCAGTCTCGGTAGACTTGCAAGCTTGATAAGCGAACTGCTTAGAATGAAGTGGTGATTTAATCAAAATTTCATTTCGAATGTGTAAGTCTAGGATTTTTCCAAGGATTTAAGTAAGAATGAGGAGAGCCTGATCGGTCGGAACGATTTGGCTAGACAACCAGCCCTTTTTCCTGCTTTGGATATAGATACCACCCTGACGTCTCTCCAACTGGCTCGAAAAAAATTTTGTAGTGGAAGGAAGATTTCTTCAACACCTTTCTGTAGTAGGGCTGGGAAGATGCCGTCCCGTCCAGCAGAGTTAAAGGGCTTAAATATGCCAATGCCCCATCTAACCTTGTTAGGAGTGAAAATTCTGCCCGCAAGGCTCTTGCTCCTGTTAGAGACCCTATACTTGTCCACCTCAATTGGGTCTGCAGCAACTATTCCTTGATCGGGAGTTAGAGAGTCGGGAAAGTGGGTTTCTAATAAGAGCATCAGGAGTAGATACTAGAGAAAAACTAAAATATGCCTGAAATACTAGACAATTCCAGAAAATGCAAAAGCTCCAAACGAACTACCTATGTGGCTACGGAGTATCGAATACATACTTAATTATGCTGGTTGATAGAGACCATACTGTTCGCAACTATGTATATATACTTAGTTAGCAAGCAGAATATTGAGGATATACTGGATTAAAACCTACAGCATTCAATCACAGACAATTTAATTTCAATTCCTACATATATGAAAATTACGAGAATAAATTGAAAATCACATAAATAACTCAATGCTCCAATCCTCAGGCATATCTTCATTCGACCTAGAAGTCTGTCACAAGCTTATCCGTAGGTGATTCATCTCAAACAAAACTTGGCTATCGGAAAAATACAGTTTTTTTTGTTTTTATCTTTTCTTTCTCTGCTTAAAATTTCTTGATTCATTCCAAAGTATTTTGTCAAGCAGTTGGTTGTCGTCCAAGCATTATCAGATTTGACGAACACTTTTATACCCAGGCTAAGGATCAGGTTTTTTTTTGTTTTTGTTTTTTACAAACGTACATATACCTAGTATACAAATACCTACATAAGGTATATCCGATGGGTGCTTTTATCTCACCTTTCCGGTCGGCCAACGTCGACTTGTACACACTTCTTTAATTGGATAATGGACAGTTCCTTCCATTTGTCTTGCGACGACGATGCGACGTCTTTCATTTCTCCCTTTTGATTGTTCGATTGGGTCTGGATTTCGTTTTCTTTCTTCTGATCGAATTGCCTACGCTCAAGTAATCTTCTCGTCTTGTTGATGGTGGGCTACCAGTCAGTGCTGCAGTTTTATGCAACTGAAAACTCTTGAAGTCTTAATAAATATTTTACGATGGAAAGTACTCTCCGTATAAGTTGTCTTAAGCACGGCTGTATAGTAAAAACGATATCCATGTCCGTATAACACTGTTTGTCCAGGCGAAATACATAAATCGACTTTAGTTGGTTTCATATTGGACCTGACTTGGCGTCTCCTGACATAAAAGGCGAGAGTTGAAAAGGTTAGTGAGTTAATTATTCAAATTGTATGGAAATGATTTCTATAAAACAGCGCATGCCCACTGTGCTATTTTATATGTTTGTATATAAGTATGGTTGTGTAGTTGACTGTGCGCAAAAGACAATTGACTCGTAAATAGTTTTCCGTCTTAAATGGGCTAACTATACTTGGCTATGGCTACTTGTTTTGTGTAACTGTTGAGTAAGATATCTCACGTGTTTGCGATATTTATAATGTTTTATAAATGTACAAATGGCGCTAACTGATTGAATCTTTAGAGCTATTTCGTAAATCTAGATAGTTGCGCAGGCGTGTATGTAAATATATTTACATATTTACATATATAAATTAGTTAAGTTATATATAAAAATAAAAAGAAAAACAATTTACTGCTGCACCCTTATTTATGAAATTATCTTAGTTAGAAGAACTTTTTCTTGCCAATGTGTAATGAATCGATATTCACAATCATCCTACTTAGGTAGAGATCAATCCTAAGAAGGGATTTTGCCTATGAAAAAAAAAATAGAAGAACGAAAGAAATATCATATTAGGATTTGACATCCAGGCAAGTGCTAGACATACCACAAATCGGCATTGCATTGCTACCCACTCGGCCTAGTCTCTATACATGCATTCAAGTAGACAACCAGCGAAACCGACAAGAGATCAACTATCGATCGATTATGTGACGCTAAATATCAATAAATCTCTCATGGCTGCAAATTAAAAAATTCATCTTTTTCTTAACAAATGCCGTAATAGAACCAAAAAATTTAAGTGTATTTAAATATTACCCACAACTCGCAGCATTGTAATGAATTTAATCTGTTGTCAACAGATTGCATCTACCATTTATACTTACTACCCGATGGAGCTTGAACCCAAACTCACATATGACATGAATTAATTATATCAGCAATACCTGAAAATTAGCGGATGATCTTCTTACATTTTGGTGCAAGTACATAACCCAACTAACACCTTCGGACATCGTTAGTGCTCTTATTTAAATTTGTCATATAGCATGTTTCAGATTTAATGCCAAACTAAAAGGGTAGTGAGACCTAGTCATCAAGAAAGGCAAAATTTTATCGCAAGGGGACACTAATTTTAATGGTTTCATTGATACAAGGTGATACATTTTTTTGCTGTTTTTATTGAACATGTTTTAAACTCTAAAGTATGTAGATTACCCATGGCTAATACTTGATACGTTCTTTGATAGAGTACTCTTTTTCATAGTAGAATTTACAAATATGTAGTACCGTATCCGTTCTATTATTTAAAAGGCAGCGAGCTGGGGACCCCAAACACGACGGCAACTGTGGCCCATTATGCTAATCTGCTAAAAACTCTCTAAACAAGACCTTGCTGTCCTATTAATGAGGTGCATCAGGTCTAGGTGAGGTAAGTTTTTCAGATCATCCACACATAGGAGGACAGACTCAAGCGTATCCTACACGTAAGCATACAGAAAGTGTTCGGTTGTCGCAGGCTGTCCTTCCAGGCAGGACAGATACTCAGGGCTGTCAACAGCTCCCATCCTTATTAGAGAAGGATGCCAACCACAGTTCTGCATTGTTTTCTTCGGAGCCCCAATAGAAAATCAGAGAAATTCCTATTAGACCAACCAAGAAAAAGTTTTGCACACCTGCAACTACTCAGGTTCGCTCATCGCTGCTTATGTTTCATACGAACGTGTATTTTGATGAGAAACCTGATTACCGTGTCGACCATGCCAACAGCGGTTTCCGGACCAAGAAAGGAAAAACAATAGCAAGACCTGGCTAGAAGGTCACCCCTTTTATTCTCCATGTTCTCCATGTGCCCATTAATCCACTGATGGAACCACAAACGTCCTACAGTCCCCTAGTACCAGCTTCCGGATGGTAGTCCCCACTTTCGTCCTCGGCTATGATACATAAGAGGCATATGTGCTCATTGGTCCTACAATCTAGTGCACAACACTCGGCTTCATGCCCCATGTACTGAACAAAAATCCCCTCATAACCGCATTAACTTTTTTTGCTATATGTATGCTACAGACCAGCTTCGAATTAAGGTAGACAGTTGCAGAGGGTAGACTTTAGTGCTTCTCAATGTGCGTACGAAAAAGGATGTTCATGACGCTATTTACGATATGAATAATTGTTAATTTTGAATAAGAAGGTAAATGTTCCAAAATTCTGGAAAATATTTGTTCCCTACAATCGAGATTCGAACCTTGACACCTTAATTTGTACTTCTATGTCTTATATAAAATTTCTCCGGGCCTTTTTTGTGTCTTTTTATGTTTTTTCGTTATGTTTTTTTATTTACATCTTTTCAAACGTGACATGTTATAGGAGTTGGAAATAATATTTGATCACCGGCCGAAGGAGCTTCTAAATACTCTGATTTGGCCAAAGGAGCTTCTAAATACTCTGATTTGTTCTTCTGATCCCAATCTGCATTTATGGTGATTGTCATTTCTGTAGTAAATACGTAGTCAATATAAAAGTGCAAAAATAAATCCTGTGTTAAATCATAAAGGAAATACCTCTTTTAACGGAAAAGTTAGGACGAAAACAAAATATAAACGAGCGCAAGCATAAATTATACGAAAATAAGCGAATAGAATTTGCAAACTTTTTATATCGTAAATCTACGAAAAAAATAAGAATGGAGAGGCGGATAAAAACGGATGAGTTGAAGTATATATGCAAGCTATAATGATATATCCGCGTTTCCACAGCCGTGGTCTAAGCAATGTGCTATGTGAGTTTCTTCCTAAGTTGAAAATTCGAAGATTGACAGTAGTGTCACCTATCGGAAATTACTAAAAATAGTTAATATATATGGTTTGATCATTTATGTATGCGTTTGTTTTTCATTGGTATTATTAAAATCAACTGATCCCTATTACAAGTACAGAAAAAATCAAACATAAACGTGTACAACGTCAGTACTCAAAATTTTAAATAAAACATAACTTTTTAACAGTGTCTGCGCCATCTACAGTTGTCTAGTAAAACTAAAATCACAATTTACATGTTTTTTTTTTATTTCATTTTAACTCACTTTTCAAAAATTGCATCGACTACAAATTTTAAGCGGTTTCTTCAAAAATAAACCATCAACGTATAATAGACCATTTTAAAGTAGACATTTCAACAGTTAAAATGAGCCCAGATAGAATATTTAAATCGAAAAAAAACACCAATAAAATTTTCCGTGGAAGATTTTGGTTTTTTTTTCGAAAATTGTAAATATATAGGAAACTACTTGTTTCCCAGATTCCAAAAAAGTTGTTCTTATTCAATGGAAAAAAAGGTATGATTTCACAAAATTTTATGTAATTTGAATTATTTTTATAAGAGAAATAAATAAAAAACTGAAAAATCGATTTCCACCATTTTCTCGAAAAATTTGAGGTTATATTGAAAAATGGCTTTTATGAAAGTTATAGATATTATTATTATCTATTATAACTTTCGTGAAGAACATTTTCCGCTAGGAAGTCATATTTTGCCGAAAATCGCACAAAAAACACTTTCAACCCCTTAACCCCCCCCCCCCCCCCCCATCACTTTAATTTTTGGTTTTTCTCTGAATTATAACCTTAACTAAATTTTCCGGCTGGTCCTTGCCTGTTATTAATTTCTTCCTTTCAAAAAAGTATTGGCACCAGCCTAGTTAGCTTTTCTCTCACAGATGCGGAAATTTCAATGGCAGTAAAGTGGTAGGTATAAATAATTATATTCTGAGTCAGTTTTACAGAGACAATTTCGCAATGGACATTCTGCATCCGTAAATTCTGTCTATTGTGTCACAAGCCTTAGGTATAATCCACTCGAAGATTTATAGCTTTCTTCTTTGTTCCGAAATCTCTAAATAATTAAAGTAAATTTGTATTTTATAGCACCGATTCCAAGTATTTCTGGACAATTACTGATTTAAACACCTTCATTTAATTTTGATTCCCATATGTATGTAGTTCTGATAATTTACTAAAACTTATATAAAACAGTTTAAAATAATTTTAATAAGACATTTGTGATTTATTGGAAACTATAAATCTCCAAACCACTTAAAGTCGATATTTGCATACAAAATAAAAATAAATAAAAACAACAAGAAAAGTGGCAGAATCAATTCGCAGATTTATTTGCCGACAAGATAATGAGATAATTACAACGCGAGACAATCGATAAGTTGTTTATCCCCTTATCGAAAACTCAGGTAAATTCAATACATCACGAGATGGCAGTGCAGTACGGTAATTCAAAGCTGGCAGGCAGCTTACAGATGATCCAAAGCTGGCTGACTGGCTGGCTAGCTGTCCGTCCGTTCGTCCGGCATAAGCCATCCGCGTAGTTGTAATTAGCAAATTAGAAGTTCTCAACTACATCTATACTCTATGCACAGGCAACAATTATCTTAATTATATTCCTTATTTTATTTTCAAATTATTATCAATAAATTTTTATTGGATTTCTTCTTTCTCCACAGGTTGTGCTAGTCCAAGGTCACTATCTGTCATTTTTGCCATTGTGCAGTCGAAACGAGCCAGTCTTTTTGGCTACATGCACCCCGATCGCTATGCCAGAGACAAGGGAATGTGTGGTTCAAGGTGCAACAAATGTGTTCACAACGATCCACTCGATGGATATGAAAATTGTACATATAGACAAAAAGTAAGTAGTTAACACTAAACACCTCTATTTCAGCTAAAGTTTTAGTGCCGTGTTTTTTTTTCGTATGTTTTTTGTATTGAATCGAAGGTGAAGAAAATATTTTCAAACCAGCAGTCTCAGTCTGTGAAACAAACAAATGAAATTGTTCGCACCTGTTGCTTGTTGTTTTGCACGGTAATTACTTAGCGAAAAGTGTTAAAGGGTAAAGTCTCTTACATAGGCTATGGATAGTTCGAATTGTTTTCAAATGTTTCTTGACTTTTAAGAAGCGTGCTGACCGTAAGATGTTGCATTCAAAACAGTAAAAATCCATTTCAATGGGATGTTGCCTTTCTGTACAGAGATCAGGAGAGAATAGTAACAGCAGGTGAATGTGTGAATGACAAATAAACTTGGCAAGTTATTGATAGGATTTTCGTTTGATGTTAATGGAAGGAAATTCTATTCAAATGTTTACATGGGATGTAGTACCTACATATATGAAAATTTGACAAAAATACCAAAATCATACATTGTCATCTATTTGTTTTTTTATCTATTAAACTGACAAAACTCAAGACTAAATTCTGCAAAATTTAAAAAAAAACGATTGCTATTAGTTGCCAGCAGTGTGATTCTGTTCCAATTAGCTAAAGTCTCCCGATCTGCAATTTTTATCTCAAACTGTGCCTTTAAATGGATCTCTTAAATATTTCAATAGGGTTAAAAATATTTACACAGAAATTAGGTATTTATTAGGGTATGATAAAATTTATTACTTTTTTATTATTATTTTTATGCAATGTGCTTTAATTTATAGATATAAGCAAAAATGCAACACCCTGTAGTTTGATTTTGGAATATTCTTTTAACTTTCACTTTTTTCCTTTTTTTTTCTTTTTTGCCTAAACACTCCTTAAAGTATCCAAGAATGATAAAAAAAGTTGATTATGAGAGTAAAAAACTTTTACGAGGGGGAAAAATTGTTTTTACGAGCGTAATCATGAAACAAAATTATCGGGTTTTCAACTGCGCGGAAAAGTATGTGTTTGGGGTAAGGAAAAATTAACTAAATTAAAATAAAACCAAATGTGAAGAGTAAAATTAGATGAAAGCAAAAAAAAATAACAGGAAACAAGTGATGAATGAATGGCAACGTGCAGAAATGTCGAGAGACTTGCGCTATTCTCCTAGAATAAGTCGAGCATGAATTCTATTAGCTGTCAACTGAGACAACTTGGCCCCTTATAGAAAGCTCTCTATATTCTCTCTCTCTCTCTCTCTCTCTCTCTCTCTCTCTCTCTCTCTCTCTCTCTCTCTCTCTCTCTCTCTCTCTCTCTCTCTCTCTGCTGTATTATGCAACATAAATTTTTCGCAGCAATTATTACTGGTAACGTTTTCTTTTGTTGAATATAAAGTTAAAGATCTTTGGAAACGCTTATATGCAGATTTGCCTATCAACATGTATGTTGTCTGTGCTGTCAGGAGGCTGCAATGTGCTTATGCCCTAGCAAATTTAACACAAACGCTCTAAGTAAATTTAGCTTATCTGCATAACCCAACCAAAAAGTGCGCATCACCTCTATCATCCCTTTTATGAATTGTGTAAAATCAAGTTAGAAAATCCCGTCGACTGGCTTTGTGTTTTTATTATTTGTGGGTAAAACTGAGACGCGTTGTATTTCATTTAATTTCTGTTACAATTTGTAAAAACGAGGCTTTGTATATTATTATCTTCAGTCCCGCGTGAAAGATCTTGTCCAAAGCTTGTACAAGTAGTTTTTGATAAAAGGAACCGACAATTTTATTTTTTATTGAAAGCTATGTTGTTTGTTCTCAATTCTATAATCAAAAATCAGCCGAACTCAAAACATCTTTCTTTGAATTGAATTGCGACAGGAACGATGGAACGATTCCGCGGAATCGGGTCCAAATTAAATGATCCGGATCCGATTCTGAAAATTCCTCGGAACGACACATCTCTAGTGCAGATATTAATTGAAAAATAAACTTCCTGTACATCAGAATTGTAACCATTCCATGTAACTTTTGAAATAAATCAAATTAATTTAAATTGCAAGTGACGTTTATGAAACTTATAAAATCAATTCAAATCAAAATAAACGTTCTAAAAACTATTTCACACACACTTTCTTTCTATTTTGATCTTATTTTCAGCGGTGAGTTTCACTTAGGCTACAACAAAAATGAGATTCAAGGAATTTCTTGGTATAATCTACTGCACTGGGATAATTTAAGAGAAGCACAAAACAAACATAGGTTAAGTATGTTGAAAACAAAAATAAAAATAGTTTGAAAATTTAATATTAACAGAAAATTTAATATTTTTTCATTTTAGTAACACAGTCAGAACAGGACCGATCATGTATCCTACTTGTTCGAATGCAACGAAGACAGGGAGACTTCATCTGGGTTCATGTAGTGCTCCAAGTTAGAGATGGACAGGACTCAAACCAGCAACCTGTTATAGTCTGCACAAATCAAGTATTAAAGTAAGTAGTTCCCCCCCCCTCACAATTAAGTACCTATGCAAAACTTTTCAATCTTTTTAATAGGTATGCAAAAACAAAAAACAAGGAACTAAGTTTTTTTTGTTTTTGCCTTATATAATAATATTCATAAAATGATAGTGCGTTTTTTAACCTTCTCTCCAGAAATTATATCCGATGAAATTTTATTCCTCCCTATAACCTACAGCAATGATACGCTTGAAGTGCCGCTCATTACACCATAAAAAGGGGTGACACAATAAAAAGGGAATAACATTATTCTGGACAGGTAACAAAATGCTGGCTGCCACTTAGCCAAGCGATAAATAAAGCCGCGCTAAGTATTTGCAATTTATTTCCGTCTTCATCTCTCAATGGTTTTCTGTCGGATTGCAACCCTCGTATCCCGCTCGATCATATAACTCCCCCGGCCTATGACAGTGATGGCGGTGGCGGCGGCGGCGGCGGCACCTGGCACATTGCATTCAGTTCATCAATTGTAAAGTGAAAATCCCTATAATTGTGCGGCGCATAAAACGCATACAGTTTACAGCTGCGAAGTTGGCATAAATCTGAGCGATTCTTTTCTTTTCATACCTACATATACATACGTATGCGTATGCGTTGTACATCTGTATGTACGTTCGCATCACTATAACATGACATTTGACAAAGTGACATCACTTTGTACGTATACGCGAATTATATGTACATATATGTATAGTCGACTCAAGTTAGCGCATTCGACATCTTTCTCGCCGCAATCCATTCATCTCGTTTGGATAATGTCCGTGGCCCAGCATCCAGTCACAGACACGCATTCAACAGGCCGAAACGGAGACATTAAGATAAATACCAAGTGCGCATTTGATTTGAGGAGCACTGTTTACTTTAGGCCAGAAGCGGTCATCAAGATGAAGATCTAAGTACGTTCGTACAAACGAGAAGCAGAAGAAGACAAAGTGAAAAAGTGTTTTTGATGGGAATCGTTGATCTCCGGATGATTGCAGCTAGGTAAGCGCTCCTAATGCTATTAATAACCCTAACAATGTGGCATTTTGCCTGAAGCGGCTGCTTTTGAGGCTCTGCACCGATTGTCAGTAGACCACCATCATATTTTACGAGAGACGCTTTATAGACGATATATAGTTCAGTGTACTTTGGCCGGTCATACCTGACAATTGCATAGGTTTTCTGTCGCGAAATTTTTATTTCCGGCTTGTCTTTGATTAAAGCTTTCTGTATTTTGTTTTTACATTATTTCCATACTATGCAGTGATTTTTATTTGTAAATTGTCTATGGCTATAAGGATATGAATATATAAAAAAAAAAAAAAAAAAAATCAGTCAAGAGCGAGTCGGGCTCCTACAATCACGGTATCGTATTAGAAACTTTATCACCAAACAGTCTATCGACCTGATTGATTGATTTAAGAGCTTTGGGACCCCTTTCAGGTCCCCCGAACGAAGGCCAAGTCAAGGCCCATTGTTCACCCTCCAGACCCATGAGCGATCGCTCATAGGTCCCAAACGGACGCTCTTATAAATTTCAGTATTGGCTCCCTCCTTGCCGGCATCATGTAACTCTTCCAGGAGGTGTGAACCAAGAATTCTGTAACGTATTCCTGAGAGTGCCGGGCAGTGACATAGAAATTGGGTCACTGTTTCGGACTCCTCTCCGCAACCGCTGCATATAGGATCATCAACAAGTCTCATCCTGTGAAGGTGGCCCCTTGAGAGAGGAATGCCCAGTGAGAATGGACACCAGAGTTCTCAGGGTTGGCTTGTTGAGTTTTAGGAGCTTATTCATTTGATTTGAGTTTGGTGTACCCCACAGTTCCTTTGTTGTCCTACCCGTGGGATATTCTAACCAAAGGCGACTGGGTTGGCGGTCAGCCTAGCTTGAAATGATTGAGACAAGGTGTTTTGGTGCAATCCCGACTGTAGAGGCAGGTTCCTCTGAGGCTGCTCCAAGACGAGCAAGTTCGTCTGCCCTTTCATTCCCGCTGATGTTGATGTGCCCCGGCACTCATTGCACTATTACCCTGTTATTCCGAGAAAAGGAATTCAGGGTGGTTTTGCACTCCATTAATAATTTGGAGGTTATAAAGGGTTTAGACAAAGCTTTGACTTTATCACCGAACAGTCTATCGACTTAAATCTAATCCAAATTTGTTTGTGATAACTGAAAAATGAATGAATTGTGCCACTTATTGTTCTGGAAGTACTTAAATACTACTTAAAGTACAGTTTCGTTACTTAAGTGTTATTACTCAATACTTTTGAAATGCCCTACTTACTACTTGAACAAAAGTACTTGCTTCTATTAACTTGTACTTAAGACTTAGTTTTGTACTTAAGTTCCCAGATTTTTACTTGAGTATTTCTGAGTCTATTAAGTACCTACAAATATCTAACTCTTCGTATAGACAAGCAAACACAATCTCTAGCGCAACTCCTTTTTTTTATTGTATTTTAAAGCACGCAAAGATCTGTCAAAGCATGTACCGCACTCGCGCGTCAAGGTACAAACAAGACTGGGCAAGTAGACTAAAAACCAGAAATGTCTCGCTCGAACATGAAATCGACGTTGCCTCGACTTGATGACATAACCGAGGGTAAGCAAGAAATGCCTCACTCCAATATAAAATCAACGATGCCTCGACTTGATGTAGGAAAGGTATCAATTTTTTCTTAGAAATTTACTGGAAATTTTTTCCTTAGAAATTTTATGCATTATTCGAGGCGACAATTGGTGCTTGGGTGGACCTCTAATAGTTTTTTTATGAGTGTAGCAATGATAGGTGAAAGTTTTACTCAACGTGCAGTGTCGCAAACTATAAAAAACTATAACTAGTAGCCACTGATTACTATACATATTATACTTTTCAAAAGGTATTTATTTACTAATATCTATTAACTGAACTCTATAAATTTCATTATATTAGTGCCAACGTACAAAGACTCTAAACAAGTACTTTATAAAGTACTTCAAAAATTATTCAGTACTTTTTATAGACTTAGTACTTAGTTACAAGTACTTTTCATACATGCGGTACTTGTACTTACGCTGAAGTACTCAGGCTTTCGGTACTTGTACTTGAACTTAAGTACTTTTTTCTTTGGTACTTACCAAGCTCTGTTGGAATATTAGTAAATGCATTATCGGTTATTATGTTTCTCGTTAAGATTAGATTCGTGTATGCAGGTATGCAGGTTCTAACCACGTATTCACTGCGACCTGAAAGATTTATTGTGAATTCCCCTTCAGTGTTTCCCCTTTATTTAGCTCTATATTTCATATTTTTTTAAATATTGTATTTTCAAATTTCAATACTATTTAAAAAAGCGGACGCAAGTGTGATCTTATAAAAGTTGTCTTAGAAATTAAGATATAAGACTGACGAAAAAAACGGCAGTTTTCCTGATAATATCATAGCTTTAGCTTTAGAAATCTAAAAGATTAGTGTGGAACGTTGTTTTTACGCACATATTGTGGCCAAAAACTTTGAAAAAAAATATTTAGAATCTTTGAAAGTACCGTAAAACAGGGATACTTTAGTACAGTTTTAAAATTAAAAGTAAGATGTTTGGCTATGGTGTTGAGATGCGGTGACATTTAGATTTTTTTAAAGTGCGGCCGTTCACTATTATTATATTGAGTAAATATTATTATTAATTATATCAAAATAAGGATAGTGACATTTTTGAAAGGTGCTTGTAATGGGATACTTTGACCTGAGATCAGTTTTCTTTATAAATTGTATGTATAAAGTTAGTTTGATCAAAGAATCCCTGGCTAAACATGAAATTGAAGACTTTACAATTTTTTAAGATGGGAAAAATACTTTTCTCTCAATATTTTGGTATAAAATCGGCTTCCAGAAAGAATAGATAAGCAGATTTTATATGACGTTTTATTTCGTCAATTCCATAGGTAAGTACTATTACAATAGAAAATAAATTAATAATAAGAATCGGAAATATTAAAAATATGAAATAATTTATTTTAATACTTCATTGAGTAGCACCTGATCAGAAGACCCCCAATCGTAACCTGAACTTTCAATATAGGGAATATCAGCGGAGCACATCGATTGCTCGTCGGAGTCATCGGAATAAGTATCAACGATTCGAGTAGGACTTGAGATTAAAATAGAACTTGTCGATGTCTCGTTCTCAAAATTAGGAGTTTCTCTTGGCACCAAAGCGGTTTCCGTTGTTGTGTTTTTCAAGGAGATATTTGCTTCCATTTCCTCTAAGGTTATGCCTTTACCAACAGGAACTCGTACCATTTTCCTTTTGCGTACAGGCTTATCGGAAGTGTTATTACGACTTTTGTCGAGCAATTCTAATACAGATTGTGAAACAAGGTTTTGAACTTGTTCCGGATCTTCATTACTCGGCAGACGACTAGTTACTGCTGCTAGGTCAAATGGTGAAATTCCGAATTTTTTGAAACCACTAATGAGGTTAACGGAAACATTACTTGCATCCGATAACTTGTGCTCCAATGTATACAAGAGCTTTGGAAATACCTCCTTGGTTAAAATCTGGGACTTTTTCTTTTGCTCTGATTTCCACTCATCTAAAATTTTTCGTCATTATTTTTTCAGCTGGGCATAGAATGCGACGTCTAATGTCTGAGCGATATGGGTGGAATTGGGAGGAATACAAATAAACGCGATATTATTATCTTGCGCCAATTCAATAACTCGTGGAGTAAAATGGCTGGATAGATTATCACCGATAAGTACAATCTTCCCAGTAAATTTTCGCGTTTCTGGTATGAATAGGTTTTCAAACCAATCAGTGAATGTAATGGAATCATACCACCCACTTGTGCTCCTATTATACCTGGTTTTTGGCGCTCCCCCTTCCATCTATGTTTGCCAAATATGAGTGGATTTGTAAACCACATCAGATGGCAATAGCATTCCTGTAGCTGATCCACAGTTCATAACCAATGTAGATGCCTTTGAAGAATCTCGAACTCGCTCTGCATATGTTACACCGCGTTTGAAAATGCTTTTTTGACACCAGGATCATTTGCCAAATTTGTCTCGTCGTAGTTAAATATAGGATCAGGAGGAACAGTTGATTCCCCAGTACCAGTGATCTCCTTCAAAGTTTCTTGGAGATGGCCAAAATAGGTGCACATTTCTTTCGGTGCCTACCGCTGCTTTTGACCGAATAATATTTTGGCACTTTCGGTGTGATAGCTCATTTTTATACCTCTGCAAAAATCGCCAGGCCCATGCCAAGCTGGGCAAGTTGTGGTGGCCGCTTCTGTCTAGGTACAATTTGGCTAGCTGACGAAGATCTCGTGAACCGGCCTTTGGAACATACTTTCGCGGCATTATGAAAATTTTATCCTCTGTATATTACTAATGATAATGTGATTAGATTTTTGAATACTTCCAAGGGATACTTTGACCGAGCTGTCAAAGAATCCCAAATTAGCAGTCAAAGTGGTATACAAAATTGTAACTTTATACAAAATAGTATAAAATTGACAATTTTTACAAAAAAAAATCATAAAACTCAAGCTAAGAATATAAGTTACTTGCCTGCACTATATTTGTTGGAATTATTTAGCCTGAAGCAGACCTGTAAAGTACTTAAGTACTAGTAACAGTACCAGTACCGGTACTTGTACTTGAAAATTTTTAAAGTACCAGTACCGGGACTTGTACTTGACAAATTTTAAAGTAGCAGTACCGGGACTTGTACTTGTACTTAAAATATTTTAAGTCCAGGTACTGATACTTGTACTTGGAATTTCACAGGTCTGGCCTGAAGCACCTGATTTTTATAAAATTTATTACCCAGATTTTCACCAATAAAAAACTTCTACAATTTGAAAAGCAATCTGTTTTGTTTGCATTCACGGTACAAATGAGCAATATATAGCAGTTGCACTTTAAAATTATTATGTAATAATTTGAATCTGTTTGCATCGTGCTGTTTTATTTTTTCAAGGAAGAGGAGGCCTTTGAATTTTTATTTTAGCTTACGGTCAATGTATCCTTCACTGTACAAAGTATCCCTGTTTTACGGTAGCTCTTTTAACACGATACAAAAAAAAATAATTTTTCAGGGAGACCAACTAACTCGAATAAATAATTTAAAAAAAAAAACAAATTTCTAACATTCTGCCAAATTTCAATTTTTTCCCCAGTGCCATCTTATGCAGTAGGCACTGTGCCTGTAGGCATAAAAATGAAACTTTAAATAGAAATTATTGTCTTGAAGACAACAAAAATTATAGAATCATATTTATTTAATAACCTTTGTAATAAAAAACAGTTCAGTACAAGTTAAATGATATTATAACTCTGCGACTCTTTGCATTAGCAAAAGCAAGTATAATGCCTTCAAATGTCATCCATCTCCCGGATTAAGACATTTCAATCGATAGAGTAGTGCTAGGGATGTAAGTCGGTCTTGCTCCATTGTTGAACGCAGATAATTAATTTTTTATCCGTTTAAGTTATGAAAAAAACGAACGTTCATTTTCTGAACTTGTTCCAAATATAGAAAGGTAAACTGTAAAAACAATATTAACATTCGGTAAGCTTGGATCTATTTCCGCCCGCCCTAATCATGCGATGAATACAGATTCACTATCAACTAACAATCAAGAGAACAAAAGAAACTCATAAGTAAACATCTGCCTATTCCAGATCCAATGGATATAACCACAAAATAAGTAAATATGCAGTTGACGCACGGATATCAGAAAAATTAAAATCTTATCAACATTTCTGGTAACCAAGTTAGTTGGCTACGACGAATATTGTAGCTAAGAAATGTTGTTATTAACAGAAAATGTTTGTAATGTTCAGGCACACACCCAAGTTTCTATCTTTTAAACCTCATTTATACTAATACAAATTGTGCCAAACTTGTTCGCGAACATGTTGTGATCTTGTTGGGAGCCAACATGTTTGCTTAAACTTAACAAGTGTTTCCATTTAAATGCTCGCCAATTCGTTAGATTAACTTCTTACATTCTTTACTTGATAATCGGATCGCAATGGGTGAGCACAGGTGGTATTAGCATATTCAGCGTTTGTTATTTGTGCGGGAAGTTATTTCCACACAAGTAGAGAGAAACAAGATTTGTAAATATTATCTGCTGCATTTCCACTACACACTTATTCTTCTTTACTTTTGCCAATTCCCGAAAAATATAATTTTTTTTTTCAACGGAAATTAAATCCAAATTCAACTCTGAAGCAATTTCATTCAACGTCATTTCGATTATTTGCATTTTTATGGTCACTACTCTTAACATCCCGAATATTTTTCATATTACTTAATTAATATTTTATTGTATCAACACTAGTCCACTCCATTGTAAGAAATAACGCTAGAATCACTAGTTTAGCCAACACAACAAATAAGCGTTTCCACTTAAATAAAAAATTCCACCCAACAAATTCTGTTAGTTTTTACAGCCGACATTGAACAAGTTGCCAACATGTGTCTGAATTTTCATAATTTGTCGTTTCCACTTATACAGAATGTTGCCAACTTGTTTCAAAACTTGTTAGATAAGAAAATTTGTATTAGTGGAAACGAGGTTTTACCCAGAGCAATGCAATGCAATGCCTCGGTTCAATATAAAATCAACGATGCACCATGACCTGTTATAGGGAAGTCCTCAAGTTTTTCTTAGAAATTTACTAGAAATATTTTCTTAGAATTTATACGTATTTTTGGAGGCAATAAGAAATTTTTTTTATTTAGAAATTTACTGAAAATGTTTCGATAGAATTTTTATTCATTTCGAAGGCTGGGCAATTGGAATAAATTTCCGATACAATACTTTCATTTGTGCCTTTGTCGGTCTCCAATTGCCAATAAGCATTGATTTCTTCTGCCGTTGTCAGCCTCCAATAATGCATAAAACTTCTGAGGAACAAATTTCCAGTAAATTTCTAAGAAAGAATTGAGGCTTTCCTATACATCAGGTCAAGACATCGTCGATTTTATATTCAAGCGAGACGTTGCAAATTCTTTTAATTGACTCCCAACATGTATCTGACTTCTGGTTTTTAATTTTCCTATTCGATTCGTTATTTGTATAATTAGTTATTTGTGATATAAGTCAATTAAAGCCTTTGCTTCTGTCAAGAAGAAAATTAAAGCTTTCATACAATATTCTGTAAGTTGTTCACGGTTTTTCCATCTCAATATTTGGTTAGGTTAGGTTAGTGTGGTGGCCATCGCTCGAACCACTACGATCAGCTCGACTTGACTTAGACCATTTGTGGTCCATTGTGATACCACCTTTTCTAGGACCCCACCTCGAAAGATACCTCCGATTTAGGGGATGTGCTGAAACTAGCCACAGAAGTTAATGAACTTTACCAGGTCTCCCAACTCCTTGTCGGCTAGCTCCCCCCTAATTCTCCTTCACAGTGTTTCGTCTGTCTATAATCACGCATAAAGACTGGATACTGTCACTAGCACTCAGATTTAAACTGGAATGCGTACTATTCATAACTTCGTCATGAGTGATTCTCGCACTCAGTGAGCATATAAATTAAACAATAAATAAATTAGTGAATTACTTTGGATTTTTGACAAGAATAACAAACAAACAAAAATATTGTTGTTGTCACCGTAGAGTAAGTTTATTATTTTGTTGATTTAATTATATTTAGCAACTGTTGGCAAACCCATTAAGGTTAAACAGAAGCTTCGTTGTATATAAATTTCAAATAAAGGAATAAAAAAAGTTCGTTTATAAATATACTGCGACACCCGAAAACGGCCCTATTTCTATGCCACGTCACTTTCGAGAAAAACGTCTGTGACAGATAGACAGACGGGGGCAAGTTCGATCTTATAAGGGTTATGATTATTCCTTTTGAGTTACGGAATCCTGAAAATGAAAAAAAAAATTATAAACGTAAAGGTACTTTCAGCCATACAATACTGGGCATATCTATAGGAGTCATGATCCAACCTGCTTACGATGTAAGCATTACCTACAAAAATTTACGACCCCGCTAATTTCTCTCCGCTTTTCTGGAATACATATTGTGAATGCTGCTGTGAGAAAAGGATGAGGAAATTTTCGGATAGGAGTGAGGAAATATTTGTGGGAGAAAAAGCTATGATAATGGAAAGGAAACTATAGGTAGGAGGAAAACTGTAGACGTATGTAAAGGTGAGATTGGGGTTGTAGTCAGTGCGCTTACATACCAACTCTGTGTCCCGGGCTTCTGGTTCTTAAAACGGTTATTATATAATACTCTTGAATAATAACGATTAGCTAATATGACTTAATCTGGCTTCCTTGGTGAGTATTGTACCCACGACCGATATCTCTATGTGATGATGGATTACCTACCTCCATATAAGTGGAATTTTATATTTGCGCAAATATGGAGTTTTTAAACCATTTGTAAGGCTTTTACCATGAGCAGAGACGTCAATGTAGAGAGCATCAATGACCATAACCAAAAGCTTTCCCGAAACATAGTGGGCTTTTTCTAATAAGCGACAGATGACAGCTCCATCATTGGATAGTTCCTGTAAAATATGACCATCATCTATTATTGCACTCCTACGGGAAAAAAAAGATGATAAAATAAAGGGCACATTCTATAAGTATCTGAAGGAAGAGATTTCGTCTCATTGATGGGTAAAACGAATACATAAATCGGTTCCAAAAACACTTGAGTACATCCTTGGCATAAGCACAGTCACCAACAATAAAGGAGGGTTTACAATGGCAGAGTCGAGTGGAGTCACCAGGTTGCATTGTCTCTCCTTCTCACAAGCTTTCACTCCCACCAGAGTGGATTTCACCGAGTAGCGTCAGATTTGAAAAGTTCCTAATCTCTCGTTGGTGAGATGATGAGAACAAATGCAATCTGGTGACTCCATTCTACTCTGCCATTGTAAACGCTCCTTAATGGCGATCTCTTCACAGAATGCACTAGCTCTTGTCAATTGTGTAGTTATTAGTTTCAGAGTAGCAGAAATCGGCAGTAAGTAGTAAGCGCTCATAGAAGATTTATAAGCACACACATACAGTAAAAAAATATATAGGTAATATAAGCTACCTACCAAGAAGGGCAAGGGCCAGCCTTTCTAAATATAAATAAAAGGCTATAGACTAAATTTTTGTATAGCTTACTTTTGATATTAATTACAAATAAAATAACTCCCTTGGTAATTCTAAGGTTAAATGCTTCCATGCTTTTATTATGTTTATCTGTTGTACACAAAACAAAAGACTTAGGCGACGAACTTTTATCATTACAAGGAAATAAATCTATTCATTATATTTATGTGTCACATATAAGATCAAATACGTCCCCACTTGAGATTTATTCTCATATGATTGATTATAAATAATGAACAAATCCCTCGAAGTCCTAATCTATTAATTCGCAACCAAATTATTCATCCAAGACGGAAATATACACTGAAAGACAACAAAATTTTCTAGAAATGACAGAAAACAAAAGATTTCTAATAAACAATCTCAGTAAAGAATTTATCGGAAATTCCTTGCATTAGAAAGACTGGCAAAATATTACTGTGCATGTTTTATTTTCAGCTTCACCTCATTTTAGACTAGCCACAAGCACAAAATCTGTCTATCCCCCCAACAACTCATCTTTAACGGGGCTTCAATCTGACAAAACTAAGCACTCGGAGTTCAACCCACAGAGAGCAATAAATTGAACACTTAATCAATATCCACATAATTTGTTCAATTTGTAAAATAAAAAGCAACACTTAAGATGAGTGATAAAAATTAACAAGAGCAGAAAGAAGCAAAATCCTAGTGGAAGAGATGTATTTTACCAATCATTTGCGGGAGGGAGAAAAGTACTTGAATGGCACCAAACAGTCTTCACAGGTTATCGCGCAGAGAGCTGACTCGCCAAGCAGCAGACACTACACCAAGTAGTGCCAGGTCGGGGTGAACTGTTGCTATCATCTGTAGACGATTATGTATGTATATATATAGTAATATATATATATATATATATGTATGTAGTTAAAAATATATCTCCAAGAATCCAGAAATGGTTCGTTACAAATCACCGGCAAGCATAGTAAGACCAACAAGTCCACCTCTCCGAAGTGTATTTATTTGAGAACTAAGGCACCTAATCAGATTGCATGTCGACTAATTCGACTTTGAGGAAAAATTATGTTCTGCCAGATGCAATCGAAATTATACTCGAAGACCTCGAACAACTTTGGTCCCCCTTTAAGGACTGCACCACCACCACCACCAGGTCTCAGTCCACTGTAAGGCCATCTTCAGACCGACAATCTCTTGATACCTCACACCTTTTTATTTACCAGAGTTTCATGGATGCATCATTCCGGGCCAGCTTTAAATCTCAGAAAAAAATCTTGCCAAGTTGCATGCAGTATATACAGAGGTATAATATCATTATACCTTTAGCTCATTGCGCACTAGGCTAGATGAGATTTTGGTTGCGCATCAAAGACGTCTATAAATATTTACAACAGGGGGAGTAGAGAGAGAGAGAGAGAGAGCGAGTGAGCATAGAATTAACAAATAAAATCAAAAGGACTATTAGTCCGACAAAATGTTTAATTCCAAGTTTTATTGCGTAGGTATAGCTGTATCTGACCACACGACTCTACATATATACAACGAACAATGTCAGCCACATTGACTTTGGTAGGTATATAACTCCCTCTGCTGATGAAGATATGCTCACCTCTAGGCTGAAATTTCAACGCGAGAAACGCAGTTTTTGAATTGACTAAGGGCTCTCTACGCAGTTCAAGTAAAAAAGTTAAGCAATTGCCACATGGTTGTAAATCTTGTTAGTAATTATGTTCGGACAAGATGGGATTTCTTGGCCGCTATAACTAAAGTTTTATATGTATACCTGATGTCAGCATGCAATGTTCTAACTGTAAAATCTTAATCATATTTTAGGTGTATACATCTAGAGATACATGAATATCTTTGGTAGAAATTCTTAGTGATTCTACATATTTTTTGTGCGTTTAATTTATAATTTGCTAATTTCTGTGAAATTTAGGAGAATTTACATTCTGATGGCATGCATATTTTCCAGAAATTTTTGAGGGAGATAGCTTAAGGAAATTGAAATGCTACTAAAGCAATCACTGCAATTATAATCTACAAAATTACACAATTTCTTGTCTTGCAATTCATCCACTTTACATTTTAGTACACTTTTCTTTGATTTATAGCAAACATTTTCGCTATGGCCCAACCTATTGCAGCTGGCACATTCGATTTTGGACTTTAAACGTTTTGTTGAAATATGACCACGTTCGTTACAATTAAAACACTTCACTACTTTAGTTAGATTTTCACTATTATTAACTGCTTTTTCGGTTTTACGATACGTTATTTTGGGACTATGCTTTTTTTTGCCGCATCGCAAATTGATATTTGCCCTCATGTGCATGTTGTTAAAATCAGGCTTTTCGTCAATGAAAACGCTTGAAAGAAACTCAACATCTAATACTTCTGGCGTGGTGTATCTTCCTGCGCGAGCTCCAGTCTGTATTTTAGAATTTTGGGGCCATCAATAAGGCATGATACTGCCTCCTTTCCAGTAATGTTGCATATACTTAAAAGCTCCATTTTTGCGTAATAATATTGCGTCATTGTTTCCTTTTCCTCCTTACGGTTTACTAATTTGCTTGAGACGGTCGCATAATCCTGTTGTTCGCGAAATAATTTAATTACTAGCTCCTTCCATTCCCCGTATGACCGATCATACGTAGTTAAATTATTATACCATGTTCTTGCCAAATCCGTAAGCCAATTTTGCATGTGTTAAATTTTGGTTTTATTGTCCCATTCATTTACTGCACCTAATTGATCTATTTTTGCCAACCACTTCGAAGCTGATATGTTCACGTTACCTAGTTCGAATTCAAAGATACAATCATCCCTGATAATATAGCGAATGATATGTTCCCTAACCTCTGATGTTACTCGTTGATTTTGTCCTAAAAGGGATTATACCAAGCGCTCTGAGCGCATCCGCACCATTAGTTTCACTTCTTTGTTCTCAATCATGATTTCTTATACTCCAAATCACCATCGTTAGAAGATGATCTTTCGCTGTGTTCATTTCGGCGTTCTCCACGAGATCTCTGGTATCGTATACCGTCGTCCGAACTTTTACTCCTAGATCGCCTTCTTTTGGATCGACCCATTACAGCACTTGTAAAACTTCACGTACACAGTGTTCACACAAACAATGTTCTAACACAAATTTCTATGGGTAATCCTACTTCTGATAACTGAAATCTATAATCTATAAAATATAAACACAAAAGTCAACTACAAAATTTAGAATACACTTTATTCACACTTTGCTTCTTGCACAGCCGGAAAAAGACTCATCTCCTCATTTTTAATATTTCCAGTCCTCTACTTTATCGACCTTCAAAATTACATGTCCATACATATACATTCACCTGACTGAACTAAGGGTTATAAAATACCTTAAACTATTCTTTGTATATACTTTTATCTGAATGAAAATACATGCGACAATGGATCATAAAATATCTAAAAGGATTTTAAACTACTTATCTTAAAGAGCGAGGATGTTACCAAGATTTTCTTTTCCTTAAGGGATGAGGCTAATTAAATAATTATGCTTTTCCTTAAAGCTAGGGTGTTTGCTGGTTCGTGTTGTGAATGCAGCTTACACAATACCCCACACGTAAATTCCCCTCTAGTTTCTATGATAATTATCGCAATCTATCGACCAGTCAAATTGTCAATTTGAAATATCTGCTTCCAAATCATTTTCAATCTCCAATGAGTTCCGAAAAAGACCACTGCAACAAATTTGTGGATAAGCGGCTTCCTAGACGAGGAACTGCTACCTCCGAATTACCTTCAATCCAATATATAAAAAGTTTCACTTTCGCAATATTTAATTGCAAATTAAAAACGTATTTTTATTTTTTTTCCCATTACTTTGACAGGCAGCATATCTAATAAATATTTTGTATAAAACTATAATAAAACATGTTCCCAGTAGTCAAAACTGATAGATAAGGGTTGTCAGTAACAATGTTTTACATTAGAACTTTTTATGGGTGTACAAAATTTCCATACACGCACACATTAACAGAAAGAGGTCTGCAAAATATGCAGAAAGGAAAGCGGTTTGCTCTTCTATCTTTGTTACTCATCACTAAATTTCTGCATACGATGCTCTATCTCCCTCACAATTTCTGTAAAAAATGCGTACCATCATAATATTAATCCTTCTCTAGTCCTTCAGTCATAATATAAATCCTCCTTTAGTTAGAATTTTGTCCTGGTGAAGTGTAAGTTGTCATCCCTTAAAAATAATTACAGACAAATAATACCAAGAATTTATGGGGAGTCAAAGATGCTAGTCTTCGACTATGCTTAGTAATTCTTGATTTTTATGACATTTTTATGAGAATGTTTTGCAATGGTAGAAATAAAAATTAATTCGAATTAGAAAATACCATTACATAGAATTGTTATAACTTTTCATTCTATGGTAGAATTATACAAAAATATTGTTAATATTTCATGTACAAATTTTTTGCATTTAAGTTTCATTATGATTGGCTAGATCAGAGTTAGAGGGGAGAATTTCGAATCTCCCTTCCAAAACTGGAGCCATTGAAATGGAATGGTAATTTTTTGTAGATTTGGTAGATTTGGATTGATGTACATACAGTGGAGACCGTTTAGTCCTACATTTTCTGATTTTCGAAAATATTCGAAATTTGAAATTAAACTTTGAAAGTTTTCGTTGTTGAATTTAATACTGTTCAATCCACTCTGTAGTAAAATTCCCATTCGGGGATTGGCAATTTTTTTTTTGTTTTTTTAATTCAACAAATAATTATTAATTTTTTATGTACCTACCATAGGGGGCCCATTTGAGGATCAATAAATATTTGCTTATATCTCGTATTTTATGAATCATAATAACTTTTTTTAATATATTTGGAAGTATCTCCAGGAGCATCTTTTATATCTTAAATGCAGGGATGTAAAAGACTCACATTTTGACTCAACTCATCGCTCAATTCAAGCAGTGAGTCCGCTCAATCACTGAGTCCGCTCAACAGTTGAGCGGTGGTTCATCGCTCGAAATTTGAGCGGACTCACTGGTTGAGCGGACTCAGTCTTGAGCGGACTCATTGCTTGAATGAACTTGAGCGGACTCAAGTCTTGAGCGGACTCATCATTTGAGTTGAGCGGACTCAAATCATATTTTAAATAAGGAAGGAAGGAGGTAGAAGAAATGTTGGCTAAGAAAATTTGCAAAAGCTAAATTAATAATATTTTATTGAAATTTCAGTTTCAATTTTAATTAAATCAGATTCTCTTTATGTTATTTAAAATATGATTTGAGTCCGCTCGACTCAAATGATGAGTCCGCTCAGGCAGTGAGTCCGCTCAAGACTTGAGTCCGCTCAAGACTTGAGTCCGCTCAAGTTCATTCAAGCAATGAGTCCGCTCAAGACTGAGTCCGCTCACGATTGAGTCCGCTCAACCAGTGAGTCCGCTCAAATTTCGAGCGATGAACCACCGCTCAACTGTTGAGCGGACTCAATGAGTGAGCGGACTCAAATCCTGAGTTGAGCGATGAGTTGATATGATAAATGAGTCCGCTCATTTACAACCCTGCTTAAATGCATAAAAACTCTCAGAAAAAGTTGGTACCTACCTATATCAGGTTCAATGGTGTTTTCTGGTTTCGTCCATTCTGGTTTCGTCCGATTCCTGTTTCGTCCGCTATTTTATTATATTTATTGTTTATCTGACCAAATAGAAATTTACTTCTGGTTTCGTCCGATTTTCTTTTGACCCCTGACAGGTATATTTTATAAATGGTATCGGCTGATTTGCACTCAGCCGCATTTATTATATATGCTTATACTCCTTCCTTAAGCTGCAGCCAGATTTTAACTTTGTTTTTAAATTATTAATTGTAGCATGCTATTCATTTTACTATTCTTTTTTGTGAATGGTTTAATTTAATTTTTGAGTTTAATATCTCAAAGAACATATATACTTTATCACATTAATGAAATATATATCTGTTTTTAAGAAAAACACCGTATCGCAAGAAAAATAATAAAACCATCTTCCCTTCACACTTTATCCAGACTCCGGACTGGCAAGGTTTATAAATATCTACATAGGTAATATAAACTTTGGTGTATTTAAAAGATGTTTTTTTAGTATATTTTTGGTTTTTGTTGTTTATAAATTTGTTTGTATTGTTTTTTTTTAATTTTTTTTGTTTTGTTTATTTTATTTTATTTTTTTTGCTGTTTTTATTTTTTTTTTTTTATTGTCTTATTTTTTTTTTATGTATTTTATTATTTTTAATCATATTTTACAATGTACGTCAATCTATTTAAAGTTAGTTCCAAGCTTGTTGCATAAATGCATTTATGGTATTTTTAATTCTTTTATCTAAATCCAAATATTTTTTTGGCCGTTTCGGCGTAGTTATCATTATTTCATCTTGTTCAGTGATTACTTTATAATGTAATGAATCCTCGTAAATTAATTTCGTGATTTCGTAAATATTTGGATGACTTTTTCCACACTTTTTATTTAGTCTCGAGTGCCATCCTTCGACAGCATTGGTAGTACGATGACGACTTTTAAAACAAACCCAATATCTTGGGGAGTCCAACCACTCTTCAACGAAATAATCATTGAATTTCACAATTTTCTCTGTATCTGGAGAATTTGCAGCTATGGTTAGCCAACCATCGTCAATAAATTGAGAGGGCAAATGTGCCAAGGCTGTGCACGTTCTTAAATGTCTTTTTATATCTTTATCTTCTTTATAATCTACAACAAGCCCAAGTTGTTGAATTTTTCTCCATAGTGCCTGGTTAAAGTGAAAATTGCATCCTTTTATTTGTGTATCGGGAAAAACTTCCAAAAAACCATTTATGGCAGCTGTTACCTGTTACAAAATCAACGTGAAAATTTCGAGGTGTAAAACCGGGAACTTTTTCTTTTAAAATTTGAAAAAATCTTTTGTAAGTGTCTTCTTTTCTGTCTGGCAGAAGAGCATAAATAACTGGCACAATACAAGTTTTTTCTTCCGTACTATTCAAATCCATGTGAAGGGTGTACAGTTGATCTAAAAGCTTCGGACAGCTTTTAAAAGTACCATCACCAAAGTGATTTTGCCTCTTAATAAGTCTAATATATTTCCAAATACCATAATTTTGTCCTCCGTTTCAGTATCAAAATTACAATTTTTTTTGTATATTTATGGAACCACGATTTCCTGTGGATGTTGCGGTAAACTCCTAAACTTGCATGTCTCACCGAATAAAGTTGATATTTTACCCTATGAAATCTTGGAATTGACGTAACGAAATCAAGTCCTTTATCGCCGCCACTTTTTATTACTTCTTCTTCATAAATTTGTGTGATCAGGGCACACTCTTCACGTATTCTTTTTTGGCATTCGATATACAAACCAGAACTTCGTCTCTTGCAATATCTGGTGCACATATTGAGTATTCTTTGTGATGTAAAACTTCTGATATGGCACAATTCGTTTTAATGTTCCCGTTGCAACTTCTATTAACACATGACCATAATATTTCAGATTTGTTCACTCTTTTTTTATTATATTTAAAGCCCTCGTATAAAATAACAGGCTGACCTCGTTTTGACTGTATGACTTCCATTTCGCAAATAGTTCAATGTGCGATATTTACTTTAACTGTAAATCACTAATTGAGTGAAAGAATTGACGGCATGCATCTTTATATTTAGGTTTACGGTGACCGGCCATTTCTAATGCGGACGAAACCAGAATAAATAAGGTTCAAACAGGTGTCTATCGGACGAAACCAGAGTAAATCGGTTAAATGTCATGTGAGGTTGTATGGTATCACCTAATAATCTCGTAGAAATTTTCTCGTATTCCAATTTGTTCGTATAAAATTATGCTTTGAATTAAATAGTTCTCGCGCGCGAATATAATTTTACATGAGCTAATTGGAATACGAGAGAATTTGGCTTGACAAGAACATTGATACGAGAAAATGGCTTGACGAGAAAATTGATACGAGCAATTGTTCCACGAGAAAATTGGGGTGAGCCGAGGTTGTTTAAGGTATTGTTGGAAAGATGATGAGTAAAAGCTATAAAAAAATTTTAAATTTTACCAAGAAAACAATTCTAAGATTCTAGCAAGGAGCAGAGAAAGAAGGAAATAGATTTTCCTTATGGTACATCACACAAATATTTATTATTATTATGTTGTGTAATGAAGCTGGCGATTATTTTTTTAAATTCACAAATTTTACAAACAAAGGGGAAGAATTTTCGAAAAAATTAAGATATTTTTCACGGTCCATATGGTCTTGCATCGGAACTGTACATTTTAGAATACTTTTTTGGTACGTCACTCGCTATCTCATTGCTCTCGTGATTTCTATGGCCAAGTACCTAGAAAAAGGTTACCTTATTCCGTATGAATATCTCTTCTCTTCTAGGCTATCTTAACAATAAGAGAGCAGCAAGTTGAATTCAGAAAAAAGATATTTCTACATTAATCACATCTTGATTGATCATATAGGAGAGAAATACAAAGAAAATTACATGGAACGCTCCATATTGACCCGGAATCCTCATATATACCGTAATTGAAAGTGCAGGCCTCTCTGCAATGAATGAGTAACGAACTAGTATTTTTTATTATTTATAAAAATTGTCTTGTAAATTCATATTTTGTGTGTTTGCTGGCCTACTAACGTCCTGGTGTCCTTAGAACACCATATAAATCAAAATCTCGAAGCAGAAAGTAGTTCAGCTAGTCAAAAAAAATTAAATTCAGGAAAAATTAAAGAAATGTAGATTACCACAAAAGGTGTCCACCTCGGAAGCTCACATACATAACAAAAGATTGGGGGTTGGTAAGCAAATCTGTTACCCTGGTAGCATAATTATCGGATAACCAGCCAAATTCGTTATTCTAAACGAATATTTTATGCTGATAAGTCCAGTACTAACTTGTCGCCCAAAAAGTTGTGGCAGAACTTACGTCAGGCCGGAGTTTATAGAGAGTGGGTGAAGAAGTGTGACATTGACCCCTTGGTTCTTAATGAGCACTTTGTGAATAGCCAATCATATACTCCTAGTCATACACACAATAGCAGGGATTCTCTTATTCTAGTTGGTGGTAGTTCTACCGCTTCCAGTTTTAGTTTCGTTTAGTTTAGGTGTATTGAAGTGGATGAGATAATCAGAGCAATTTGCTCTATCAAATCAAATGCCGTGGGTCCAGATCTAATCACTCCTAAGTTTCTGAAACTCATACTCCCTTTTATTCTGAGTCCTCTTCAGCTAATTTTTAATCACTGTCTGACTAGATCTTTATTCCCTGGATTATTGAAAACTGCTAACGTGCTTCACATTCCAAAGAAGTCTTCTCCGGAGACCCGCAGTGATTTCCGACCCATAAGTTTATTGTGTTTCCCAGCTAGGGTGCTTGAGAAGTTAATGTACTGGTAAATGCAGGATTATCTGAAGATTAACAACTTAATCTGTGAGTGGCAATCGGGCTTTCGATCTGGTCATGGGTGTGAACAGCCTTACTCAAAGTAAGTACTGATATCCGAATAGCCTTGGAGAGTGGTGAGATTTGCATCCTAACTTTACTTGATTTTTCTAAGGCGTTTGATAGTGTCGATCATAGCAAACTTTTGTGTAAGCTGTTAGATAATTTCAATTTCTCTTCACCTACTCTGCGGTTGATTTTTAACTTCCTCCCTAATCGGTTTCAGACGGTTATACTTGATAATGACATATCGTCTGATTTACTTCCACTAGTTTGCGGTGTACCCCAGGGGTCTGCCCTTGGTCCCCTACTGTTTAGTCTCTTCATAAATGATCTTCCGAAAGTTTTACAAAATGTACGTATACATATGTATGCAGATGATGTGCAGATCTACCTGAGTCGACCAGTTGGGCTTTTGAAAGATTATGTAGAGCGTATTAACAGAGATTTGGATAGGATTTTGCAGTGGTTCATATCGAATAAATTAAGGCTAAATGCGGGAAAGTCACAGTGCATGGCATTGGGCTTCAAAGATCAACTGTCTCTTCCCTGTGTCTGGTTAGGTGGGAACATCTTGCCATTTGTCGACAAGGTACGAAATCTTGGAATTATCCTTAATGTTCATATGAAATGTTGTGACCACATTAATGCTTGTTTGGCTAAGATTTACTTTGGCTTACGTCGCTTATGGTTATTTTCCAGCATTCTAAGTGTTAGTATGCGTCTAAAGCTAATAAAAACTCTCCTCCTACAGTATTTCTCTAGTGGACGACTAGTATTCAGTCGTATGGACTCTGTCTGCCGCAGGAAACTAGATGTGGCATTCAATGACTACATAGGATTCATTTATGGCCTACGCAGATATGACCACATTACACATTTTAGAAATAAATTAGTAGGAGGGTGCACTCTCGAAGCTCATGTTAAACGAATTAATTTAATTTTTTTGTGCAGTACAAACATTTGCGGTATGCTAAATGAAGTATATCATAACTTAAAGTTATATCGATTGTGTGTACCCCGATCATTGCTAGATCGACAGAGCTGGTATTTTGAAAGAGATTATTAAAGATTACTCTGTCACTCACTAAATTCCCCACTGAAGTCACAATATTTTTGGAGAATCTTGCAATATCATATTACGCTTCTCAAACTTTAAAACGGTGTCAACGTTGTCTGGAATAAATACAATCCGATATCAGAGCTGAGGCCTATAGAGAGACATCGGACTTTCGATAAAAAAATATATATGTGGCTTTCTGCGAGTGAAAAAGTATTGTCAGAAATAATAGTTTTTATAATTTAAGCTTGCATCTTATTGTCTATGGTATTTTGCTATGGTGTGCATAGTAGTTTCTGCAACAGTCCTTATTAGCATTTTTTGAGTGCCTTAAGTATATCGTAAAGATTTAATGAGTCAAGTCTGAAAAAATCTTAACATAAAACGGTTTAAGATTGAAGGTAAAAAAAAATAGTTGCTTAAGTCAAAGTAATGCAATGATAAAAGTAAAATATATTATTTGATTATGACAACACCTAGACAGCAATGGAATCAAACATTTTCTAACAGACCCAGAAACATATGAGATCAGAAGGTCTAGACGGTAACCAGCGTCGTTGATTATACATATACGATTATATTGCGTTAGACGAATAGAGATATTTATTTCAAAGGGAAAAAACGATAAATTAAGCATCGACCTCAGATGAAAACTCCCAGCTAATAGTTTGGTAAAGAAGAAGAAATAATGCCGTTCGAAAACTATCAATAAATTTATACGTCATCGAAAAATAGTTAGAAGATACATAAACTGTCATGATTTCGACGAGGAAGTCTCAAAATGACTCACAAAACAATTTCAAGTTCTTATTATTTGCCTTCATCTACATTAGATAGATGGCGCTCTCAAAGAAAGACAAAAGAGTTTAGATAGCTTTAGAATGCCAATGCACTTTGATATAACTCGAAAAAATGACACTTCTATCGTGGTTTAGACGGTGGGCGGGGGGGGGGATAAATAATTTATTAAAAGTTTTAGTCAGTGTTTCTAATTAATCACCCCGAATATAGATGAGGCCATACTAATTTTCAATAAGAGTGCTGAATGTTCTAGGAAGAAATGAAGCCTTCCTTGTCTAGAGCCTTGTCCAGTACAAGGATTTGGGTTAGACTAAAAATGAAAATATCTCTTAAGCACTTGCGGTTTTTTTCCTTCTTCCTTTTTTTGCCTTTAGCCGAAGCACTACTTTCCAAAGAAATTACCATATAGATCTGTTAAAACTCATGGTCAGCTAATATTTTAGCTCGATGAGACTGCGGAGCAGCAATATAATGCTACGCATAATTTCAGCTAATCGTATCTTTGCATTACAAATAAATAAAAATTTTCCGTTGCTACTCTGGCGCACAGAATCGATAAAACTAGGCAAAAGCAATGATATAGAATTTTGGAGCTGTACCTACTATAGCTGTCGAATAACAGGTGAAAAAAAAAGATCTTCACCCATTTTTAAGATTCCGTACCACAAAAGAAAAAAAACGGGGGGCGTATTCTTGATTTACGAATGGTTTTTACGAACTCGATAAATAACGAATGGTTTGCGTACGAATATAATGCATACGTATTTCAAGAATACCATACATGCACATTCATCTCGACTGATTACAGCTCAACGTATACGGAATCCGCCTTCGTTATTCAAGAATAGGGCCCTAGAACGCTTATAAGATCGTCTGTCACAGAAGTTTTTCTCAAAAATGGACATAACGCAGGAATTTGAAATTTAGCAGAATATTAGATCTTCATTACGGTCACATACAGGGTGTTTCCGCCTAGGAAGTTAATAGAGCAGGAGGTCATAGTACTCACGTAGGCAAACATATCAACCGTTTAGGAGTTCCAGGGTGATTACGAAAAAAAAAACTAGTTTTTCACAAAACACCCTGTTTCTTTAAAAATACAGGGAATTCGGTTATAGTTAAGATCATATCGTATGTAAAACTGCAAGGCCTTTCGAACCAGCTCCGTACCCCTGTCCTCTCAAGAGTTGTGGTTGTATAAACTAAAAATTTCGTATTTTCTTACCATTTGTTTTTAATTTGACCTCTATTATTTTTGCAAAAGGGTCCTTAACATAATCTGTTTTATTTTTAAACTGTGAACTATAGACTTGACCTGTTACACCCTATATGTTAACTGTAGCCGTTAAACAGTTATTAGCTCATCGTCACACCGAATTTAAAGGACATTTTTTTTTAAATGATGTGCTTTCAGTCACTAAGGGAACAAATTATCTTTGAGAATAGATTTGAGAATAGGTTAAGAGCTAATAACTCTTAAAGGACTACAGATACACTGTAAAAAATGTGCACAATTGTTGCCAGAAGGCTTAGGTATTTTTCCCTAAAATATAGGGAATATTCACTACATTTTAGGGAATATTCACTACATTTTAGGGAAAAATACCTAAGCTTTGTGGGAACAATTGTGCATGCTTTTTTACAGTGTATCAAATAGGGTGTAATAGATCAAATTGAAGAGGAGAGTCTATAGTTTCCAGTTTTCATAAAAATAAGTTATGTTTGCAACTGTGACTGTACGCCCTGTACTTTTAAGAAACAGGGTGTTTTGTGAGAAACTATTTTTTTTTCTTAATCACCCTGTAACTCCTAAACCGTTGATATGCCCCCGCCCCTGCCATACAATTTTTTCTTTGCCTAGGCGAGTACTATCACCTCCTGCTCTATTGACCTCCTAGGCGGATATAGGCTGTATTTGTCACATCTTTTACTTATCGGGGTACAACTGTTCATAATTTTCATGGAAAATCACATTTCTTGCAAAGATTCTTCTATCATTCAGCAGCTCTCCTGTTGTTGATTTTGATGAATCTTTACTTTCGCTTGAGTAGCAGTTGAGTATCGCATACTCAGAATGGCGATAAGTCCACGTAAAGTTGTCCATGTGAGAAAATAGCTGTGTTAAAATCCATGCGTACCTGGTTGAATGTTCTTGAAATTTTTTGATTTGTATCGCATAGTCTGCGATCACTGGAAATTGACGTCGTCGTAGAATGAACGACAAGGTCTGATGGAGGCAAATCGATTCGTGCGATAAGAACTATTTCACCTCGATTACATTCGGATATAATCTCAGGCCTGATTAAATTTCGGTGAAGTCCTCTGAAAATCCTACCTTTGCTATTGCATAATCCTTCAAGTTTTGCAACACCCTCGTCCGGGATTTGTTTTCTCCTCTTGTATTTATGATTTGATTTAGAATCATTAAAAATTAAAGTTCTTAAAATTCTTCTAAGGAATTCTGCTGAAAAGTTCAATGCATCGCTGGGATGGATCTTCTGAGGTGACCGAATTTGCGCTATATAGGAGATAGTCGAATGTCGTGGGATCATAGGAATGAATATCCTGTTCATTTCTAGCGTATGAGTATTTGTTGGAGAGCTCGTTTCGATAACTCCTCAATAGACATTTGCAGAATGTTGTCTCCGTAGACTGATGTAAGAAGGTTAGCCCCATTAACCATTATGCTTGAAAGATTTCGATTATGTCGCCACAGTTTACGTCAGGAATTGGTGAATAGTTTCTTTTTCCAATATCTAAGAGCCAATTGTTGTGCTAATCCTGTCCGTCGCTACGCATTTTAGTTATGACTAATAGTGTTGCCATAATCTACTTAATTTAATGCTACTTTCGAAAATGTCCACGCGCATTCCTCTGGCAACAATCGATAGAGTTTTTCGAAAATCGCCTTTCACAACTACCACTTTCCTCCTCCAAATGGCACCTCATTTGCGGAAATTTTTTGCCAAAGCTTGCTGTTCCATCTGAGTCCGTGCTTTGTGCTTTGAACGCAAAACTCAAAACTTTAGCTTCAGTGAAATGAAGACGCACCGATGTAACGTGGTGCACCTTTCATCAGAGTTGCGGCTATTCGGGTTATAAAAAAACCTGCTTAGATCTATATTTTTCTAGCTGTTATACCTACTTAAGAAATCCTGCTGGCATTCGTCTGTGGCTTTTGTAATTTTTAAATACTAACTTAAGTTGCCCGTTCTTAGAACAGGACTCTCTTATAAGTGGGTAAATTTATTTTTATTGTTTTTTAATTTTTTTCAATTTTTTAAAAAAATTATTTCTTTTATTTCAATATTTTTATTTATTTTTTATTCTTTAGACATTTTTTTCATAAAAGTAATCATGGTGGGGTTCGATCTCGTTACAGACAGAGTCTGGACTTTTCTAAATATTTAATTCTTTTTTTTTTAATATTTAATTGGGATAGGTTGGGCACCGTCAAAAAAATTTTTTATATTGTGGGGTATATATATGTGGGGTATATGTATATATGTGGGGTAATATATGCATATTTTAAAAGTTTTGATAAACTGGTAATTATATAAAGACATAGCCCAGAATGTGTGAAAAAATATCGTTCCTTCCCTTATCGTCAAGCTTTCTAAAGCTGAACTTAATATCACCAGGGTTAGTAGGTATTGAGTTATAGAAAAACTGCCCACTTTTTCGTCAGTCTCATAGGGTTACTGAAAAAAAAACTATATTTTTTCGTGTTAACTTATAAGACCAAATCTTATAAAATTACTTTTGCGTCCGTAATAGGCAACTTTAGATTAGATTTAAATACATATAATTAAATTCAGTCAATCGACTTGTTCGTTGATAAAGTTCTGGTATGGAATCCTAATTGTGCGAGCTCGACTCGGTCTTAACCAATTTTTTTGTATTGCTATAAATTGTTTATTCTCTTATGTTGCACAAAATAAGCATAATTCATAGAGAATTAGAAAATCTTAATTTTTTTTTGTTTTTTATAAATTCAATAAATTCCAACCCAAGAGATAAACTTGCAAACCTATCTTCCTACAGAACCTGTTTACTATATATATATATGTATGCCTAAAATATATGTATGCACGTTTTGCATCCACAATTAACTCGAAAATAATAAAATTACAATGTAAAGGCATCATAAATAAGAAAGAGTAATTTCCCTTCTGCAGAAAGACAACTCTTAAAACCAACATAATCCGCAGAACCTGAAATATATCACATTTCCTATAAAATCATAATGTCATCAATCAAAGAATTGATTACGCCTTTCTGGCTGGCTTCAAGTGAATCGGCGGCCAAGTATAGTATATGCATCAGCGATAGTGTATAAAACATACCTATGTAAGGTATACCTGTATATAGAGCAATAATACCATATCACAATGGATTGGAATGAGTCCAAACTGTCCAATTCGGCTTAGGATGGATACCGGCGCAGAGTCCCATAAAACAAACAAGTTAATCCAAAGTATCCCCTATACGCGCTTGATGCCATCTACATAAATTTCAAAAAAAATGTATGTACATTTTACAGTGTGAGCAGAGTCTAGCTCCAAGCACTTTGCACATCATGGAACAGAGTGAAATGGCTGCGTAAGAAGTGCGCGCACAAAAATACCTCTTCATCGAGAATAGTTCTCATATCCCCCAACTCAATACCGCGCGCTTGTCCATCCAGCCGGCAAACGATGGTTGATCAACGTTTTTTTTTTTTATATATATTTTTTTTTTTTGCAGTCAGATTTGCGCACACCACACAGGGTTGTGATGGTCATCCACCAAGCTCTGACTAATCTTATTTCTCTCTTGCCGGCAACAAAATTGCACAATAATTCATATTGCACCAATAAATTCCAGTAATAACAGCAAGAAATGCTCCGGGATCCGGGGGAAAGGAGTATACATATCGGGCAAAGAGGCAAGTGCTCTCCATCCATCCCCTGAAATATTTATTGTGGGCATCGATACTGATGTTAAATATACGTCGGATGGACCCGATTGAAGTGAATAAAAACAGCAACAAAAATTATTTGGCCTATAGGAGACTGACCAAAGTCATCAGTTTTTAAATTTTCTTACTATTTTTTTTTCTTTTTGATCTTGTAATTTCAAGAGATTGCCTTCTTGTCCAACAACTTGACTTAGTCAACGTTTGGTTTTGTATTGCACACACTTTTATGGTGCAGATAATATTGTAATGCGCCGGTGTCGTCTGATAAAACATGCTGCCGCCGCTGCCATCATCGCTGCTGCAGCCGCCTTAGGCTCTGTTCTGGGGATATACAGAGTTTAAATGTGATTTAGGGACATTGAAATGATGTTGAAGAAATTTTTTGATCATTCTTTTTTTTTGTTTTTTTTTTTTCTAAATGATTCTCACATAAATAATCCGATCAGGACCACCAGCTAATCTTGTGTATTATTTTAAATGATCCTGGGATTGTTTTTTTTTTCTTCTTTTGTTAGGACATTTAAGTGCTTGCGTGTAAATTAAAGAGTACGTATAAGAGAATTTCATGTTTCATAGATTTTTTAATTCTTTATATTTAAAGTAGTTAAAAACATTCATTTAAAATTAATCAGTTTCTATTTTTAACAAAAATTTTAGAGAACTCAAATAGAAGAAATTAGTAGATTCAAGAAAAAAAAAACATTCAGAGCTAGAGAGTTTTGCTATGAAATAAATTCATGCCTAATTTAGTCAATATAAAACTGACCGAGCTTACTGCCAAATCCGCAGCTCGAGAATTGAGTGGAAAAAACTTTTTCAGAAACGAAAAATCGTTCAAATTGAAATTTCTATGCAAAATCAGGCGTTTCGTATCAGTAGGAACCGTATACTCATCAGTACGGATAACTTCCTGCCTGCCGTATCCGCCAAAGTGAAGAGCGAAGTTAATCTCATAACATGCACTTAAAATAATCAGGTTGGAACCAAGCCATACTGATGAGTATACGTTTCCTACTGATACGAAACTCCTACATTTACATCGAAATTTCTTTTTTAAAGACTTTTCTTTTATAAAAGAGTTTTTTCCACTCAATTCCAGCTGGATTCAAGATAGGGTAAAATCTTAGCTATACGAATCAATCGTACTCATTCTGAAACCCAAAGAAATTACCACGAGAGTATCTCAGAGCATATCTTTATTGCTGAAAAATGAAAATACTATAAGCAGTTCTAAATGGAGAACCGCTCAAGGGCGAAATGGTATCTGTCCGGCTAGCTTTTCAAAAATCTACTATCAGTTCTTGGCTTGATTATTCTAACATCATTTCTCCTGAAGAAGAAGAATTATCCACACCGCACAAATTGACCCTATACTACTATACCCATTTGGGATACCCAGTGTAATGAAGCAACTGACGATATATATGTACAGCACAAAATTATCCAGGGATATCCCACACTGGGATCTTCCACAACTTCTCTAATTGGGAACATTCTCAGTATTTTAAAGACCCCCCGAACGAAGGCCAAGTCAAGGCCCATTGTTCACCCTCTAGACCCATGAGAATTTATTTTGGTATGTTCCCTAATTCTCGTAGTTGTTGTGGCTCTCTGGTGAAAACGCTATTTTCTATTGAAAGATGCCATTGTTCAAGCCTTTGTTCAATTGTTGTTGTTAGAATTCTATTCGCTTCAGAAATTTCTTCTTGTTTTGGCAAAGTTTTTTGTTTGAACATTTTGAACAATTTTTTAGTGATTTTGTCGTAGAAATTCCATTTGCAAGTGTTAAATTAAAAATTATGCATTTCAATTTTGTACAATTGTATTTTTGTACTATCGAGGCATTTTCTTTTTTGGTAAAAAATCCATCAAAAAATTCTACTAACCCAGAATATCTCAAACAATATCCACCGCACATCCTGAAAATAAATCAAGAGATCCGTAAGACGTCCTAGATACGCTTGCAGCAGGAATTTTTCATCATTTTATTGAATACGTTTAGTGTGCCTAAACACAATCACAGGAAATCCTATGGGTATGGTATCTACCAGGGACATCCGAACCCCGGACATTCGTCACTCCCAGGGATGTCTTAAGTTGTTAATTGGGACCGGTCCGTATTTCCCACGGATGATTTATATATCCTAACAGCATTTCCCATTAACATACCATTAACACATTTCCGCTGTACAGGGAACTAGGCGAAAAGGGCTCTGAAATTGATAGCTTCGCAACCTTATCATATTTATATAGCCGATTTCCCTTGGAACTTTGAATGGAAAGATTATCAGAGATGCCTAAAAATAGAAAAATTTCCGGTGGGTTAATGCGATACCTGCCACATGGGATGAAGGTGAAGCAATTATGGCCTAGGATTGGAAGAGTAAAAAGCAACTATTTAGTGATAGCAGAGTCGACACCAAGAATCTAGTAGGGATGATTACCCTAATCTGGGGGAAATCGAAGCAATTCAATACGTATACCTTGCGAGTGCCCTGGGGTGGGCACAACGGATCCGAAGGGGTTTAAGTGAAATAGGATAGTTTTATCTCCAGCAGCACCCCTCTTACCTACCTACCGAAGTATACTTGCTTAAGACAATTTAGTAAACCCGCACAGAAACTATAACTGCTGTTTCTACAACGAAGAAATAGAATCTGCAGAGTACGTACTCTTTGAATGTAAAGCCTTCAATTTCTTGGTGTGCTCAGATAGCAGGTAATGATATAATTATCTCCTTAAAAAGGGCGAATGTACACTGAACTTAACACGGTATGGGCATAGTAAAAATATCTCTTAGATCGCAGTACCTACACGCATATATAATTTAACTGTACTAAATCTCTTGAGTCTACATGTAAATATTTTGCATTCTCCTAATTGGACTATACCTATATAACCCTTTCCGCTAAAATCCGTATTCATAAATTTCTTCCCGGCTATAGAATTTTCCCATAAGACACACAACCCATGGCAAAATTACTTCACCTTAAAAGAATGGCACTGCACAACACATAAAATAATCTTAACTGCAACAACTTCCTCTTCCGTTCTATTCAGTCATGGAGGATAACCACACACACTTTGACACAATATCTATAAAACAATAGTCGCCTTATAAATCAGTTCCAGATTGCTGCAAGAGACATTTCACATAGTTGCCCTCGCCTTCCTTCATTTATGGATGCAGATAACTTATGAATTCAGTTAACCCAATCACAACAAGAATAAGAGAGGCGCACAAGAATACGAGTAATCTGTATATATGCAATATGCAGACTTGTATAGTTCAAAGGTTGTTCCCAGAGGAGGTAAGTATTCCACCGTATGGGGATACAGTAATAAAACTACGAAATAAGCGCAGCCACTAACCGTATGAAATTGCGCTCAAAGAAGTTATCAGAGTCAGTAGGGAAAAAGCATTTTTACAGATTTAAGCGTTCAAGCAGCGCAGACAGAGTTTAAGTCTCCGAAACCAGAGCAGTGTACCGGTGTTCAATGTGGTTAGTGGAGGAAGAAATAAACAATCGCCCGAGCAGACGTAGATGTTTTGTGTTAGAAATCGGCATTTCAATGTTGTCCTCCTCATCGATTGAATTGATGTCGTCGAAACGAAAGACAATGGAAGCCCAAGGGTGCAAGGTGGGACAACAGAAAAGACAAATGGTGCGTGTGCTATATGAGAAACCTATTCAATACCTCTGTGAAGAGACATTCTCTGAGCACCAAACAATTGGTCTTTAAAGCAGGCGCATTAAAGAATTTTAGTTTTAGGTTTTCATAATGCTTTTTTTCTGTTACATTATATAATGAGCAATTATAAGAAAAAGAAATTAATTTTGTTTTCTTTTTTTACTATTATCTTTACAGTGAAAGGGAAGCTTCTGTGATGTTGGTAAATTCTTGGCTGTACCATTACTACTCAGTTCAATCGAAAATTCAATTTGGATTACCATTTGAAGGACCAGCTCGAGTAACACCAACACCAACATACTATCATCATCATCATCACCATCATCACTCACCGACTATTCCTCCGAACTTATCACATGGCTATCCACATCCACCTCATCATGTGCCATATGGATATCATTCACCAGTTGGAATAGCTCCACCGCCACCTACACATCAATCACCTCCATCCCATATTATGGGCCATCACAACGGAAGCGGTAGCAATGGAATGGTTGGTCCATATGCTTACAGAATAGAAGCTGCGCAGCCAGTTGATTATAGTCAAACTACGTCACCTCAACAAATTGAAGTTAGGTGCAGCAGCACGAATAGTTCGAGCTCTAGTACAAATCGAATCGGCTCACCGCCCAGTAAAAGAAGAATTATTAGCAAATTAGAACCTTTGTATATAACCGATAGCAATCATCAATCTCCCGAAGGAATGAGAGATTTAGATTCACAATATTGTCAGCCATCAGGAGAGAATGGATCTGTTACTTTTGGAACATTTATTCCATCAAGACCAAGAATACTAACGAAAGCTCCACCACCTGATCCTCCTGATTTTATAGATCAATGGAATCCAAGTCCACCATGGTCAGAAACTGCACAAAAAGTTCCAGATATAGCTCATCAAGAATTGAGTCCATATTTAACTACAACGCCTCCAACACCTACCAGTGCTCCACCTGTACAAACTCTTGGACCAGCATTTTCTTTTGATTGGATGTCAGAACAATTTGTGCCAATAATGGATTGCGGACCATGTGTGCCATGTATAACACAGGATGGTATTCCTGTTCAAGTTCCTGTACAAATGTCACTTTCACATCATTGGCCACCAGATCCTAGACTTATATCTTTGCAGTCAATGAGTAATTCCTCACCGAATTCATCTGTTTCATCTTCATTAGATATTAAAGCAAGAAGCGAAGGTGATGAAAAGGGTGAGTAATTTTTGATTTATATAATGTGTATAGGTTAGATTGGATTAGGTTAGAGGAATGATACTCCCACCAGTCTCAGTTAGACCACCGTGGAAATAATCTTTGTGTATCTACTGCTTCTTATAGCTCGTCCTCTTTCTTAAGAAATCTCATAATAATGATACTAAAGAACTTTACTTTTTGCACTTTACCTAGCTCGAATAAGAGCTAGTTTCCTGGTAAGCTACTCATTTTGGTCGCCAATGCAGAACATTTACAAAACAAATGGTGAACTGTTTCGATTTCTCCAGAATCCATATAGCTTCGACATAAATCATAAAGCATGTTTCCCTACAGCTCTATAGCCCATTCTAGTCCCTACTAGGTTTACTTTCTTTTATAAAGTTAACTTTATGCCCGACATTACGGTACAGTGCTTATGTGTGACATAAATATGAATATAATTCCACACAGATTTGGGTCACGTTACCGAAAACGGTAGATTAACCCACATTTCATCAAAACCCAGTAATAACCCCTTATCTTAGAAATAAGACTTGTGCTTTAATTAGGAAGGCTAAAATTAATTTCTACTCTAAAAGGCTTGATCCAAGTTTACCTTCTCGCGAACTTTGGAATAACATTCGTAAGCTTAATATCATTAGAGGCAGCGAGGAATGTGTAGCTGATCCTGCCTTGCTTAATAAATACTTTACCTCGGGCTCAACCTCAGTGGTAGTAGATACTTCCGATCTCCCTATTCTTAATGCTACAAATAATTTCTCTTTTTGGAATATTTGTACCACTGAGCTTGTGAATGCCTTTAAATCTATTAAATCATATACTACTGGCTCTGATGGTATTGAAATGCGTTTCCTGAAACTATTATTGTCATCCTTAATTAATCATATTAGACATATATTTAATATTGTTATCACTACTGCTTCTTTCCCTTCAGCTTGGAAAATAGGCCTTGTTGTTCCTATTAGAAAGAAGTCCAAAGCATCGTCCCCTGAAGATTATAGACCTATTACCATTCTTCCTATATTGTCCAAAGTATTTGAGAAAGTCTTATACAAACAAATCATCGACCATGCTAATATTAATAACTCGATCAGTTCTATCCAGTCTGGTTTCAGAACCAAACACAGCACAACTTCATCGTTACTACTCCTCACAGATACGATAAGATGTAGTATGGAAAATAAAGAAGTAACTCTCCTTACCCTACTTGATTTTTCAAAAGCCTTTGACTCTGTCGATTTTAAATTATTATATAATAAGCTGGTTGTAGAATTTGGTTTTGCTGGTCCTGCGGCTAAACTCATCTATGATTACTTAACTAATAGGATGAAATTAGTTGTTTGTAACTCGAAATCTTCCAAGCTCTGTTCTCTCTATTCAGGAGTGCCACAAGGATCTATCTTAGGTCCTCTTCTCTTCTGTCTGTACGTAAATGATCTGGAAAATCACATTAATAAATGTTCACTGCAGTTTTATGCCGATGATGTACAACTTTATATATCTGCTCCCATCAATGATATCCCACGTGCAATTACTGAACTAAACAAAGATCTTCTATGCATAAGTAGGTGGGCTGAACTTAACAAGCTCAGACTCAACCCATCCAAATCTCAGGCTATGCTCATTTATTATCTCAATTTAATCTATACTGACCTTCCACCAGTTATTATAAATAATATGATTATACCGTTTTCAACTAATGCTCGGAATCTTGGCTTAATCTTCAATAATCGGTTATCTTGGAGTGACCATATCGATGGTGTTGTAGGTAAGATCTATGGTGGACTAAAGGCATTATGGCGTCACTCAGCATATACGCCACAAACTATACGTGTTCGACTTATGAAATGCTTACTACTACCGATTATCAACTATGCTGACGTTGTATATTGTCACTTAGATTACTCGAGTCGTAGAAAATTAAATGTCGCATTTAACTCATGTGCTCAGTGTGTCTTTAGGATTAGAAGATTTGAACATATTTCGCAGTACTCAATGAAAATTCTTGGTTGCACTTTGGATAACTATCTGAAATTCCGAATTTGCTTTGTGATATTTAAGATCCTTAACTTGCAGTACCCGGATTACCTTGGCGGTCGACTTAAGTTTTTGCATTCTGAAAGAAAGCTTTTGTTGAAAACTCCCCATCATTGACTCTCGATTAGTTCTCGAACTTTTCTCGTCTATGGTGTCAGACTTTGGAACTCACTTCCTCTAACCATACGTTCAATTCGAGTCATTGGGAGATTCAAGTCAGAATGTTTTAAACATTTTTGTAGTTTAACAAATTAAGTAATTTATTTTTTTTTATTATTTTTTTTTAGTAACAATGCTTTCTTGTTCTTGTACTTATTTTCTGTATCTTTAATATTATAATACCTACTTAGCTATTTTTTTCTGCATACTTCAATCTTTTTTATCTCTCTCTTCGTTTAATGAAAATTGTATTTTCTTCTTTAAATTAATACTCTCGCTTAGAATGTAAGAGACTTAATTTATTTGTTTATTCTGTCTAATTAGTTAGAGTAGGCACATATTTAAGAGTATTTATAACTTACTTGTGCTTCAGTTATATCTATAATAAATTGAAATTAAAAATTATCCCTTAACTACCCTAATTGAGTTCTTAACCCCCATTTAAATAGCACCTCAGAGAGATTTTTTAAACTCGAGATCTACCTAAATCGCTTTCTGACATCTGAATATGGTGGACTAGGTCCACTTTATCAAAATTATATTCTATACCCACTATTACCCTGTATTACCTCCTAAATAAGTTTTTTAATGTCTAGGCCTAGCTAAATCGCTTCTGCGTACCCGAAAACGATTGATTCACCCCATCACTCTTTGCTACCCGAAAATGGTTCCCTCTCATCAAAATCACCTCCTTTACTCCGCATTACACCGAATTACTTCCTAAATGAGGTTTGACAAAACCGCTTTCTCGCATTCATTCATCTCATCAAAATTTAGTGTTACCCATGATTGCCCTCTTAAATACTTCTAAAAAAAATGTTCACCTCAAAATACCCCTTCAATACCACCGCTTCAAAAAAATTATCCTCTATACCCCCTATTACACCATATTACCCCCTAAATGAGTTCTTTCAAAGTCTAAATTTTGAAAAATCGCTTTCACGCACCCGAAAACGATAGATTCAGCCCATTTCATCAAAATCCAATGTTACCCCATTATTAGGTACCAATTAAATACTTCTAAATGAGCTTTGATGTTAACCCGTGATATGCTATAATAGTATTGTATCATCGGCCCGCTCTAAGCATATTCACCGACGACTTCTTTTATCCTGACTTTGGTTTGGAGTACTCACTTTGAAGGCACACTATTGCCTATCAGGCTGAGATCTTCGCCATCGCAATGGCACCGAAGCTAGACCTTGATATAGGGAAAGGACATTGCTATCTTTTCTGACTCAGGTAGCCTTGATGACTGTAAATGTTCTTCGGATCACATCTAAGTTACTTGGGGACTACAAAAGGTATCCAGAGCACGCTGTCCCTATAGTGGGTACTTGTACACATGGGCATAATAGAGAATAGTAGGATGGACTTCCTAGCCAAGTCCGGTTCTAGTTCTACCTTCCTTTGACAACAATCTGCTGTAGGCGTTACCATCTTGTTGATAAAATCTCGCATCAAAGCGGATGTTCGCCTGATCAGCAGCGATAGGTGAATCTGAGCACTTTTTCTTTATAGGCCTAATATAAATTTCACTGATTTTCTCTTGACGTACAGAGGAAAACAATGCAGCAGAGCTACTTTTGGCATAATCACCGGTCATGGTATACAGAATACAAGGTATTCCCATTTCGAACCACGTTCCGCCATTAGTGACGAATTATCGTGAAAATGTATACGAAAGCACGGTACAGAGAACACAATACTCTCTGTCTCTCCTCTCTCTGTCTTTCCTGTAAAAATGCATATACTTTGGTCACAGAATTACGTCATCACAGGCTATCAGCTGCAATGTGCCAAAATTTTAATGGGAATACCTTGTCTTCTATATATATTGATCACCGGTCAGCTCTACCTTCCCGCTCATATGACTAAGATGGAAATTGTTGATAGCCCCGAGTGTCTGTTCTGCCTGATAAGAGAGTGTGAGACAACCGAATACTTTCTGTGAGCTTTTTCGGCTTTTGCCCAGAGCAGACTAGATACGCTTGGGTATGCCATCCCATCTGCGGTTGGACTAAACGGCTTACCTCACCCAGAGCTGATGCGTTTCATTAAGACGACAGGAATGTTCTGGTGAGAGGTGTTTTTTTTTAACAGGTTAGCACAATCGCCCGCCTTGACCGCCGTGCTTGCAATCTTTTGTTTGTCCCTCTGTCATGGCACCACTCTCATATCAATACACAATAAAAAAGCACAATTCTTTTAGATATATAAAGCTTCCTCAAATATTAATAAAAATAAAAAAATAAAAAAAAATCAGAATCTCGAAATATGCATAAAACTAAAAATTAAAAAAATTTGCTCTCTTTTCAGAACCCCGAAGTTAAGTGATGTGATTTCTTTCACACAGAAGTGAACATGAGAACCCTTAAAGGCTGGTTAGTGCAATTAATCTAAATTAAATTATAGAACGCTTTCGTCCACCATCCCGTTCATATTAAAATATGTAGAACCAAACCTATGTATGTACATATTTCAATTAATTACTTTATATAAAATAATATTAGCAAGGCATGAAAGAGAAGTAGCCAAACTAAAGAAAGATAATCTTTTGAGGCTGACCAATTCCAGAGTTTTTTTTTTTTTTTTAGTAATGTTAGCAATAATTTTCCTTTATTTAAACGCAATTCTAAACTATTTATTATTTATCCTTGTTATATAAGCTCTAAGCTATATGTACCGTTCACAATTCAATTGTGTTATAGATTAAGATTCTTTTTTTTATATAAAGCAAAACACAAGGCCAAGGTAAAGCGTAAACTTAGTTAAGATTTTTTTACAGAAACTCTTTTTGGCAAATAATAAATGTCGCATGAATTTTAGTGGTGCAATTTAAAGAGGAAAAATGAGTGTTCTTACTACTTGCTGTAAGTATTAATTTCTTACTATTGTTAAAAGAAAATTGTTAGATATATTTTTTATTAGTATTTTTATGCATTTTACGTGCAGTGCATGTCGATCTAATGAAACTTGATTAGCTTAGATATAGCTTAGGTATCCAAAAGAAAATGTCTTTTTGAAAATTATGACTAGAATGTATGTATAGAAAGAGATAGTAGCCGTTTTATGTACATATTATACTTTTTTAATGATACATTGTTAAATGTGAAGCATACATAAAATCTATGTAAATAGTTATATAAAAATAAAACGAATTTTGATCCACAAAAAAAAAAGTTGAGAATTTTATTTTATTTACCTTTGTTTCATGCCGTCCAACATCCTTTAATCTTGGCGGAAGACTTCAAATGTTTTCACTAAAATCACAATGTAGAGAAAACATACTTTTTCATTTGTTTATATATAGGAAGTGATGTTTGCTTATGTGTAACATTGGATTCGGAAAGCCAGATAATGTTGGCCGAAAGAGCAGAACATTTCTATACTTTGGGTTTACGGTTATTTATTCGGAGAAACTTTGGAAATTCATATTTTTGAAACTGGAAAAACAATTTAAATATTAGTTTTTCTTAAAAATTATAAATCTGCTTAAGCCACCTCTTTCCTTGAATTCTATAATTAACAGTAAAAAGAACCACCCTTACCGAATTTTTACAGAAAGTCGTGGGAAATGAGGTTTCCGAATGGAAGCAGGAAGAAAAGAAAAGCCTATTCTGGGTGCAATTGAAGACGTCATCATCTCTTTAATGGAGCAGACAATAAGCGTAGTCATAATTTTTGCGGCTACCCCTTCAAATTATACAGGTAGCATCCTTCAAAGCACAACCTCCAGTCATAATTGGAATCTTGTTTTAAGATCACCACTTTCTACTACGCAGAAGCTACCATAGTTATATTCTTCTCATTATTCCACGTCCAACAACCGCTCCCTCGTATTGCCCGGCGTTGTTTCACTCTGTGTGTCTGTATGATTGCGTGTGTGACTGTGTGTGTATTTGTCCCTCTATCTGTGTGTGTGTACGTGTGTGCACGTGTGTGTGTGTGTGTGTGGGTGTGGGTGTATATATATATATATATATATATATATATATATATATATATATATATATATATATATATATATATGTGTGTGTGTGTGTGTGTGTGTGTGTGTGTGTGTGTGTGTGTGTGTGTGTGTGTGTGTGTGTGTGTGTGTGTGTGTGTGCGTGCGTGGTAGTGTGTGTATGTGTGCGTGTGTGTTAGGCTGTGTGGGTGGGTATACCTCTACGTCAACGTGCTCTCAGGCAGTACCCAAATATATAGTTAAAACCACAATTTTTATATGGCAACCCTACGAAGGAGTTGCCCGATTGGTCCCATTTTTGAACTTAAATTTACACGTAGACATACAGTGAAAAGCTCAAGTTTTGTATAGCAACACCGATCTTTCGATGGCATTTGACAAAATTTCTTATAACGTGTTCTTTTCAAAATGGCAACTTGGATTCCACACTAATACAATTTCTTGGTTTTTTTTTCCTCCTAACTAATAGAAGTTGCGTCATTGTCCTTAATTGTTTCGGATCTATCCCTTATAAATAACTGACTGGCATTCACCAAGGCACAATCCTTGGTACTCTTATTTTCTTGATCTACATTTACAATTTACCCACGTTTATTGAGAGTGACTGCCGACGATGCCAAGATCATTAGAAGAGCTCTGAATATCAATGACTGCCTTGTCCTGCAAGAAGCTTGAAGCTTGGTGTAACGAGAACTCTTTTGAAACTAACATCAATAAATGAAAAGTTATGTCTTGCTCTAGTAACATTGATTCCATTAATTTCGATTACAAAATTAATAATATTACTATTTCTCGTGTGAATGAAATAAATTCCTTGTGAGTCATATTTGATTCTAAGCTTACCTTTGCCTCCCAAATTGCAGCCAAAACACGCAAAGCGTTTAGGTTAATCGGGCTTTTTTTCGTGCATGCAGGTCCTTTAAATGCTCCGCGTCTTATATTACTCCTTTTAACTCTATAAGTATCGTCGAATATTTATGTCAAGTGTGGAACCCGTTTTACTCATCTTATTCTAACCAAATCGAGTCAATTCAGAGAAAATTTTCCAGGCTCTTGTTATTTAAATTCTAATATTTCGCTTGAATATCCCGAAACACTCAGTCATTTTATTCTATTATCCTTGGTCGACTACAGAGCCTACCTGGATAATATTTTATTTTTAAGACGGTAAACTGTTTATTTAATTGTCCTATCATACTATTCAGAATTGACTTTAATGCTCCCACTCGCATATCAAGGAATATAACCCGCTTCAGACTGCCCTCTCGCAAACTTCAATTGCATTGATCTCTTTAACAGCGACCTCCGGACATTTAAAAGACTGACCCACAATGAGATCAGACATTCTATCTAAACATTTCACCCTCCTACCAAGCCATGTTTCATTTTCACTTTTTCTGTCTTTTGGTTTTCGTTTTTATATCCTTTTTCATTTGGACATTTTCTATTTTGTTCTTCCTTTTCACATAAAGATAATATTGTAGCTTTAGTTAGTTTTATTTTAATTTTCTTCACTATTGTCTTTTTTATATATTTTTTTTTATATTTTATTATTATTAATATTTTCTTCTTCTTCCTTTTTTTATTTAATTTTTATTATTTAATCTGTACGGTAATGTATTATTGGACTATGTCTGTTCACTATCGTTACAAAATTTTCAAATAAATAAAAACACCAAGAAGGGGCTTCCCGATTAAAATTTTTCTTTCCCTGATAACCTCATTCGGACTATTGCGAACATTTGAAAAACAAAAATTTGCCAAATCGGTCCAGCCGTTCTCAAGTGATGCGATTACCAATGAACAGCATTTCATTTTTATTTATATGTAGAAAAAATACTTGGACGCCTATTTAGACGAGGAAGGGCTTATTTTAACAGACAGAAACTGGAATAGAAAACGCCGTGTTAACGAATTTTTCCAAATAAATTCCCTCATTTTTAAAATAGACCAAAAAATTGCTCCATACACAACTTGAAACCGATTTTAACCAAAATGGAAAATTTATTTCGTTCTGAACGAAAAATCTTTTGTTCGTTTGGTAAAGCTCTCAAAAGAGCCATTTTGTTTTTTTTTTTTTAAAAGATTAAAGTACATTTTATTATAAATCTTCGAAGGATGCTGTTCTCAGAAAAACAGAGAATTTTGTTTTGTCATAATTAAAATTTGTTAGTGTAAATTTTGGTTTCTCGAATGGAAAGAGATTTATTTTGATTTGATTTTCGATTTAGAATAGTTTTATTTTGATTCGAGACTTAACCAGAACGAAAGAATAAAATTATTAAAGTTTTCAAACGTATTTAACTTGATTAATATTTAGAGTTTAGTCATACTAATAATATAATTCTCAGCTTTCGTCTATTAGTTTGGTTCTCTGGTCACTTAATATACGTTTTAAGGCCGAAGAGCTGCTAATAAAAGTTATATAAAGTGAAAACCAAAAGATTTGTGTGGCAACACCAAGAAGGAGTCGTGCGATTTAGTGCATTTTTGAAAATTTATTTACTATTTTTATGAAAACGCCACGAAATGTACAAAATTTCAGCTTTCTATGTCTTTCTACGTTCTCACAAAGTGTCCAAATATATAGAGAAAAATAAAAATTTTCTATGGCAGCCCCACGAAGTAGTTCCCCGATTATTCACATTTTCGAACTCTTAAATTTACTTGTGTAGGTGTCCAACCCATTTTGATCTACTAACATTATTTCTGTGCGTTACAAACGGAATGACAAACTTAGTATAGATGATTTCTTTTTGGGTATTAAAATTCCTTTATTTGAAAATGATCGTAAATAATGTCGTAGATCAAGATCAAAATCATCAAAATACGTAAAACATCACAATTTGAATTTTATATGGTAGCCCCACCAACAGATTACCGGATTTAGTCAATTTTCTAACCAAAAAGTAGTACCTCTATAAAAGCAGTAATGTATCCAAAATTTCTACATCCCAAAAGTAAGTCGGTACTAAGTACTAATATCTACTATAACGTATAGAAACAATGCTACTAAAGTAAAAAGCGTTGGACAGCAACGCATAATATTAAAAGTTATTTTGATTTTTTTATATCTGTCTGTATGTCTGCCTATCTATTTGTCTATGTGTCACTCCGCACGATCGCTCAAGAATACGATCACTTAAAGAAATTGAAGATTTAACTTCGAAAGTGATACAAATTGGGTAACTCCTTCGTGAGGCTGCCTAACAAAAATTTTATACACATCGTTTTCATAAATATATGTGTAGTAAATAAAATTTCAAAAACGGACTAAATCGAGCAACCCTTTGTTGGTGTTGTCATACAAAAATTAGTGTTTTTACGTATACTGTTAAAATGATCAGTTCTAGTCGTTTGTTTTTATTGTAGGTACTGAAAAGTTCTTCAAAATATAAAATCCTATGAAATTGGTTATAATCATTTTTTACTGTCAGATGAACCTTTCTAGAAATAGATTCGAAAAAGTACTTTAACATGTAGTGTCATTTGACCCATGTTAACCTACGGTTCAGCGGTATGGTGGAAAGCAATGGACTTCGCCAACCATCGCAAGATGCTGGAGAAGATTCAAAGGCTGTTCCTTCTCAGCGCAAGCGGCGCTTTTAAGTCAACTAGCACCCGGGCTCTGGAGGTTATCCTCAATATACACCCGGTGCAAATAGATATCTAAGGCTGCATCTTAACCTCGGCTGGCTTCATGGGGGAAGAAGGGTTCCACATGAATCCATTTATGAGTTCGTGCAGTCTATCGCAACTGGCATTGACAGAGATAGCGACTACCTCCTCGAGACCATGCTGGAAAGCAATTTTGAATATAGAATTCCATCCAGGGCAGAATGGGAATCACATTCCATGTTTCAACCATTGACAAACCCAATTATAATATATACTGATGGTTTTAAGTCCGATGAAGGCACCGGAGCGGGAGTTTTCTGTGAGGAGCCTGAAATTGAGTTCTCCATTCACCTTGAAAACCACTCCACGGTTTTCCAGGCAGAAGTCAAGGCTATGCTTGAAGCGGGAAGACACCTCCTTAACTAAGACACTGAGAATAAGGAGATAGCCATCTGCTCGGACAGCCAAGCAGTTGTCAAAGCTTTGTCTAAACCCTTTATAACGTCCAAATTATTAATGGAGTGCAAAACCACCCTGAATTCCTTTCTCGGAATAACAGGGTGATAGCGCAGTGGGTGCCGGGGCACAGCAACATCAACGGGAATGAAAGGGCAGACGAACTTGCTCGTCTTGGAGCAGCCTCAGAGGAACCTACCTCTACAGTCGGGATTGCACCAAAACACCTTGTCTCAATCATTTCAAGCTGGGCTGACCGCCAACACAGTCGCCTTTAGTTAGAAGATCCCACGGGTAGGACAACAAAGGAACTGTGGGGTACACCAAACTTAAATCATACGAATAAGCTCCTAAAACTCAACAAGCCAACCCTGAGAACTCTGGTGTCCATTCTCACTGGGCATTCCTCTCTCAAGGGCCACCTTCACAGGATGAGACTTGTTGATGATCCTATATGGAGGGGTTGCGGAGAGGAGCCCGCAACAGTGACCCATTTCCTATGTCACTGCCCGGCACTCTCAGGAATACGCTACAGAATTCTTGGTTCACACCTCCTTGAAGAGTTGCATGATGCCGGCAAGGAGGGCTGAGAGCCAATACTGAAATTTATAAGAGCGTCCGGTTGGGACCTATGAGCGATCGCTCATGGGTCTGGAGGGTGAACAATGGGCCTTGACTTGGCCTTCGTTCGGGGGACCTGAAAGGGGTCCCAAACCTCATAAATCAATCAATCAATCAATCAAAGGATGTCAAAATAAAAAAATTATAAAAATGTTGGTTATGTTGGTTGCTTACGTCATTTGGAGACAAATATCACAAATTTGTTTGTCTCAATTTCAATCGTTCTTACCAAATAAGCGAAAAAAATATTCTAATTGGAAATATCTTTGTTGTCCTACAAGCACATAATTACTTTTTCCGAAGTGATTTACACGAAGTGTTTTTATTAAATATTTCAATATACATATTCGAAACGTTTTTCAGTCTGTATAACACGAAAAACTCAAATTAAAATTCACTGGAAATGATATTTGTCTCCAAATTACATTGCAATATAACTAGCTCCACTCAAATCGGCCATATCTTATTAATCTTTGTATTATACATTTTTTACTTTTGTTTGTGCTTAGGGTAGGTTACAGGGATGCCACTAATAATAGTTCTAGCCTGTATCACCTAGAGACCACTGCCGAGTTCGTTGTGACACATTTTTTTGGTTCTTACTGAAACCCAACTTTTAAAATATAACATTTTTGGTTTTGTTCCCAACAAAATAAAATAAAAAATTAGAAAAGAAGTACTTACAAAAGTTATTTAAACTCCAATGTGAAACCACACGACGTGTGAACGGGTTTCTGAACATATCTCAAGAACTAGTGAGATTTTACAGTAATAGTCTTTGCATTACTCCGCGTCCAACGAGTGCTTATTCGTCCAAAAACATCATAAATACCTTTTGCTGATCGCTGATCTTGACGAGGAAGGGATTGTTTTAACGGGAATAGGACTAGATAGCAATGGTTGAAGAACTTTTTCAAATCAATTCCCTATATTTTGAAATATTTAAAAAAAAACTGCTAATTTACCTCATTCCGCTTACTATATCCCTCACACAGTAAAGAACTGAGAAGAAAACAAATATGTTTGTGAAATGTGTTTGTCCTGCTTTACTGAATCACTAAGGAAAATGATACTGCCCCGCTGTTTTCTAAGTAAATTGATAACGATAAAAACCCAGTTCACTTCCTAAGAAAGTGCCTAGTATGAGGTATCCTATCCTAGGTGACATCTTAAATATTCGATCACTTTAAATGAACGAATCGTAAAAGAGATAACCCTCTTTTTAAACTAAACAGGAGGGTGGATAATAATGAATATTAATTATTCCATCATTTTTAGTCCTAATAGGGATCTGTATTAGCTCTAAAGCATGAAATTAACATGAATTGTGGCATCAAAAGAGTGCCTCTAATAGTGTCATTTGAAACTCTAGCAAAGTAATCTCAGCTCACAACATGTCTAACTTAAGTACATCCCCTTTCCTTTATATGAAAACTCTGCCATTAACTTTTTCTCCTATAATAAGTTCTTATATCGTTGATTAAAAAGAAATTCATTTTTACTTGTTAGAATGTAGTCATACTACTTACGTACTGCCATAAGAACTGAACAAAAACTTAGAAAAAAACAAAAGCAAAAATTCTTTAAATCGATTATATCCATTTAAGAGTTTTCTAAAAGTGGTGTATATAAACTTCATGGTAAATCGTAAAGAATCAATTTTGATAGGTCTGCAGGCAGGTTATGCGCGTGGCAAATATACCGATCCATACACACATCAGCAACCGGCTGGCTCTCTTAAGATTCAACTCTTTAAGGCGTAAGTCTGAGATAAGATCAAAACATAAGAAAAAGAAAACAACAACACAAAACATCTCACGATTCGGTGAACAAGATTCGCTCAAGAAAAAAGAAAATCGATTTTAGGAGGAGCAAAAAAACAAAACCGAAGATCTTCCGTAGTCATCTGTCAATCACTTTTCGCCTTTGTTGGCTTTACTTTTTCAACAAGAATATAAGAACAACACAATAACAACAACCACAGCACGAGACTTGAAGACACCTTCGTGCCCCAAAGGCGTATAAATCTCAGCTGCACTAAGTCAGTTGACTTTAAGAGACTGCTGCTTGTCGCTATACATATTTCTTTGCTACCCCGAAACCTATCAAAATTAGTCACAATCACACCAGTTCATCATAAAAGATGCCAACGCCAAAGGAATGAGTAACTGAAGTGAAGTTGAGATGACCATTGTACATGGGAGGAGTACTATGAGACCTACAACGGGTGAGGTCCTCTTTAATTTTGGAGAAACATCAAATCAGTCTTATCTTGATTAGTACTATGGTGGTGTAGCGATAGTAGCATTTACAAAGCCCCCATCTAATTAATCACTGACGGGATATTGTCAGGTGATTGTGGGAACTTGTTGACGATTTCTGTTTTAAGACTTGACTTTAGATTCTCGACACACCCAAAAACTCTGTATCTGATGATGATAGTAAGATTATGAAAGTATACCAAGTGTTCTGCGTGTGCGTAAAACAATGAACTGCTCAAGAAATTAATGATTTTATAAAGAGTTTTTTTTTTTTTGAAGAATTATTATATACAAGAAGTTCATAAACTATATAATAAAAACAAAACAAACAAAATTTAGGTGTTGTGACCTTTTCATTTTTATACACAATTGCGGTAGCTCACATGAGCTGCTTAAAGAACTGTTGAAATGCATCTCATAAAATATGTTGATGTCTCAGTTATTTTTGCTGCACAAAATCTCTAAGATTGATTGATTGATTTATTGACCCTTTTCGCCATTCATATAGAGAGAAAAATCTTTAAAGATGCCAGTGGCTACCGTTGTCACATAGCAAGCGTTACTAAAATTTATTACCTTCATCTTTGCATGTTTCATTGATTTTTTGTTTGTTTGTTTTTTTTTACCGTAGCATTCCCTTTTGGGAAAAGCGACTGGTCCATAAAAGAATTATACCTGAGATTACGTAAGTCACATTTTTACATTTCATAATTGAGGCCGTCAGTATAAGAGGATTAACTGGTGGCAGGCACTTTTCGAACTTCTGGCGAGAAGATATCCCCGTTTAAATTGTGTTCTCTTTTGTCCGAGTTTTATGACCACTTATCGACACCACCACTACTCTCGATTTGTATCACATTACCATTTCGGGATTTTTAAGTATTCACGCGATTTACCTTGTAAAGTTAAAGATTTTGTAATGAGGATGAATGAAATGAAACATGTTTCTGGGTGGGATTTATAATTGTTTTTGGTTGAGAGATTCAATTAAATGATAGACACTCGATATTCAAAGTGAAAACATTATTCCATGTAACATTTGGTATGGTAGCTATTACCTTTTGATATGGCTTTGTGAGTGATTTTATTACGGAAGCTGTCAATGATTGATATTAAAAAAAACAAAATTACTATAGCATTTCCGGTTGATTTTTTTTTCCTATGAGAATAAACGCACTATTTAAGGATATGCCATCCTTACAAGAAGGGTTTTTAGTAGAATTTACTTAATATCAATGTTTAAACTTTTGTAGTACAATAGTAACCCAAGTAGCGATATGTAACCGTACTCTGGTATGATGTACGAGGCAGAATGTATTCTCGTACGCGAAAATACGAGAATTTGGGCATAAAATATTTTCCAACCAGAATTTTCACAATGTGAAAATACTACTAACAAAAGTCGAGTAAAAGATAATTTAAAAAAACTAAGCAGAACCGTAACCCGTGGGATATAGAATGGCTTGTATATTCTGGTGGTTACGGTTCTGCTTATTTCTTTTAAAGAGACTTGAAAAGAGCATAGCGGCCGACATTACACACTTTTTGCCGTGTGTTATTGAAGGAGTTTTTCATATAAAAATAGCTTGGATTTAGTTCAAACACCATAATTTCCATAAATTTGCCCTGCATGTAACTTTTTCTAAACACCATTAGAAAGAAACATATTGGGCTGTAATTTCTTATAACATTATTTTTCTGTGGGAGCGATAGTTTTAGGCTCAAGGCCTGATCCCAAGATACCGAAATGATACTCCATTATTCATGGTTTTATATAGCCTGCGTCCTATGGAAAAGCCGCCAGAACCTAATACCCTAGACAGACTGCACCCATAATGACTAAACTTGAAAATCAGTCATTTCACGGAAATGAAGAGGTGACAGACTATGGACGAAAATTATTGCGAGTAAAGATCATGGCAGAATAATTTAATTAAATGCTATCAAGAAAATTTGCGAGTATTTACTGTAGTTGCAAAGCATTTTGAGTAGAAGACAATTTTTGTTGTTCAAAGAGAACAAAAAGAGAAGTAAGCTGCTACCACTGCCATCTTTATTGGTAAAACTTTTCACTTTCCAATAAATTAAGCTCATTTCAATGACGGTAGGTGGCACTTTTACTGCAATTTCACTAAATGGAGTAAAATTTTGTCCATTTAAAAACGAAGCGAAATGTTGCAAAATGGGTCCTTGATGGACGAGTGTCGACTTCTTTCCTTGGACCAAATTCATCCACACATCACCAAAGAAAAGGAAGTTGACATATTTTAGTACAAGCTTTCCCGACTCCGCACTGCTGATGAAGACCACAAATATATAGTTCTGCCTCAATTTACGCTATCCAATTTAAATCTCGCACATTCCAATGGCGATACCGAGAGGATTTTTAGCAAGAACAACCTAACAAGAATAAAATTAAGACAATTAACAAGCTCACATCAAAGACCGTTATAGGATCCCTCCTTTCAGCTCAATATGTTAAAACACAGTCGAAAGAAACCTACCACCCAAATGATAAGTCGCACAACGTCGGCGTCATATAATAGAATTAACCTGCTACTGCAGTGCAACCTGATGATGAAAATTTCGACCAAACTATTAACTTGGACCCAGATAATCCTAGGCTAATCTAGATGTCTTTTATTTTAAGAACAAGATTATACACAATTTCAATACAAAAATCGGTTTAAAAAATTTATCAAATAAAACTTTTTTAAAAACACCCATTATTTTTGTTATAAAAAAAATGTTACTAAATAATCCTCAGTTTTAATTAAGCTGCCATTTCTTATTAATTTCGCGATAAGCCTAGTGTACGAGAATTTTTCATGACGTACGAGATTTTTGTAAAGTTGGAACGAGAATCCATTTGTTGCAGTCTAGCAACCCTGATCACAGGCATATTTCTATTCAGTCACTTTGTTACCCGTTTTAGTTCATGAGAACTTTTAGGTTGCGTAGAAACTTTTTTTTTCTAACATTTGTAGCTTTAAGTCATAAAAATACTTCAACAGAACCAATGGGGAATTCAAGGCTTCAAAGTAACGTTCCAGCAACCGAAACGTTGCATACCGGTCACAAGAATACTTCAACAGAACCAATATGGAATTTAAGGTTTCAAAGTAAGATTCCCGCTACCGAAACGTTCCATTCCCGTCATATTTTTTCTTCTTTTAAGTCCGGTACGCTAGAGCCAAGAAATTTTTGTTCCTATACAAAAACTATGTAAAAAAAGTGTCGTGGAATGCTCAAGGAATTTTTTTTCTTGACCGATTCCTTGAGGTAGTACGCTAGAGAAAAGTAATTCGAACAGAAAAACTCTACTTCCCGATTGACAAAAAGATGTCGCTCTTTTACGAAAAATCCATTTATGTCAATATTTCTTGAAGAAATAAGTACCGATGCACTTATTTCTGTAAGGAATTTTGACGGTGGTGGAATAATTGAAATATTGAACGAAGGAACGGCGATTTTGCAAGAGGTGTATCAATTTTAAAATGACAAATGGACGAATAAAAATTGTTTTACGCGTATCTTCATTTTTCATTGGAAATTATCCATTTCTTCACTTTCTTTATTATTTCTTTATTGTCAGAAATATCACACAATTGACAAATCCAAATTGTCAAAAATTCCTTGACCTAATGTCAAATTTTCTTTAAGAAATAAGTGGAAAAATTCCTTGACCTAATTCCTTGGCTCTAGCGTACCGCCCTTTACCACAGTTTGTGTAAATTAGGTCATTATCAGTTTAGTTTTGTACAAGGAGCTTGCGCGCGTGCGTTGAACAATGTTTTATGAATGTAAGTTTGATTTTTAGAGTTGTGTAATGTTAAAATAAAAAATAAATTGAGTGGGAGCTTGTGCTATATATATGTGTACAACTATTTTCGTATTATTATTTTTTTTTACATAAACCTAAGGTAAAAAAAGCTAACAACTTTTGGGGGACTGAACGAAAGTAAAACACTACGAGCAATATGCTTCTTCCTATTTGGGGACTCCGTTATGAATAGCTTTCATGGACGGGAACAGCTACAAAACGAAGTTTTGTAAGTTTTAAGGGCATTACGAATTTATCATTTACAGTCATGAGAAAGTCCCACCCAAAGTTTATAGAACATGACGGTGCTAAGTTCTTTAAGGAATATTTAAAGCACGCAAAAATCAGGAATACATACACGAAAAAGGTATAAATAACTTTTGGTTATTTCTAAATTAATTTCTGAAATATTGAAATTTTTATTCTTCTAAAATGTAGCGGATTGTGGTACATAAAATGGGCGGTTCACCGAAAAATTTTATGTACATAGATATTTTTATGTAGGTATTATGTATTTGCAAAAATTACATGGAATTTTGCTTTGGTTTTTGTTACTTTATATAACTGAATAAAACTGTTTACTTTTATATATTTAAATTTTGAATTTTTTTTAAATGTCCACATGTTATCAAAAGTTTTATATTGTCTTAATATCTTATTTTAGTAGAAAAATATAAAACGCGCTGTAGTTGAAGCGGGTAATACGTAAATACATATAACCTAGGGATTTCATCTAGGGTATAAAGAGTTTCTTTTTATGAACAATTAAAACTTATTTTCATATTTAACATTTCTGATGAGAATTCAAATTTTGCAATATCCTTATAACGTTTGTACAAATTAGATATGAGTATAATGACCGTTTTCTTTAAATTTCCGTGTATTGGGATTTTCAGGCTGGACGGTCAGGAGGAAAAACACCTCTTTAATTTGTGAGAATTTTATTTGTTCTCCGACCGGCCAATGTCTCGAACCGTTCTCAAGGACACAGTCTAATTAAAACATCAATGTAACTATTGCTTGTTATAAAAATTAAAAAATTAAAAATTAAAAAACAAAGGCTACTTACGGATTAAACAACATTGTAAAAATATTAACAGATAACAAACAGCAAACATTAATTAAAAACCACAGTATAAAAATAAATAAATAAATAAATAAATGACAACACATATTAAAAGAAACTATATGAACTATATGTGGAAGGTTATCCAACCACTCGTCAAAAACAACTGGTGCAAGACGTAGCTTTATCATTTCCCAAAGCTCTCCAAATGCGCGCAATAAATGTTATTGATATTGTCTGTATCCGTTTTTTTGTTCATGGTATTGGGAGTTTTCTGAATATATAATGCCTCTAACAATAATCTTTTCTTATAGTGTTTTTCTTGGTGTAGGATAGAGGCATTTTCAAAATCTGGAGCATGGTTGGATAATGCACAGCGTGTAGTTAGCGCTGTTTTATTTTGGTTTCCGCTTTTTAAATCTGATTTGTGGTTAGAAATCCTGTTCTTAAGGAATTGCCCTGTTGTTCCAACATAGCTCATCGGACAATTTTCGTTATATCTACCCTTGCAAGGTATTTTGTAAATTACGTCCGAACGTAATTCTTTGGGTGTCGGATCCTTTAGCTTAGTGAAACAATTGCTTATTGTTTTGCGTGGCTTGAGTCCTAGTTTGATTTGGTGATCCTGGGGTTTAAGGATTTTTTGAAACCTTTCCGAAAACCCAGGGATATAAGTTGCACCTTTAAATCTCAAAAAACTTTCGGATCCACCCCCATTAACACTTTCAACATTATGTGTGCTATGCTGAGACAACAGCCCTCCTGTTATTGATTTGGGGAAGCCATTCTCGCTCAATATGTTCTTAATTTTTCTTATATTAGTGCTATGGAATTTTTCGTGGCCAAGTTTTAAAACTCTGGAGATAAAATTTTTGGCTGTGTTTAGTTTCAGATATTCAGGATGCAAAGACCTGTAATGCAAAAGCCTACCCGAAGATGTCGGTTTTTGGTACCAGTCAGTTATTATTAGGTTTTTTTCCCTAATAACTCTAACGCCTAAGTACGGTAGGGATCCCATACTCTCTTCTTCTACAGTGAACTGCAGTTTAGGGTGATAACTATTGAGAGTATTAAGTATAGCAGGCAGATGTTGGTGTGGCAATATGGAGAAAAGATCGTCAACATATTTGATAACTATCCGTGGCTTGTTTTCCATTTTATCAATAGAGATAGTTAATAAATCTTCCATTACAATGTCCGCCAGTATTGGAGATAGAGGACTTCCCATTGGTACACCGAACGTTTCTTTGTAAATATTTTTATTAAAAACGAAATAAATAGTTCAAAATTAAAACAAAATCAACATCTACATATTATTGTATTAAATTGGGGTATATTATGATAAACTTGTTTCTGATTATATCTCATTTTGAATTTTCTACGTTGGATCAAGCTTTCTAAAGTATACGTAAATAAGTGAAAGTATGGTATTTCAATAACCTTTTTTCCCCAAATAGTTGCAAATCTCAAAGCAGTATGTATTTTAACTTTTTTTCCCTAAAAGTTTCAAAATATCGTTGCAATGATGTTGCGGTAATAATTTTAATAAGTTTTTTTACCTAAATCGTTTTGAAGAAACGTGGGAGAGACGTTGCGGCAGTAGATTTTATAACCAGTATACAAATACAGTTGTGGATAGCGTTTTTATACCGTTTTAACAACGTTATTAACCCGAATTAGCTACTTCATGGTGGAAGCAACCTAAGTTGCAAGACGGTTTCGCTACCGTTCTGCAACCTATTTTGGCTACTTGGGAAGCTAAATATTTATCTTTTTATTTAAATTAAAAACTCAACGCGTTTATCTTGTCTGCAAATAATAATTGAAAATACCACCAGTTTGCGTCCAATCTAAGCTAGTTTGTGTCCACCAAAGAGCCAATTCGCGTCCAGGTTAAAAAAGTTAAAAAAAAACTTGTTTATATGGGGGTGTTGAATAAATGTCGTTTTGAAAAATACGACTTTATCACGTTTTCGTTATTCTTGATTTGAAAAGCTATTAAATAAAAAGTTGTGATAAAATTCACAGTAACACAATATTCTTCAGATTAAAACTAATTCAATTCAAATTGTGTTGTTTTACAGAACAGCATCTTTTAAATTTCATTAAATTCAAAGGAACAAATCAAGAAGGAATTATATAAATATTCCCACAAAATGTAATTTATGCGTTTAAGCAGGTCTTAGGGATTAAAGAGGTCTATTACCAGTAAAAAAAAAGCAAATATATCAGAGTTATATTAGTTATTTAAGTTAAGTTGAATGATCTTTGCAAACATTTTCAATTTTATGACGAATAATAAATTTAATGAAATTCTTAAGATAGCATTTGAATATAAGTCTAAACAGAAGTAGTTCAATTTAGTTTGCAAAATAGTTAATATGAAAGAAAAATTAAAAATTGATATAATCGTGCCAAGGCAATAGCAGGTACTCAAAAGTACCACAGTTTTATACCTGTATGTAAATGAAAATACTGTTAGTGTTAAAGAGTACTCGTTTTGGACTAAAAATAAAATTATAAAAAACAGAACAATTGTTGTAATAATTGAGTGCCTAAAAACAATAAAAAAGTCATTTTTTGAAGTAAATTCTAAAATTTAGATATAAAACTTTGCAGAGACGCTTATAAAAAAAATTGTATCTCCTAAACCAAGAGCTGAACATCTGCAAATTTTTGATATGTTATGTATTAATATTAGTGCATTTAAAACAAAATATTTTTTAGTGGAGGTTTTCTTTTTAGGATGGGGTCCAAAATCCATAATTAATAAAAACTGTGTTTTCTTCTTCAATATTTTTTTTTTTTTTTTTTTTTTTTTTTTTTTTTTTTTTTTTTTTTTTTTTTTTTTTTTTGGAAAGCCCCAATAAATACCTTTAATTTGAGATATCAGACAAAAGAATCGAATAATCCGATTCCAAGTAATCAACAAATTAAGAAACATGTCTACAGTGAAAACATTAAAATTTGAGTCACCCTGTATCTAAGACCGGAAGTCAGCAGGCTAAACAAAAAAATACGGGTCCAATATTTTTTAATACTTTAGTAATTCTGAAAGTTTCATCGAAATCGTAGGGGGTCGGGTCCAAAAAATGACAATTTTGATCGTTTTGGTATGGAATTGCTGATATGCAATGCATTAAATCAGACTATTTAAAGAAGAGCTGCTTGTAGGCCGTGATTTGGGGCAATGTAAAAAAATGCAGCTCTAATTTGCGGCCACCAATACACGCGAACTGGCTTATGATAGTAATCATTGATCCATTTATTTGAAATATAACTACTTAAAAAACTTTCTCATGAAATAAAAATGGCATTAAAAACGCAGTCCCTTACATTTTCAACCAGGAGCCGAAAATAAATGGTATTTTAAAAATTTTATATAAAAAAACTTGGTTGATCGTGGAATTTAGTGGAATATACAAAAAAAAACCGTTTCGGTTCCTGTAAAGCTTTTGAAAACTTAACTTTTTATAAAAAAAAAGGTAAAAAAAACCAACCTGGAATGGCTTTTTATTTTATCTGGCAAAAATAAAAAGTCAGCTTAACTTTTTATTTTTTCGAGCTGGAAGCAACAGGTTTTGAAGCCAAGCTGGCTTCTTATTTTCAGGGACCGAATCAGTTACGAATTTTTAAGAAAAAAGCTTAATTTACTTGTTACTCCTAGCCGGTAATAGTTTTGAAGCTAGAAAAGCAAGCGCAACGGATTGATACTTTTTTTCGCTAAAAATATAAAAAGCGAGCCCAACTTTTATTTTTTCTAGCCAAGCTGGCTTTATGTTTTTGCCAGATAAAATTAAAAGCCTTTCCAGCTTGGTTTTTTTAGCTTCAAATTATTATCGGTCACGATCAGGAGTAACAAGTAAAGTTGGCTTTTTTCGTAAAAAGTAATAACTGATCGCGGTTTCAAGCCCCGGACGAGGCGATTGTTTTTTCCTCTTGAATTTATGATTTGATTTAGAATCGTTAAAAGTACCGATTCTAATAAGTGTAGGTTCGATTCCCGTACGCGTGAAAAATAAATATTGCTCTTTATTATCTATATAAACATGGTATACATCTGTAGATCATTCTTTACTGTATTAAATAAATGCAAGTTTATGTAATATTGTGGGGAGAAGAATCAGCTAAACCATCACTTCGTTATGGTAGCATTTAGATGTAGATGTTTATTTTGTGCAAGAAAATTAAGCATATTCACATTTTCTGGGAAGTAACGCTTCTTTTTCTTTGTTAATGTATTTCCAGATATAGAGAATGATCTCTCACAATTGGAGGATCTAGCTGGAATAGCCAGAATTGAATGTGCCAACTTTGAAACAAAAGGAAACTTCTTCTGTATATTCTTCCACCATTTCAGGGGATCAGCATTGTGATGAATGGTTGAATCGCCAATATATCTCTCGAGCGCCTCCAACTGATCTGTTGTACGCAATAGAAAATCCAAGCCTTGCATCATTACTCTTGCTTGTTTCGTTAGTTTTAGCATAGCTGTAATTATTATTTTCAAACTTCTGGAGCAAGCTTTGCACAACTTTAAGAATTTGTCTCCGTTTCTTGTTCACAAACATCTACTCGAAAACGGTCTTAGTATCGAGGATCAAGAAGAGATATCAGCTGGTGTGCCCTTAAAACTTCAGCATCATTCGAAAATGGAGAGCTGCTGGTGAAATAATAAATCGCTGGCGGATATAAGTCATGATCCTGGACTTTAAGTCTTTGTTGCTGAATTATTCAGAATACTATCCTTCAAGTGAATCTCAATTATACTGCATATCACAAGTCTAACCGCTCGGAAAGTTACATGAAATTATCCTGTAAGATACTGATATTGTGGTGTTAACACACATCATCATATATATGCATGTATTCAAAGTAATTCCAGGTAGTTGTGAAAATCTTCCTCTCATTATAATTTCCTACCCAGCAACTGGGCTAGTGTACTTGACACATGTGACCGATTTAACTAATCGCAAGAAGTGTAGCTTTGGGAAACTAGGCCTCACGATATACAGGCTATAGGAGTAAAGAAAAATACGTTTTATATGTCACTTTTATAGCGTACCTACCCAATTCCCTCATTTGCCTCTGCTTACATATTTATGTGGGAGATGACTGGTACCTACCTACCAGCTAAATTATCAACTGGCTTGTATCCTTGTACATACATTAACTTATTCAGGACTTTTTCATTGTGTATATGTACACTCCTTTACAGAAATGCAGAATCAAGCAAAGGGAGATTCGGGTAGGTAGCAGAATTAAATGGCTGTATTCACGAATTGAGTAATGTACCGGAGTGCTAAAATATTAAGAACCGATTGTACCTGGATATTCGGAATCAAAAAACGATTATATCCGGATATATGTTTATCCGGGTATCCGAGTAAATTTGGAATCGAATACCCGGGTAGCCGATTCCACTTGAACCCGGATACAATCCGGAACATTAATCTAAACCTGCGTCTGAACGGTATCTAGGTAGGAACCTGACATTCTCATGCTCATTTATCCTTCATTCACTCATACCTTAGCTACTCCCTCATTATGCCGACAATAAATCTAAAAGATTCATACTTCCGAAAACATTCCTCGAGCAAAAAACACATTTTTCATTCCTTTGAAACACCGTTTTTATTGCTCATAGAAAGTGAAAGACAATACCAGACGTCGTCTATCTTAATATTCTAATATCCACCTTTGTTGAGGGGTTTCTCTTAATATTTGTTTCATATGTATACGCTACATACGTTTGCATGATTACTTGAGTACATGACTTGAAACCCACTTAAACTCAAGCAGAATTTCTGTTTGAATTAATTCCAATTACTTGACTTGAAATTTTCTTGAAATTTACCAATAATCACGATATGAATTGTCAACAATAATCTTCTTTTTGTTCCTCTTTACCATATTCATAACTCGCATAACTCAAATTTTTTCAAGTAAATTGAACAAACATTTTGCGGTTTACTTGATTCAGTTATACCAAAGAACATCTAAAAGAGTTAAGTTATATGTTCTTTGGTATAACTGAATTATACCAACGAGGTAAGAACTAAAGGAGATGCAAATGAGAAAATATCATGTACCCATTTCTAACACATTGACACTGATATTGTTTGTACATAAGCGCCGTAAAATTTGTACGCCTGTACACAATTGTACAACCTGTTCGCAATTTTAATCGCTTTTATTTTCACATACTTAAATGTATTTACTGAATTTGCAAAAATGAACATAAAAAAGTTAATAATTAAGAAGAAAAGTTCAGTGATAAAAAGGTTTTTGAGTAATATTTGTTTCGTGCCCCTACGGTTATTTCATGAGTTTTCCTGCGGCAATGCGCCAAGCCCAAATCAAACCTCACCTAAGTATGGATCTGACAGCGAAGACCAAAAATGGCGGAATGAAACATACACAAATGCAGGGCAATTTTGGGTACGCTCATGTACACGGATCGTACATATGATTGCATCTCCTTTAGTTATTACCTCGTTGAGTTATACTTGAAGTCAATGCGCGCTTACATCATATTTTGATTACTTGATCTCTAATTGAAGGATACTTCCAGTATCCATGTAAACGTACTGAATGCCTATTTTCCAGGTAATTTGAATCGCAAACAAACTAAAAACTAAATAAATGGCAATTTCATTTTTTTTAATGAATGTTTTTTTTATCTGCATATTTATAGAATAAAATTGTTTCGTATACACCATTTTTTCACTAATAACATTTGGGAAGGAAGGCACGAAATAGATATTCCAAAGAACATCTAACAGAAAGAATACGCACATCGTATATTGAAAAGTTTTATATGCCGGGTCGTTCTATTAAGACCCGCTCTCACAAATTGTATGAAAATTCTCTGCTTGTTAACGACCCGCCACTCACTGGTGGTGGTGATATTACGCCCCGCTCTCATAAATTTTACGACCCGCTGCTACTCACCGCACCGCACCCGCTCTCACAAATTGTATGAAAACTCTCTGCTTGTTAACGACCCGCCACTCACTGGTGGTGGTGATATTACGACCCGCTCTCACAAATTTTACGACCCGCTGCTACTCACCGCACCGCACCACTGGTGAGTGGTGGGTGATGGCAGGTCGTCAAAACACTAGCATTCAGCACAGCACCAGAGCCAGAGCCTGCCCATGCATTGCATTGTATGTTCTCTTTGCTTCTTTTACCTCTTCCCTACGAAACTAGTTTCATCAAAAATACTATGTTTAAGGGAATTTTCATTTACATGCTTGCATTGCAGTAGAACAGAGGGAGAATATTCAGATGATCGGATGGGATAGGAATTGGCGGTCGACAAGCAGTCAGGCAGCAAAGATATTTTCTGGCTATGGTGTGGAAGCGCTTCTTTGACAAGGCGCTTGACATATTTCCCGCTGGGCATGTGCAGGGCTACCATCGGCGTGTGTACATGTACAACTGTGCTACGGGGTGGCGAAGAAAGAGAAAACAGAGCAATATACCCTCACTCAGTCTCAAATCTTTGCTTCTTCCCGTTTGTTACCTCCCAACCGCATCATCAAATGCCATCTTGTGCATTTTTAGAGGCCAGATGAAGCTTCTTGCTAAGTTACATGTTCTTTGACATTACTTTTGTCTTCTGATATTCCCTTAACGCTATCATAAAATTTTATATATTGTGGTAAAAGTAGTGCCACTGTTCGACTTACACATTTGATTATCCTATTAACTATAGCCTGAGTTATTCCATGAAGAAATACTATCAAAAGAAACACGTATTGTAATAAAGTAAATGTTGTACATATAAATTCTAATTTCCTACCTGTGTCCTCCTGATGAGTGCATCTTAAAAAAAAAACACACACACAACTTTTTAAAAATAAAAAATAGAAATTTACACAACACTCTGAAGCTAAAGTATACTCAAAAATGGCAAAATGTTGTTTTAAAATTAAAGTCAACTCTAACCACTAGAGTCAAGTGTAAATCTTTATGAATAATATAAAATCAATTTTAAGATAAAGTCGACTTAAAGTTGATTTTAAATTGTCTATGAATAGCGCCCTTTATGTTTAAAATGAAGTTGGCCACATTTCAATGCTGGATAAAATTTTCTAACTCACCCGGATATTTGTATATATTTTAAGTACATACGAAAATACTACGCTGTGAGTTTTGATTTATGTTTTATCCAACATGGGTTTTTCATAAATATATTATTTAAAAAAAAAGAAAAAAGTTTACATGAACTTATGAGAGCTTGCTGACATCATTTCTAAGTATTCAATTAACAATATTAATGGTTCAATGACGGAATATATTGAATAATTTTATTGTTATCTAGTGAAAATCTGTCAACATTACATACACTTAATAAGTTTCTGAGAAAGTGTTTTTCTCTTATTTTTTATGTTCAAGCTTACGTTAGCTAATTAGCAATTGCAAGACTCCCTCTCTAATGAATCGCTTAAGAAAAAATCAATGGCATACGGAATTGCATGTGAAACTACCTTTTCTAATTAATTCCAGATATTATCATTTCTTGAAGCTAAACCGGTGTACTTAATAAAAAAATGTATCTTTTACGCTTTAAAACGAATATATCATATGTAATGTATACTAGCTGTTAGCCGCCACCACCCCCTCCCCCTCCCTTCACCCAACAAGTATTTGTTATTTTTTCTGATATTATGCAAGCAATTTTTTCAATCTAATAAACATTGCAAGTACCTACATACATTAGAACAATTGTACATACCTAGCTTAATTCTATGCACCCATCTTATGTAATAGCCACTTCGCTCAGTGTCCAAATGATTTTTGAGCAATACCTGTAAAGTTTTGTACACTATTGAAAGGCCTACCTGTACATAACTATTGTAGTTTTTCAATTTATTACGTAGATAAATAAATTTTTAATAGGCAGATTCTAAAGACAATTCGTAATAAAAGTATGAAAAAAATTGTATCAGCCCAGGCACCCGAATTCACCCCGGTCAGTAAAAATACGCACTACATGAAGGCCAATTGCGAAGAAACCTTTAAATACAATACCTACCTAATAAAAATATATATATACACACATATGTATGTATACAGGGTGATTTTTGGTAGCCATAATTTAGTGCAGATTGGAGACCAATTTGGACCTAGGATTTTGAAAATTAGAGCAAAATATGTAAGTGTTATTTTTTAATTTTAATGTATACTTTTAAGTCACCCTATAGGTAGTAATGCAATAAAATAAATAAATTTCTAACCAGTAATTGTCTTCTCGAGAATCGACCAGTTTCTTTTAAAAACTTGACTTCGCTTCTTTCAAAAATTCTTATATACTAGGAGTCAATGTCATTCCCTATATGAGTTGTATACGCATGGCACTTAACATTCTGCTTCTAGGGTGACTTTTTAGCTTAGCCAAACTCTTCGGATATTTTTCTCCGGATATTTTCATAAAGTAGATTAAGGCATTTCTGTGCTATGTCAACTGACGGTACTTGATAGGTTAGCTCGAAAGCCTCGCAGTAGTTAGTGATAGTTAGTGAAATAATTCATTATCGAATGCAGACAGTCTCTAGACCTAGAGAGTAATAAAACTTCTAAAAATATTAGAAACAACAAGAGAAATTGAAAATTGGCATTCCACAATTTAAATTTGTATGATTTAACAAGAATTTGCATATTAACGAATAACGTGAACACATAAGTGTTCAGATAAACTTTATGGAGATCCTTTATATGTACATATACACACATACAACAAAATGTTTAATTCATTTTATTGTTTTTAAAATTATTCTATACTCAAATTTTGCTTTACCATAACGCCATTTTAGACAAAATATTATTTTTATTTCTGACTATAAAAAGATTTGTTCGAAAAATCCTTATTCAACCATTTAAAGCTGTGTTCTTTTGTGTCCGCAGAACAGGACAGAACAAAATATACACAAAAGAACGCCTCATAAATTTTCATAAAAGATTTATAAATGAAGCGAACAGTACAAATAGTTCGATTCAATCGACAGAACAATTTGTTCTCTCCAGTATATGGGAGTTCTAGAACAAGGTGCACAAAAGAACACAGCTTAATTATACCACGAGCTTCACAGCTGCTTTATATGATTTTTTCTAATACTCATAGGTATGGGTTTTCAAAACTTCTACTGTACCTATAATAAAAATTTTAAATATTTGTTAGTTATAAATTCTCAATTCAATTTAGATTCACAATGATATAACTACGTTTTGGTAGTTTCTATTGTAATTGCTGGTACACTTATATCTATGTAAAAGACATGTCCGAAATTCAATGTTTTCTTTAATACTTCCATTTCTATTTAAGCTGTAAATAGAGTAAATTAAGAATAGAAAATTGCTTGATTACGTTTTGAAGTTATGTTTTCAACAACAACAAAATCAACTTGATTAATTCAAACAACTAAAATTCAGTGAATGAAGTAAACAGAGATGTTTTTGTTTTTTTACATTTGAGATCTAATATATGTACCAATGCTGCCAACAAAAAGTAAAGACATTCGGATGAAGCTAACTCCCGGAACATAAAGCAGTAACCGAGAACACACAGATGAAGCTTTCAGAATCATGGGAGATATTGCTCCGAAAAAATCTTCTTGAAAAACACCCAAAATTAATTTTACAAATGACATCTTTTCATTTTTAACGAAGTTACAGGAAAATCGTTTTCCTATTTTTTCATATCTTTTAAGTATTTCTCAAGGCAGTTTTTATCCAGAAAGTTTTTGCCCACAGAGTACACGAACAGACTTTGTGACTGTACATACTTCTATAAATTATTAAGAACAGAATTCTGGAAAATATGACTAGGCAATTTTACAAAATTTTACTACATTTTAATTCCTAATTTATTATACACTTTTAAATATTTAATTTCTTTATTAAAAATTGCACTCTGATAGTTATGTTTGGACCAATTTTTTTTTTTTTTTTTTTACCCTTAACCATTGTAAATTGACATGCGCACATGCTTCTTGTGACAATAAACGTTAACACTATTTTATGCACTGAGAAAAAGCTCAGCTGTTGTAACAAATATTCGCCCCTTATGTAACATAGTTAGCAAATTAATTGTTAAAATAATCCTTCCTAGTAAAAATATACAAAAAAGCGTTCATTTCCAACGCTTTTCTCTGAGCATGCGACCGGATATGCCATTTGAAAACATCATTGCAAGCGCACTAGTTTGTTTCAAACGGGTCTGCGTTCAAAATGGCTATCATTATACTGATAGAAACGTCTTAGTACTTGCGCGAAATGATAGCTGGAACATCAGAAGAATAACCACGAAAACTTTTGAACTGAAAATAACAGGATCATTTTGTTTCCACCTTATTTTCTCTCTGAAGAGTTTCTTTAGATTTTCGCGGCCATATCTTATTTGTCCGAGACTGGTTTTCAGATATTTACCATGTTTTTTTTTTTTAGGCAGAGGAACGAGAGATCCCAAGCACGGAGGTACTAACCTGCTACAAACTCTTTCACCAAAACCTTCCAGTTCTCCTTAATGAAGCACAGCATGTCTTAGTGAGGTGAGTTTTTCAGCTCATCCACAGAAGATAGAATGGCAAACCCAAGCGTATCCAGCCTGCTCCAGGCAAAGGCCGGACAAGCACACAGAAAGTCTTCGGTTATGTCAGGCTTCAGTCCTTCCAGGCAGGGCTATCAACAACTCCCATCCTTGTTAGATGAGCGTAAAGCGAGCTGTGGCCGGTAATAATGTCAACCACAGTTCTACATAATTTCCCCTTCCGAGCCCCAAAAAAAAATCAGAAAAACTCCTATTGGGCCCATCAAGAAAAAGTTTTGTCCACCTGCAAGTGCTCAGATTAGCCCATCTCTGCTTATGTTTCATACGAACATCCGCTTTGATGAGAGACCCGATAGCCAAGGTGGCAACGCCTACGGCGGGTTCCGGTCCAAGAAACGGAAAACCAGAGCCAGACCTGGCTAGAAGGTCAGCCCTTTCATTCCCCATGATCCTCATGTGACCTGGAATCCACTAAAAAACACCTTGTAATGTAGTTGGACTGGGTGCGGGTCAGATCTAGAATAAGCCAGCGAAAATGGGTAGTCCAATGATGAGAAAACGAATCAAGTCCGACAGGAACACCAAAATATAATGTCAGGTTGAATGGATTGCCCAATATAAATGATAACATGTATTTTTATGTTAACTCCAATAGTTGTTTATTGGTGTCAGTAAAGCCCTAATATAGTTGAGCTAGTCTTGACTGTTTAACTAATACTTAAATAAAAATAATTCACTGTATTCCTAGTCTATGTGCCTGTGGCTAGTTATTAACTTCCAAATATAAATACGGCTAGTTATCTAATTCATTACTTATGTATTTACGGCTAATTGTCAAATTCAAACAAATCACTGATTCACTTATATACTTATAGTTAATTGTTAACTTCAAATAAATCACTGGTTCACTAATTCCTATGGCTGGTTGTTGAGATCAATGCTGATGAATATAATACTGCAAGCGTGCTCGGATTTCCTATCTCAGGCTGAATTAACTGTATCACGGGTCTGCACATGGGTGGTCTTGTATCCACTGGAACACATACATCAGTAACTAGAATGCGGATGGCCACAGACTTAGACGTGGATATAAACACATCTCGGTAAATAGAATACGCGGTCTCGTATTCCCTGGAAGTAGCTTTGGATACACAAACGTCTCAGTAAATAGAAGACGGATGGCATCGTATTCGCCAGAGGATGTGGATGTACACACATCTCAAAATACAAAACACGGATGGTCTCGTGTTTTCTCCAATTAGATGTTATCCGAAAGGGTAGCAATGTCCTCTCCCTTGACCTCAATATCAAGGACTATCTTCGCTGCCATTGTGATTGAAAAAACTTCAGCCTAGAAGACAGTGTTGTGCCTTTCAAGTGAGTACTCCAATTCAATAGCAGGTTCTAGAAAATAAACACCCGCACCGCGGCCCCCTCACTACTGAAAGAGATATTTACCATACATCGAACCTCACCAAGATGTGGCTTGATTTAACTGAGATATCCTTAAATGATGCAAAAATTAGTTGGATTTTTTTACGTGTCTCCGTTTTCAACTATACATTATATATATATTTTACTAATGAATGACTGAAAAGGTGATCAAAACTGGTTGCTCAGTCCACCTATCTACTTATTATGATCCCTCGATAAATTTCTCACTGCCAGATATATCCACAAATGTTCAGTCCGCACATAGACAAAACCCTATTCCATCATATAATCAATGGTTGAATCTCCCAGTCAGATCACCAACAGAACATTAATCTCTTGTTCCAGCCTAAAACAAATAGAAACAAAACACAAAGAATAATTCTTCTAAACTTATCTTATCCTGTATCTGTGACATCTTTGCTTGTCTTCTCCACTAGCAGCGTTTTTAGCTGGACGCTCATAAATTCACTTGAACAATACACTACAACGTAAACTTTGGAGGTAATGTCTAACACGACTCATTTATCTAAAAAATAATTAAAAATTTTTATTAACATACTAAAAGTCAAAAATATCACATATTTACCTGAAATAAGTAGGTATACATCCCTATGGTATATTTACACTTAGAATATAGAGACATCAGGAAGTGTTGATACCTGTAAAATTCATGTGCATGAGCGTGGCGTTTTTCAGAGTATCCTAAAGAAGATCAGAATTATATTGAAGAAAGAAACAAATGTATTTTCAGCTGTCAAACGAAGTTTACTTAATTTGAAAGAATTTGAGTCTCATGCAAATAACGGCGTGGGAAATCATTTTTTAGGCAATTATACTTATAAAATATTATTTTGTGTACATTACACACATTTTTATATTAAATTAAATTGAAATTAATAACAAAAACGATGAAATATCGAAGATTTGTTTACGTTTGTGACAGCTGAGAAACTCCTTAGGTCTGTTTAGTGAACTCGAAAAAAGTTCAGAGCAGAGCAGCTCAACTTACGTTACCTGTTAAATTAAAAGCTCATAAAACACAAATTTTCTGAAAGCTGTCACCAAAAAATACAATTGTTTAAATTAATCCATGATTAATGTAAAAAAAAACCTATTTTTCACACACAAAACACAATTATTATTTAAATTATTCCACTAGAATAGTCCATATATTTATTTTTTCCACAAAAAACGCAATTATTTGAACTTTTTCCAGAACTGTCAACACAATTTACAGTTGTCAAATGCCTGCTCTAAGTTACTCCATCCAAAAAAGTAGAGTAGAAAATCTTGCTCTAGGTTACTCCAGTTCACTTTAGAGCAGAGTCATTAAACACAGTTCAGTTCACTTTAGAGCAGTGCTATGAATTCATTAAACACGGCTTTCTGCTCTTTTCTGCTCTATAGTAACCTAGAGCAGCTCATTAAACAGACCTCGTGGGTATCTTGGCGCAGTGGCAGCAACTAAGAGCACGTCTAAGAGCATTTTCGGTGGGAGCAGCTACAGTATTTTCAACCATATATCTTGTTATCCCACTCGCTATATTGATTCTACTACACGGCTATACTGGGCTTTCACTACAGCGGCAAGCGGCAACAGATACTAACACAACCAGAATTTGACTGCGCTAAATTTGGCTTATCACACTTCCTGCACTCTCTATATTCTAAGTATTTAGATTTGCAACAAGCATTGCTAGGGCAACGCCAAAAAGGCGACAGCTCATAGCTGGATGCAGCGGCTATATAAAGCCGACGAACAATAGCAGAAAATCATTCTTGGCTCAGAGTTCATCTGATTCGGAGACTAATCCGAGTAACAAGAATATCATTTCCAACGTCCATTATAGAAGATTGATTCTATATTTCAGAGATTAATCTGAAAATTCATATCATTCCCACACCTAAGCAGAAGAATAATTCTTCCGTAGAGATTAATCTGCTACTCTCCTGCCCACATCTAAGCAGAAGAATAATTCTGCAGCAGAGACTAATCTTCTACTCTCCTGCCCACACCTAAGCAGAAGAATATTTCTGCTGCAGAGACTAATCTGCTACACCCCTGCTCATATCTAAGCAGAAGAATAATTCTGCCGCAGAGATTAATCTGCTACCCTTCTGCGCACACACCGAATAATTTTACATGCAGAGACTAATCTGACTTGTTTCTTTACAAAAGTCATTTTGCTACCCTTATGCTTACACGCAGCAGCACTTATAGCAATAATTCCATTCCGGTGCAAAGTCATTTTGCTACCCTTCTGCCTACTCGTAGTAACAGTATTACTTTTATCACACAAGTTTAGTCTGCCTACAGACAGAGTAATTGGTTTTTGGTTTTTCTTCTTCTTCCTTTCAGAACAATTAATACAAAAGAGTGGCAAACCACAACAACATTTGAAGATATATGTATATTGGCATTTTTAATATGTTTTCTTTTTATTTTATTTGAATTTTTATTTGTTCAAGTTTTTTTCTCGAATTATTCCATTTTATAGTAGTTTGTAGGTTAATTTAAGTTCTTGAATTGTGATAGTAGTTTAAGTGCTGAATAAAATTTTATATTTGAATCTAAAAAGATTGAGTTGTCCTATTTACCGGCACTCTGCACGTTCGAGACTAGATCTCACACTGGTGTTCGAAGCATTCCTGGGTTTGTGTGTTTCGGGATTATATATTACTAAAATGGAAACGACAACATAAGTGGAAATGTGTCAACAAAATTAGAAAGTTTGCAGTCTTCAACTTTAGCCAGAAAGGTCTGAAAGCACTTATTACTGAAAATAAAATTAATATTAAAAATGAATGGTTTATGAAGGATAAAAACGTGGGTCGTTGTCAATTAATATGAATAAACTCCACAAATTCATTATTCGAGGAGCCGTTTTATTCTTTACAATAAAAAAACTAATAGGCCTAGAAAGAGAATAAAATTTAATGCTGTCATTGTATTTATGGATCATATCAGTACTTCCTAACACAATTATATTACCAATTAAAGCCACCTAAAAATATAGGTAACTTGCAAAAAATGTAGAATAAGCTGATTTTAATAAAAACTCTTATTTTTTCAAACAAGTACCGAGGTACTGGATACAGCGGCTATATAAAGCCGACGAGCAATAGCAGAAAATCTAAAGATGAGCCCCAAGGATAAAATGAAGACAAAAACGAGAACATCGAGGGAAACAACGACAACGTAAATAGAAAACGGCGCAAACACACTTGACTGACTGCAGAAAATCATTCTTGTCTCAGACAAGTACCGAAGTACTGTCAGTTTCTGGCGTAAGCCGAAGATCAAAAAAATTCCACAAGAGAAATTTTTTGAGAGTGTGTACACTGTGTGTAATGATTTTCGATCAGCAGTAACAGAGCGATCTCATCAGGACAGCAATAAAACCCCGAAAACTGTTGATTATATCGCCCTGTTACTGCTAATTTTATTATATTTTAAATAAATTTTACTATAAATATTTATTTTTAATTCATTTCTTTTATAGGTTTTCCTCTCGCAAGATTGAGATAAGATAATTTCCTAAATCTACCAAACAATACATGGAATCTATCGCCGGAGATGTAATAATGTTTTGTAATTCTCTTATATATTATATATATAAATGAAATAAATACAAATGATTCGATCAATCAAAACAACTGTCTCTCTTAATAACAAATTCACAACTATAAATTGCTACAAAACAACACCAATTCTAATATTACACTATAGCTACTTTCAATGGTTTGATGGTCTTCGAATCTGTAGAAATACAAGTCATAAAGAAAATTTATTAATAATTAATTTGTTGAAAGGTCTGAAATTAAATAATTTCCCACTTACGTTGCTAAATTAAGTCTTGTTAAACCAGCAAGCCAGCCAGCTGGGTGCATTTAAACTGCTAAATACAAAGTGAATCAACTTCACGAGCATAATGAGAAAATGATTTGCACTATTGCGCCAAGCAAATGGAGTATACTTACCTTTCATCCGAGGATTAAGATCGGTTAATAGATATTGCAAATTATTAATAAAAGGGTAAGATTAGTTATGTTATTAAGAAATTAATTACTTTGTCACTTGAAATTGGTAAACCGAGTAGGAATCAAAAATGATCACACTATTTATAATTTATAAAGACGTCTTTATTTCTTTTGCAATGCTAAAACACAACGAATGTAATAGATGTACGTGTGTGTATATAGGAAAAGAGCTTGGTGGACTCTTGGTAAAATTATTGAATTTCAGTCACTGGTCGATTTTTTTTTTCCTTTTAATTTTATTTCACAAGTAATTTCCCATGCAACTCACAGTAACGCATATACCACACAACCTTCTCTCTTTTATAGTTGATATTTACAGAAGGCTCGCAGTTTATATCTTGCAAATGTTGTTGCTCTGTTACCGCGTAATCCAGAGTGTGATATATTCCTGGAATTATTGGTGTAGGTCACAACAGATAACATGCTGTGCATCTTATTGTATGCAAAGTAGGACATCGAGTATTCTTTAGGAAGAACACGAAATTCACAGACGATGGAACGCATAGGCACGAAGATCTCAGATCTCATCCCAACAACAGTATGAAAAGTATTCAAACATTATTTTATGGGAGCCTTGTGGGTAACTGCATCTGAGAGCGTAGAATAAAGAAATAAGAGCCCCGAGAAGAGAAAAGTATGAGGAAATATTATATTGTTTGCAATTTGGTTAGATATGAATGTTGTAAATGAAATATTTAAGATAGATTGTTAAATAAACTTATTTGCAAAAAGCTTAGATATTTGTATAGGTAGGAGAGACTGGGATAATTTTATGTCCATTTTGAAGTTTTAAATTTTATATTTTATGTTGATATGGGCATGCGGGACGAGGTAGTTGTACATACTATAGAAAAATTTAATAAAATATTCCGGTATCCGCGCAGTACCGGTACACCCAGAAGGATCATATTTAATAAAATAGTCCTTATAGTAAGAACGGTGGAAGATTAATATAGGTAGCCCTGAATTTCTAATATCGTTTAAGGTAATAACCCCTCTCAGTTGATATCACTTGTCCCAACTTTTCGCAATAATTTTCGAAATTGAAGAGTTTAGACATTTTTTTGATCCATAAACAGCTTCAGTTGGCTCTAGATTCCCTTTTCATCAACAAGGCTTCATTCATAATTAGAGGATTCAAGTAAGCTGATCAAAAGTATATGTGAAACTGAGAAGTATTCTGATCTACGTCCTCCAATCTAACCTAATCTTTATATATATGTATCTAATGTCTGCAGAAATTCCACGTAGTCCTCAAGAGAAATCCCGACCGTTTCAGTAATGGTGGTAAGCAGCGTATGAATTAAGTGGATGATATTAATAGAAATCTTTGAATGAAGCAGGTTGCTGATTAACGGCGGTATTTTCGAGACAAATAATAATAATCAGAGCTCTACAACTCCAGGATGTTGCCCGAAAATCATAAGGAGTTATTTAGATATCAGTTTTCGGCATTGCTGGAGCTCTCGCTTATAAATTTCCAAATCGTAAAAAGAAAACACAAACAATACAATATAAATATTGATTTTTATAAGAAATACCTTAACTTAAATAATTAACATAAACACTACACCTGACTGTAATTCTATCTAAAACAAAAGACTTAAGCGAGAAACTTTTCGCAAAATAAAAAAAACAGATTTTATTAAGCATTATCTCCATAGAGAATCAAACCTACTGCAAACTTCATTCACAACATTAAACAAATCATTTATCCGTTAAACACTAATACTACTCCCAAAAAACAATTAATCCATGAAATCCTCTCACTATAAACTATTGTCTGAGGATGCACAAAATTGCTTAAAATGAATTACTTTGATGGCGGACATTTATATTGCCTTGCCCGGATCTACTATGTATGTTCAAAGTTGGCTAGGTTCATCATGTCCTGCTTTTATGCACATCAATAGTACTTTTGTCTTCGTTTACATTTTATAACTATCTTCACAGGGTGAATGTTTATCGTTTAATAATAATATTTTTACCAATATGTGTGTGTGTGTGAGTCTTTCAATTGATTATATATGGATATAAGCGGTCAATATCAAAGTTGGCTTTGATTTTTAATCGATTAGTCAGACAGAAAGAAGAGATGAAATCAATGAGTAAAGCTGGTGCAGAATCTGGGCAAACTGGGCAAAATGAGACAAGATCCTTGCAGGCATTTTCAGAATTCTCTTTAGATACTGCCGCCGCCTCAACCGCGATTGGTTCTGTTCATCCATAGTCTCGGAATTATTTCATTAAGTTCAACGGAAATAAATATTAGTTTTTCCAGATGTCTTCAATTTGTTTATTCTGCACGTTCCCGATTGCTATTAATCCAATTCGAATTTATCATTTGGCGAGACTTTGACAGATGTTTTGATTGCTGAAGCTGTGAAATATTATGCGAATGCATGCACCACCCCAGGGTAAGTGTTTAGTGTCAATCATGATGTTAACATGGAGTAGGTATATGTATACATAGGTAAGTAGTAGATATATAAATTGCACGGTATCAATTCAACCAGGTGAGTCTGTGCTAACGTCAAGCTATATAAGAGGTGAAGACCCCCCTCTGCTAGGAGCAATATTAAACAAGAATTCCTTGCAATCTCTCACTCTCTGATAATTATGATTTTAATACGTCAAGAATGATGATTTGTGTGCCGCATACCTTTGAGAATAAATCCTTCTTATGGTATACATATAGAGGATTGATTTGATGATGAGCAATTTGAATCTATTCGGAAAAGAAAATTCTTTTGATCTATTTTGGTTATATGCATAATTTCACGCAGCTGGATGTAATCTATATAGTTTGGTGCTAAATGGTATCTAATTATGCTGTTACTACAATCCTATGCTCCGTGTTATTTGAGTTATGTACATAATGCTTGATGAAAAGTGTGGTGATTTCATTTAAATAGGTAATGACAGTAATAAATTGAGATAAACTTAATTGGAAATTTATAAGCTAGGAAAATATCTGAGGCCATTTTTATATGAGCATAAAGGAATGCATCTACTTCATACAAGCCACGTATACCAAATTAATGAGGGAGCAAATAGTAGAAGTAAATTACAAATAAGTTTATTTTTACAAAACCATAAAGACAATATTGAAAAATGTGTTCAAACAATTAATAATATCTGTATAGTGATTTGTATATATTGTTACGTGCTTGGCCTTAGTTCGTTATTTAAAACACAATATTTCAAGATTTATTCAAAAAGTTCTTTCTTTATTTAACTTTACTGTTTACTCTCACAATTCCCAAGCAATTATCATATCAACTCTTGAGTGATCGCTAGTACTGTACTTCTAATTATCACAATCCAAATAGTTTACTTCGTTCACTTCACTGTCTGAAATAAGACTCGCCTCTTGGAGTCAAGTCAAGTCAAGTGTTCTTCACACGCGATTAACGAAATAAAACGAATTATGGCGAATTTATTACCGAACCGATATCCCGGGATATTTGAAAATGTTTACGTACAGGCTTTAATTTTGGCCTAGAATTCACTTTTGTCTTTGATTCACTTTACACTTTAATTGTTCGAATATATATTAACTTAAGGTTACACGATGTCTAAATTATTACAGCCTGTTGCGCGACGGCAATCTGTGTTCTTGTCTGTTATTTGATAATTTTGGAATTTAGAGGAATAGGGAAGTTGGATGGTAGTGGGAAGCTGTGGGAAGTTGTGGAATGTTAGAGATTTCTCTAACTTGTTGTAAGTTGAAGACCGGCGTTTCTTCCAACATGGTGAGAAATATCCCGAAAGTCCGGAGTGGTCCAGACTCGCCTCTTGGATGTGAGTAGCGCCGTATTTATACTCTTAGAAACTATCCTAGAAACTTCCAGAATATTCCGTTGTCCGAACTCAAAGTTTACTAAGATGTCACTAACCTAAAGTTGTTTCCATTTCCAACAGATGTCGCGTGTGTCACTTTGTGGATCGTAACAATATATACAAGATAATCAGCAGTGGAAATCAGGTTTTTATTGGGATTTATCGTCATCATTGACCATAAATACTGGCCACCCTCACTTCTCAATCGATATATACATATATTTCAAGAATATTTTCGCTAATCAGCAACGCTCTCTCTTTTCATTATCCATTATTCATATGCTACTTATGTATCTAATTTCCTGGAATCTTCGGGATTCCTCTCGAACACTACTTTAAAAATCCTGCAGATATTCATTCTTGAAATAGCCGAAAGTAAAGTTAAATTGATATGGCGACTGTAAGTCACCGGACCTATTGTTAGCCTCACATAGACCTTTGAACAGTTAATTATAATACTATTTTGACTAAAGTCCTCTATTTATGGCTGACACTTTGCTATTAAAGGGGGAAACTAGAGCTGTAGTTTATGATTTTAAAAATTTCTTTAATTCAAAAGCCTATGCGTTTTCTAAAATTATATTTTTATAAGTACAGAATTCTCTTGACTAACCTGATGCATGCGTCAATAAATTTAGCCAGCAATTTCGATTTTTGTGGTAATTATGATAGGAATGATTATGGTATTGGTTGTTCCAATCGATTTATTTTTAGTTAAACAAGACATCAAATTATAATTTTTAATAAACTTTGCAGAACCAACAACAATTCAAATTTTTTATTCAATGTGTACTTTACATAGTAACTATATGTATGTACGTACATCCATATACAAATATATAGTGCAGGTTAATTATTGTTTCGTTCATTTCCACGCCGCATTTTATAAAATTATTGCACTCATATAATTTCTAGAATTTTCTCAGCCCCATTTGATGCAAATAGTTTCATATTTACTATTGCAAAAGCCCAATATATTCCACCTACCATCATGAACTTTGTCATCGCAGCACGCAGTTTTCTAGCTGATCCTCTTATGGCCATAAATACCAGTTCTATTCGCATATCTCATCGATACCTGTTGATCGTCCCTCGATGCCGCCCATCGTAACGATTTGAAATAATTAAAATATCTTCAGCACGTGTTATACGACACACTAAAACCTATATATATGTGCGCAAAGGCCGCGAAAAGGTGTATAAGAGGAGAATAGAGAGAGATTTCTCCGAGTGGTGGATGGTACGTCACATGTAGACACACACGAAGGTAAAAATCAGAAAGTTTACCCCCAGGGAACTTATTTTTCTTCATAGATTTATTAACGCTGAGCGCGCATTGACCGTACAATTATAAGCGGCGCGCGCATACACTTTTTTTGAATTGAGAGGAATATTTCACGGACCGCGATCAGTGCAACACCCTCAGATCCTCGGGATAAAATCCTTCTGCCGATTGCTTGCTGCTCATGATGATGATGATGATGATGATGATGATGATGCTGATGTTAACATTGCAGGATGTTGGACAATATCGCTACAGAGTCATAGGGTGTGTCACAAAATTATAGGCATATGACTTCGTATAGTTAATACACTTGGCACGGTTCTGTCTGGTTGCGCGCGCACACAGTCTAGTTCGCTTGATTTAGTCTATAACAAACGCTTCTGGCCATGATTGTATATCTCATCTGGAACTCTGATCATCTTATACAGTTCTCTATACTATAGAGATTATCAATATCTGATATACGATCTGGTGCTATGATAATATTGCCGCGGTGAAAGATCTATTGTACAGCTTACAGAATTACATAGCTAAAGGGAGTGAACTATTGATTTTTCTAGCCTCCGGGATATCGTTGGATATGTAATAAACCTGTGTGAGTTTTACCCAATTCGAATTAATCAACTTTTTGTGATGGTTGCGTGCGATAGTTTCTGCGCAGAAGCTTAATTAAATGTTTAACTTCGCTGCAGCCCACACTTGATAATTAAGCGCCATCCAGAATGAAAAAGGCTACAAAATTTCCGACGTGAATACATTCCTAAAGCGAATCAACCGGTGCATTACATGTTTTCATAATTTATGTAAGAAACATTTAAAATTGAACACATTTCTCTTGTAGCTCACATTACCAGTGTTACATGTGTTGAGCCATCTTCACTGAAGATGGACCGCATGTGCAATTGCAATGCATACCTGGCGTATAGGGAGATTGAGAGCGACATTAGAGGAGCCATCCATCATGCTAGAACATTACTATAAATTACAAAAATAATTGATTATTATTGCCTTATTACGTTTTGTGTGCACAATTTAACGTATGGCCTATTTGTTATACCTCTTGCTGCATGGTTTGTAGAGCTTAGAAACAAACAGACTAAGATGCGTTAGTACGACAGAAAAGTATATATCTGCTATTTAACTAACTCCAGATAAGCGCAGATGAGCTCAGATGAAGAAAACTTTGCCGGCTAAGACATTAATTTTGCGTAAATTAATGTGCTCGACGTGAGAAAATTATTTTGCTTAAGTGGCCATTGGGGATTATACTTGTGTTTGTGTGTGCCATTCAGTCTTCTTCTATGGTATACGATCTAAATGATTCTAGTAGGCTTTTACTTAATGTCTGTTGGTTTAAGTTAACATTTCTCGTAATTGTTTCCAACAATCTTATATAGTTTGTCATTATTTTTCATTTGAACAACATTTCAAACTTTACACTTGACATTTAGTGAATTACCGTAGTTTCGACTAAATGCACGTATAGAATTCTTTTTGTGTTATTTATTTTTATTTTGTATAACCCTTTCCCTCTTGAGAAAACAAAATTCTCCGATCTATTCTAAATTATTTCTCAAAAAAATTTACGGGCGATTTAAACTTATAAAATACTCTTTTCCCTTTCATCACCAAATTGGGGCTGGGTAATTTTTCCACAATTTGGTCATAAATTACATCTGAGATATCATTGGAATCAATTCTGAACGTTTGACCCTTTTAATCACACAATTTCAAAAAATTACAGTAAATTCACATGCAAGATAATTTTGAAATAGGCCTATAGTTAGAGATTTCACTTTTACTACCTTTCTTGTGGATAGGTAAGATAAAAGAATTTTCTATAGCTTAGGGAAATAACCATTATCGAGCGATTTTTGGAAAATAATTCTCAGCGGAGCTACCAGGGCAAGGCAGTACGACTTAAAGAAGGCTGGAGGGATCCTATCAGGACCCACTGTGAAATCATTAGAGAAACATTTATCGGATTCGTCGCAATTACATAACATGATTCCTTATACTTAGAGGAGGTAGTATTAAAAAAATTAGAAGAATAAAGTTATGCAGATTTTGCCTTCTGTTTACAGTTTACAGTATACAGATTTACAAGTTAGACTAAAAAAACATAATCCTTATGCAAATTACATATCCCGCTCTAGCCATTCATTAAATTCAGTTGGCAACTATGCAGCGGAATCTTGTCCGGATGCAGTACGATATTTTTGTTTCATTCGTGTATACAATTACTTGTCAGGTTCAACAAGAAGATGGAGTATACACATTAAATATTTACAAAAAAAAAATCTTTAACTGTTAGAAGACTATGTGAAACGGGTGGTCCGCAAGAGTTGACACTATATTGGCTTTGAAAGGTCGATACAAACAAATTAAAAATGTATTACTTGAATTATCCATTTCTCCCATGAAAAACCTATTTTTAAATTAGAGAGCTTATCATTGGCCGAACAATTTCGACAATTTAAAACAGTTGTGTGGGACAAAATTTTATGGCGAATAAATTCTACAAGTAAGTCCCTACAAGATCCCGAAAATGATTTGTTGCAAGCTAATACTTTGTTACAGTCTTTATGATGAAACAAAATTTAAAAACGAGAAGAAAATATTGAGAAAAAATAATAAATGTGTGACGAAGTTTTAAAATCTAATGATGAGAATATATTACTTCTTTTTAACCAGAATATTAGACAAAAAATTTTGGCAAGCCGCAAAGGTAGCAAAGGTTTCTGATCCTTGGTCAAAACCATCAGAAACAACTTCACTAGTTCCTCTATACCTTCACTACTTAATAATGGTGAAGTGATTATTAACTCCCTGGATAAAGCTAATATTTTAGCTGCTAGATTCGCTTCAAACTCTCGCCTTCCACCCACTTCACAAACACCTGTTTTGCATCGCCCGTGTGAATGTGTACAAGAGTCAATACACATTCGTACGAGAGATGTGTTCAGGGTCCTTAAGGGGATCAACGTCTCCAAAGCCGAAGGTCCTAATGGTCTTTCGTCCCAGTTAATTAAAAGCTGTGCCTCATCCTTGGATAAACCTCTGCGCAAACTATTCTACTTGTCTTATTCTATAGGAAAATTCACAACTGCTTGGAAACTAGCTCACGTTCAGCCTATTTCCAACAAAGGAAAGGGTAGCGATCTCTCAAATTATCGACCAATTGCGATCACTTTGATTCTTTCAAAGGTTTTTGAATCTATCATTAACTCAAAATGAATGAAGTATCTAGAAACTAACCATCTCATCAACGATCGCCAATATGGCTTCTGAGCTGGACGCTCATCTGGAGACTTGCTGACCTTTCTTACGGAACGTTGGAACCGTAATCTTCACAATTTTGGTGAGTCTAAAATCGTTGCCCTAGATATTTCAAAGGCCGTTGATACGAGTCTGGCAGCCAGCTCTTTTAGTCAAACTTAAAGCACTTGGTCTCTCTCCTCCTCTTCTATTATGGATTGAAAGTTTCCTATCTAGTCGCCAAATACGTGTTGTATTAGATGGCGTTACATCTAAACCGCATCCCATAAATGCCGGTGTGCCTCAAGGCTCTGCTATCTCTCCTACTTTCTTTTTAATTTTCATTAAAGATCTGCTTTCCCTTACTTTCAATCCCATCCATAGTTTCGCAGATGACAGTACTCTTGATTTCGCTTACTCCTTTGACACTCTTGCGAACTCGAAGGGGAATGCCGCATGTGTTAAACTAGATTGCATGATTAGATCATTGAATAACGATCTTAACAATATTCTCTGTCTCATCTCATTAAAACAAGATCATAACTTAACCTCACCCGTTTCTTTTGATGGAGCATTAATTTCTGATTCAACGTCACTAAGCATTCTTGGCATTAATATTTCCAGTAAGTTAAACTGGACAGATCACATCTTATCCGTTGCCAAAGAAGCATCGAAATATCTTGGATTTCTGAAAAGGTGTAAGAAATATTTCAGCCCGTCAAATCTAGCGCTTCTCTACAAGTCCTATATCAGAACTAGAATGGAATACAATTCTCTCATCTGGGCCGGAGCTGGTCGCACATCCTTAGCTTCATTAGATATTGTCCAAAAGAGAGGCTTCAAGCTCATAGGCGGCTTGGCAATAGCTTGTCATATCGAATCACTCGAGCACCGCCGCAATGGTGGATGGCTTTCGCTCCTTTATCGCTATATATATGGTCAATGCTCTGATGACATATCTAGTCTAATCCCTTGTAGAATAATTCCTGCACGCAATACTCGCGCTGCAAACCGCGCACATCCTTTAACCCTTCAAATTACTTTCGGCCGTGCAGTAAAATTCCGTGATGCTTTTTTATCCCGAATAGTGCGAATGTGGAACAGCTTACCATCTTCTGTTTTTCCCCCGGCATACAATCTGCGGAAGTTTAAGGGCGACATACATCGGCACCTCCGCCACTCTCCTCATATCCCCTAATACGTTCCCTATCTCCTTCCTGCCATGCTGTGCTTTGCATCATAAGGTATCCCCTGAACTTGGCTTAATAATATAAAAAAAAAAACATGATAAGGAAATTTGCGATAAGTTAATTTTGGAAATAAAAAATTTACAAGTTTATAGTACTGATATTGACACAGAAAAATTTATCGACGAATCTAAGCAATTTTTAATAATGATTAAGGAAGACACATTTTTAATCAAAGATTAGTATAAATTTATAAACGATGGGTCTAAGTACTTTTCCGAATGAAGAAACAATTTTAAAAATAATTTAGACGACGATCAAGTACTGAACGCTCCTTTTTATGTGTTGAAACGAATAAAAAATTATTTACGAAGCAACTTACATCAAAATAAAATAAATGATCTGTTTATAGTTATTATTTTATTTTTTATTTATTTATTTTTATCTTATTAAAATACGTTATTATGGAAATGTCGATTTTTGTTTTCAATAAACTAAAAAAAAATGCATATATATACCTACATTATTTTATTAACTGAAATAGACTAATTTTTTTGTTTAGGCCTCATAATGATTTTGCGCCTAGGGCCTCCTCCAAAAGTATAAATGCGACGCTGAACAAGGAATCATTTTCGAAATCACTAGATACTTCTATACTATACACAAGGATATTACCATAGATAAAACTAGATGTCACATGCAGTACCAAAAAAGTATACAAAATTTATATGGCTGGCTGGTCCATTCCGGAATGGACCACAATATTTGAAATGATGTATACGTCGAGTGATTCATATTTTTTCTTATCTGAAGTATTAAGGAAGTCGATCAAATGTATAGAAAACTGCTATTATAAAAACATTTGCTTTCGGCACGCTCTAAAACATGTTTATATGATCCATTCCAGAATGCACTACCCATTTCACAATCTGTATACTCTGCTCTAGTATAAAATGCGACATCTAGTTCTTGTGCTATCTATGATATTACTTACTTTCTCGTTGCCGTGCTTCCATGCTCATTCTTGCTTTACCTCCGATATATGCAGCTATAAATTTGTTATTGAAAAAAACTTTCTAATACAATGAAAATTATCGAATAATAAGAATATGCAAGACAAAGTATAAATAAGGATAAGTAGAGACAGAGGCGAACAAATTAGGAAATTTTCCGTGTTTTTTAGACCGAAAGAGGTAATCTCATATACTTTTGTCTTTTGCAAGAATGGGGGAAAAGAACTTGGCTATGCATTATTGTAGTGCGACTGAGACAACGAGTTAAAAACAAAAATTGAGAAAACGTAGGATTACCCGAATGATAAAATCTTCTTGAATACCTTCAAAACTATTTCAAACTATTCATAATAATATACATTGGGTAACCCTACCTCCATTTGGCAAGAAGAAGATAAATTTCCCAATAAACAACGCACTAAAAGGAGATGTGAAATTTCAGTCAAATAAAATTCCCCGAATCCAGCATGAGATTCCCCCACTTGAGCAAAACAAATGAAAACAGAAAAAGTGCTGTTCACATATCTTAGGATTACACTAACAAACATTGGAATTCTGCGAACAACATTGGGACAATTCCAGAAATTCGTGTTTTCATAAAAGAGCGGGAGCATTTTATGAGCGTAAAATCAGAAAACTCCGCCCATTCTCTCTTATTTACGAAAATAAATCATTTGCCATTCCATTTCGTTGCATGTAATCTTCGCATTCACATTTTTTGTCTTATTCGTAAAATGTTCAAAGAGTGTTTGGTTTTTTTTTTTTTTTTTCTCTTCCTTCCTTCTTTTTCTCGCCGTGTACATTTAAATGGAAAACAATCGGAACACTCTTCTGTGTCCTTTCTTTTATTTAGTTATTCTTTTATGCAAGAGAGCTGGATTTTTTTTCTCTTACCCTCATGTTTGTGAGGGTAGAGAGGGAAAGGGATAGTATTCAGATTCTGTTCTAGAAGGTCAAACTTACAAACCTGATGGCCCGGTTCCAGATTATTATGAAGAATATGATGTCCTACAGTCTGGTTCTTTCGAAGAACAGGGTGGTTTAAGTTAAAATTCTGCATCTGCAGAATCTTCAGATGAAGACAGTATTGGTTCATAGTCTGAATTTTGATTCTTGAAATGGCTCTTCCGGCTCATTAATATTTAACAGAACATTTTTTACACTACATTTAATATCTTATTATCGTAATTCTTCAAATCTTTCACAAAATATGTACCTATATCGTAAAGAATGTAGTTAAATTCATTTTATCACGTTACAGCTGCTATTTTTTTTTTTTTTGTATAAGTACTATGTATGTACATTTGCATAAGATTTGTGTACATTCACCAATACACTTCAGTAAATGGATATCAATTAAAAGTCGCACTCAATCCAAATAGAATGCTACCTGATGACATAATCAATAAAATTCTATTTAAACTCTATAAATCTGGAGGACTGGCAGTGATCATATTCTTGAAGCGAAGACATTATCATCACTTAAGATCGCAATATTCTTGATCATTCATTGTGCATAGTCGGTCTATGCCCTGCCCTACAGTCAGTGCAGGCTTGGAGGGTTTATTCCGTTACTTGGCTACAATATTGCCGTCATACATACTGTGGGCAATCAATTTGCGGTGATTGATTTCGATCCAAGTAAATGTGACTAGTTACCATTCATGATAAAATCTTAGCGCGCAGTTTTATCCTCTGAGACAATAAAGCCGATTTTAGAGTAATGTTTCTTATCATCAAAATGATTGACGGAATACAATTGATTGATAGTTCTGAGAAATGTTTTGGTTTTGCTTTCTGTAAGGATAGTGGATGCAAACAGTGGATTATTCTATGGTTTTGTATATATAGTACGAGGGCTTTTCAATATATTCTCGAAGAAGTACCTTTGTCGTATTTATAGCATTTTTTTTTTGCCTTCACTTTTTGGTTATTTTTGCCTTATTAACGTATACTTTTTCCTTCAAGTAGTGTACTCAAATCAAGTTACCCCAATCAGAAATTATCTGATTTGAATATTATTCGATCTAGAAATTTATCGTTCAAAAATTTTGAATGTTATATGAACTATATGACACATGACGCCATCTGTTTAAACTAATATTCTGTAGATCTTATTATCTAACTGTAAAAAAAAAAACTTTGCAGCTTACAGTAAGAATCACAGAATATTCTCTCTGAAAAAAAAAAACTGGCCCAAATGACGCCCTACATATATCTTCACTGATATCTGTTAGATGTTCTTTGCTGTAAGTCAATGAGGGTATAGAGGTCGACAATGTATTTATCTTTCCCTTTTTTTTCGTTATTCAAAATCGACTATTGTGCTTGTTTACGTATCCATTTATCATGAACTAAGATTCGTCACTTATGATTAAATTTGAAAAAAAAAATCAGGATCATAATTGTGGAATTATAGAATCTTTACATCGAGTTCCAAGACAATGTCCTGAACATTTTCTTGTTGCTTGAGTTGAATTTTAAAGTTAAATTATCCGTTATGGAAAGGTCATAGAAACAGCAATTTATGGATACTAGACATCTGGATTTTTAGCCACATCCTTCGTTACAGTATCAATGTTTCTTTGAATACAAGCTGGCCGAGCCGCCAAACATGTTTTTGCAATGTCAAACTTGCCATGATCATTCTGAATCGAAAAAAACCGTATTCTCAACTCCCATTAGAAATGCTGCGTTAATTATTATTACGCTTACATTCATGGATCTGTTAAGTTTACCTAAACACTGGGTTATTGTCTCTGCTTTTATCCTACTTTACTCATGTGTTCCAAGTCCAACTAATCCTTCGTTTGGATTCAATTGTACAGGCAACTTGTAACTTACCTAAGGTGAAATTTTCCGCTTTAATTTCACCACTATTCACGACCTGTTGGGGTAAAAACAATATTACGAAAGATGTCTCGTAATGATCACTCTTGAAAAAACTCTAAAAAATACTATTTGTCATTTTAAGTTTTTCCGTGACGTAATCCCTTCCATTGATAGAGTTTAATGTGACGATTTGATGAAATTAATCATTCGTCAATTAATTTAAAGACTAATTAAATAATTTAAAAAAAATAAAATTATATTTCAATTAACGCCCGTAAGTAATAAAGAGATAAGAAAGTTGAAGTGAGAAAGAAGGAGGAGCAAGATGGGACAATTAAATGGCATCATCCGGTAATCATGGCCGGTTTCAAGGGGGGGGGGGGGGGGGGGCAATGCACACTACATAATAACACAAGATAAAAGAAGTACGCTATTAGTATATTTTACTATTTCAATAATATAAAATAGTTTATAATTTCCATAGTATTATACCCTAGACACAGCACGAACTAATAAATCATTTGTACTAATTAATCATTAAAATGCCATGTGTCACATAGTATACATCATTATAGCTCGAAACTCAGATGATAATGAAGTGTTTTCCTCCTTCGTTATAGCTATAATGAGGAAAAATGTGCTAGATTTGGCATATATGTAAATCTGGAGCTCCGCTTGTGCATCTGCCGATTTGAAAAATGAAGAAGAAGAAATGCAAATCACAAATTATATTATCAATATTTTTTTTTTTAATATAATGTTTTTCTCATTTGCAAATTGTTAAATTGAAATTAAAATAAATGAAAACAAAGTGTATCCTCGTTAATTCGATCCATATTGCTTCTTTAATGCGATAAGTTTATCAAAACCAGTTTGACTGAACAACTTAATTAAAGAAATGGCTGTGTGTCTGCAGTTTATAATGATTCGTTAGTTATTTCTTCATTAAGAGTGCTGTGTGTCTAGGGCATTACTCTTATAGGAAATAGATAATTTACCTGGCTCAAAAGCGAAAACCTTTTTTTACAGGTTGCGATTTCCTATATCCCTTCTTTGTGGTAGGTTATCTTTGACTATATATTTCATATACATACATATACGCAGTTTTCAAATGGGACTTAAAAAAACAATTCCAAAGGAAAAATTGAGTTATTAAAGGAATCAATTTAAATGAAGTGGAAGGGAGTTTTATTTACGGAATTAAAGAAGTCTTACCGATTATAATTTGTAATCGTAAAATAAAAGCGTTTGCTAAGACTAAGTTTTGTGTGATATTTGGTGACATTTTGTGAAATATTTGGATTAGCTTTGATAAGCTCAGTCTGAGTTGGACACATGGTGACTGTATCATTTTCGGTGATAAAAATAAATTTCAAATAAACCTAATATAAACGGGAGGAAGCACCAACAAGTGTGTTTTGTGTCGTGTTGTGAAAATCTAATTTGTGAAACACTTAACTTACTTTTGTCTTAGAAAAAGATGAAAGTAGAAAGAAAGTTCCAGTGTGTAGTGTTGTTGTATAAACGAAAGCTAGTATTAAGGACTCTATTTTAGGCTACTATAAAATGAAAAGACATACTATTATGGATAATTTTAAGCTTATGGAAAAGCAATTAATAGGAGAGTACACCAGTATACCTAACAGTGATAAGGTCTCCGAGAATTATGTGCAAACATCAGATGTAGAGCCTAGAATGTTACCGTCTACATACGTCATAGGAGGGATATGAAAGTGCAGTACTGGACACTGCGAATAATGACACCATTGATATTTCGAAATATATAAAAGAAAAATCGAATGACCTTTTGAAAGCACTGACATCGATTCGGACGCCTTCAGACTCCTTTAAGTTTCCAATTACGGGAAAACGAAATCTGAAGTTTCAATTACGTTGGCAGAAGTACAAATAGTTGGCATATTCCGCTTTAGATCATACTGTAAGATCTGTGTACTATTTAGATGTGGGACTGGTGGTGTTGGAAGTCAAAAGCTAGAATCGTTGGTGTCTGAGCCTGAGATGCAATAGAAAAATTTGACGATCATCAAAAGTGCAAGTACTACAAGACTGCTATTATAAAATCGAAAAACCGACGTAGCGTTGATGCTGGATGCTGATGATAGACGAGCAAAATGCAAAACTCATCAAAGAAAAATGTTAGTAAAGATGAGAATTATGAAAGTCTATTTTTTTGTTTTTATTTTTTGTTACTTTCATGTAAAATGCGATAATTTTTGTAAACCTGCCGATTAATTAACTGATTTTTTTAATTATGATCGTGTGAATTGAATGTAACTTTTGACCATGTATATATTCATTAATAAATGTAGTTATACCAATGAATCGTTAAATTACAACTGTGTTTCATAATGTTCTTCTTCACCAATTTTTTCAACCCCCCCCCCCCCCCCCCCCCCCCCCCCATTGAAAATTCCTGCAACTGGCCCTGGCGGTAATTTACTGCGCATGGACATGTCATTTATAGCAAAAATTTCAAAATTTAATTGTACATTTACAATGAATTAAATATACAGGTATTTCTGTCATGGTGGTCGGCAAGGGTGATAGTACTCATCTAGATAAACAAAACATTGTATGGCAGGAGGGAAGGGGCAGGTCCATATCACAGTTTCAAAGTTACAGAGTGAATAAGAAAATATGTTAGTTTTCACAAAACAGCACATATCATAAAAAGTACAGGGTGTACGGTTACCATTAAAAATCTCATGGTTATTCATGCAATGAGTTTTTAATGGTAACCATACACCCTGTACTTTTTTATTTATACAATGAGTTTTTACTGGTAACTGTACACCCTGTCTTTCCAACGACTGCTCAATCAGCTCCCGCAACCTTCTCTGCTAAGGAGCTGTGACGATCGAAAATTCATGTAATTCTTAAATTTTTTTTGACTTTAACCTCTTTTTTTTACAACAAGCTAATTAATATAACTTTATTTATAAAACTGTAAACTGTGATTCTCCTCTTAATTTGACCTATGACGCCTATGTCCTAACTGTAGCTATTGAAAAATTATTAGCTCTGGTGACCGTACACCCTGTACTTTTAAGATATAGGCTGTTTTGTGAAAAACTAGCATATTTTCTTAATCACTCTATAACTTCGAAACAGTTGAGATGACCACTCATCCTGCCATACAATGTTATATTTGTCTAAGTGAGTACTGTCACCTCCTGCCTATAGACCATCATGGCGGAAATAATAATAATAATTATGTATAATAAATCGCAATAAATTAAATCAAACTGATAAACAATTATTAAACCAACTAAAAATCATTCTTGAACCTTCAGAGATTCTAAGCTGATCCAATCATCTAATCTCGATTGACATATGCAACATTCCCTCTGAGTCCGCATGGGTGTCGAAGGAGTAAGGGAAATTAAGGGTATTGAACTGTCATTAGCGAAACTGGTCTTTATAGTCTTAAAATCTGGGATATATGAAAATTTGTGTGTATCTACATATCTTTTTGTTGATCTTAAAAGAAATCCAGTTCTGGTTTTGTATTTTGCTAAGCAATATTCTGATGCAATAAATATTTCATCATCGTAACTATGCCTAATAGAAAATTCCATATCCTGATATATTAAACTTATCCAGATTATTTACTAAACAATCTATATAAGTGTTGAAATCTAATTGCGTAAGTAAGACAACACATATCATCATCAATCCTATAAATCCTCATCCAATTAAGTTGGAAATCCACTCGTTCTGTCATTCCAGTCAAAATCCCCAAAGAAAAAAAAATCGATTTCATATAAGAAAGCATAACTGGCGCGACAATTATTTTAATAGTTCCTGGATAGGTATAACACCGCGCACAATAACAGTAAATCCCCAGAGATTAACTCGAAGACATGAAACAGTGAACTGAGAGGTTCCTCTAGAGCTCGTTACATGAATCACTTTGAAGCCCACAAGCCCCCACATTTGTTTTGTTCCAATTAAAAACGTCTTTCCATGTGTTTCCTTTAGCTAAGTATGTCGCGTGGCCTCACTCATTTATCGCAAAAATATGATTTATGTGATCTTGTTTCCCTCAGCCTCTTCAGCCATTTCAATCTGTTAACCTGTGATCAACTGGCAGTCAGTCGTCTCAGGTCTCAACAGTAGCGGGCGGACTATGGCTCTTATTATAGAGAGACCCGTCTCTGTTGAAGGAATTAGAAGAGTCGATTAGGTGTGATCTCCCCATCATTATTGAAATATACTGTGGGAATTTTGTCTCACGCTACCGCTGCAGGCAGCCGATGATGATAATGATGATGATGATGATGCTGCAGAATATCTGGGAGTCATCACGCAAAACAAAAGACACAGCTTCAAATTCAAATTTTATAATCGCATTTATGCAAAAAATATCCCAACAGAATCCAATACGTTTGTGGATAAAACTATGTCTCGCCAGAGGAAAGAATTGAAGCTACTGGACAGTTCGACAGGACTTAGTTTCAGTGAAAACCAAATAAAAAAATATTAACTTGCCTCAGCATGCTAAAATCTAAGCCAGAGTTTTTTTTTTTATCTCAATGCCGTGGCTATGTTTTTAATCCCCCTGCCGCTCCTTTTGAAAAAGGAGAAGCGACAATCGTGTGTTACCCTAGAGGGACATCTTGAGTTGAGTAGAGTTCAAGTCTTTATTGACCAACTACATGCCCACCTTGTGAGAATTTCAACCATATGCACGCGCCAAGTGAATTTCATTTTCGTTGGCGACATATTTGAATTTCAATCTTTGTCCTTTCTATGGGAATGTTTCTTCCATTTGCCATTAATATGTAGATTAAGAGATTGCGGGAGTTTTCAGCAACGTATGCAGCAGCAGCAGCAGCCGGCACACTAAAAGCAGTTGTTTGAATTTTTAATTGCTGGACAGACCTTCAATGGCTATCCGCAAAGTAGGTCATATTAGACGGAGTGGCTCATACATTATGAATAACATATGTGGCTGCACATTATGTATATATTAGTATGAAGTTGAGAAGACAAAACATATATCCATGTATGTACATAGTATTCATAGATATAGCGCAGCAATTCACATCACTTACTCCATTCCAGTAAGTGTTCGATATGGTGAGCTTCTTGCTATATTCGAACATAGATCAGTTGCGCACATAAGTGAGTCAAAAGTGCAAAAAAAGTTCAAAAGTTCACTTCCTGGTGAGTGTGCAGTTTTTGGTTTAGTCTTTGGTGCTCTTTAGCTAAATAATAAGATAGCGGCTGCGCAGTATACTTACTTGCTCATGGAATAATCGTACTAACATGTCTGTACGAATAGGTATAGTCGGTTTTCATAGTTAGATGTTCCGCTTGGATAATTAGACGGGCATTCAGCCCCAATGTATAAGACTCGATAAATTATTATTGTTGCACTCCAGGGACTATGGTGTGTGGTTAATGAGGCGCCAATGTGTGTTTAAAATTTCATGGGGTGGTGATGAGATATAATAGGTAGGTAGGTAGGTAGGTACACCACCGGTATACCGGTACACGTTTAATTATGTTTTTATAAGTGCCACAGTGGAATTAATTTTGGTTACCTAGAGTACATAATATGTACATATAATAGGTATAGTACTATATTATAAAGTACGAGATTGTTAATTTGAAAAGGTTACGTAGATTAAGGTAGTTAGTTAGCTGTAGAAAATTCGTGAGGTCGATATAATTATAGGCATATGAGATTGTAATGCTATTTAAAAAATTTTTTTTTTTTTTTAATAATGTGTGATTATTGTTATAATCTTTGGATACGCCAATAAATAAATTTGTTTTAATCAATTGAGGTTTATTTTTTCCATAGGACAACAACTTGTTCTATCTTTTCATTTATTTTTATTATCTTCTTTTAATATTTTTTTTTTTTTTTATTCAATTTAAAACAAAATTAGAGATTTTTAAGATTTTTTACCAGGGCAAACCTATATTTGTTCAAGAAGGTATTTTTTTTTGGATTCTCTGTATACGGGTGTCCCGTACGTACCGCATTTCCTTATACCAACGGATTCCTCACTCAATTTCGAGAAATAAATTGTATGGAAGAGAGCCGGGAAATACACGGTGTGGGCGGTAGGGGGGTTTTGTGATTTTGGGTGCATGCAACTTTCTTGTTATATACTTTATGAAGGTGACTTGCATCTCAGGTGATAGTAAACCTCTGCGGTTTCCATCAAATGCCCAACCACCTCTCTACCTTCGTTCTGTCGGCAGTTATAAGACGTTAAAGTAAAAAAATTGGGAAATTTTGCAATTTCTTTTTCAATATTAACGATTTCCCCGCTAAAAGGCAAGACAAGGATAGCACTTTCTTGCAAGATTCGAGACCTCCGAATGTTAACCTTTCATTTGATCCTGCACTTGTACCTACCTAAATGCTACCGTTCTTGAGATATTCTCGTTTTTATGATGCATAATTTCATGAATTTTGCTAATTTGCGTGAAATTGCATAAAATTAGGCGCGATTTCTATTATTATTAACAAAAAATTAATGAAATTATGCACCATAAAAACGGGAACATCTCAATAACGGTAGCATTTAGGTAGGTAAATGCGCATAGTCAAATTAAAGGTAACATTCCGGGGTCTTTAAATCTTGTCATAAAACTGTATAGATATCATACATTGTGGCGGGAAAATCGTTAAAATTGAAAAAGAAATTGGAAAATTATCCAATTTTTTGACTTTGACATCCTATAACTGCCGACGGAAAGGGAGTAGAGAGGTCGTTCGTTGGCATTTGTTGGAAACCGTAGAGGGTTTACTATCACCTGAGATGCAAATCACCTTCATAACATATATAACAAGAAAGTTGCATGGTATTAGGATAAAAAGCACCCAAAATCACAAAACCGCCCTACAGCCCACACCGTGTATTTCCCGGCTCTCTTCCCATACAATTTATTTCTCGAAATTGAGTGAGGAATCCGTGGTATAAAGGAAATGCGGTACGTACGGGACACCCTGTATAGCAAAAAGCTCAATTTTTGGTTTTTTTAATTTTTTTCATTTCTTTTCTTTGTTCTATTTTTTCATTTGTTTTTCAAGTCAACTAATTTCGCTATTTGGAACCTTTTGATGAGTCAAAGCCAAGACTTGAAACTTGTCACAAAAAATCAAATGGGTTGTGTGACGAAATAAAAAATAAAAACAAATTTATTTAGCTTTTGCTATATACCGGAGAATCCAAAAAAATCCTTTCAATTTAAAGTCAAACATTAATGCCATTATAGGTCACTGGTTCGAGTTTCATCTATACCTAGAATCCCTCAGCCGCAATCAGAACGTAAAATATTAGTATCAATTACATTAGAATTTGAATAAAATATAAATCCTTATTCATACTACAGTTCGTGTCTTACCAAAAAGGTGATTGAAGAAATTTAGTGATATTTCTTTCATATTAGAGGCTCATTGCGGTCTACCTATTTTCATAAAGTACAAAATTACACGGGCACAGGTACTTATAGGCTACGTTTTCACATGAAAGTGCTGACTTTATACTTAGTTGGCATATTTACTCACAACAGTATCCTCATCTTCGCATAACTACCACCAGTAATTGAATTGAATTTTAAAGGTTAAATTGAGTAGGGGGAGTATGGGCTACCATAAGTAGCACAAGCGAGTCATAAGAATTAAGAAAGTCGTATCACTTTCTTTCTTATGGCTGACCATAATCATAATGACTTTCTCTGCAGACGTGATTAAATTATATACAAAGACATTCCATTCATATAACTAAAATGGGGTTATACGATCATGTTGTAACTCATTTGTAACCCTTAATCTTGCTATTTTACGTAAAACATAAATAAATTTTTTCGGCATGATTGATCAATTGCATTATACCATAGATCACACAAGAACTAGATGTCGCATGCAATACCAAAATAGTTTACACAGAATGGACCACAATATTTGAAATGATGTATTCGTCGAGTGATTCATATTTTTTCGTATCTGAAGTGATGAGAAAGTCGATCAAATGTATACAAAACTGCTATTATAAAAATTTGCTTTAGGCACGCTTTAAAACATGTTTATGATCCATTCCAGAATGCACTACCCATTTCACAATCTGTATACTCTGCTCTAGTTAGTATTCCATGCGACATCTAGTTCTTGTGGCATCTATGATTATAGATACCATAGTAAAACCATGAATTAACATTCATGAATTTTTTTTTTTTGAACGTCAAAATTAAGATGCAAGCTTAACTCTATCTAGAAACCCTAAACAAAGACTCTATAATACAAAGATGTTGCAGGCATATGATGTAGCCTGTCTATAGAACTCAACTTTCTAAACAGAATTGAATATCTGAAACTACATAGTGTTTCATACCCAACAAATCTTCTTAGGGAAGCTCTCAATTTTTTCTCAGATATTTATTGGATATCTCTTCATTAGAATTTGTATGCATTTTTGGCAGCCGACAACGGCACACATGAAAGTGTTGTATCTGAAAATAAGTCCATTTGCCCACTAAATGAATAAAAATTCTGCCGAAACATTTTCTGTAAATTTCTAAGAAGAAATGAATGCTTGTTGTTTAACTACATAAAAATTATTAGCCGCCCCACAAGCACCTGTTGTCGGCCAAATGCGTACAAATCTTAGATATGATATGGAAGTAACTAAAGTAATATTCTTACCTACCTATGTATATTTTGTTTTGGCCTTGAACGCTTAACAACTCGCCTGTAATAAATGGAAGAATGTCTAAAAGAAGTACGAGCGATTAGTCTTAAAACAGTCACTATAAAATTTCAGACAAACCAACTATGTCTTGTCTGGTTTATATCGGTCATATTAGGAATGTAAAACAGTTGTTATGATTGTTTTGTGACATCAATACAACTGTATTACGAAGAGTTGTTTAATTAACGTGTATGAGCTATTCTAATAGCTGAATTAAATTACCCTACTTAAAAACTTATTTAGGATGTTTATAAAACTAATCAATTGTGACTATAATAAGACTTAACTCTATTACGATTCTGTCGTAATGCACATTTATATCGACGACATATGACACAGAGAAGGTTTATACGACTTTTAAGTTATATGGTGTTATTTGGGACGTTTCTACACAAAAGTTCTGACTTTAAGCATACGTACCTCCTCCTGACTCCCAGCTACTAATAAATAGTTGGTTAATCCTACGAAAAGTGAAATGATATTGCGGATATGAAGAGAGTTAATCAAGTTTTTGACGTTACTTTTTGTAAAATTAGATTTGACTCATCACTTCATATTCTAGATTTCTTTTGCAAAACACTCATGGAATGACGCAGGAGAAGTATTTAGATAACACACAGACGACACTTTTTGATTTTATGAGACCTTCATTGTAACACATTCTGTCCTACAATCTGGACGTAAACCATAATTTTTCTGTCTCCCTGAAAAGCATTAGTAACACTAAAAATTTAGCTATTTATACCAATTTTATTTTGACTATTGGCTTACTGATTTCTGGCCTATAACCTCAAACTGTATTTTTCTTTTCCAGGTACGAATATACGAGTACACACGTACATATATTCAGGAACAATAAAGTTCAGTTAATTGGTCACTTGATTTGGTCACGTATGCCACCCTCACATGAATGTGAAAAACTAATGAAAAGAAAACCGAGACTCTTCTTCAAAAACTTTAGCGGCTCGCCAGTCTGGGAATATCTGGTGGCATGAGAACCTATCCTACAGCTGCTATGGAAGCCTTATTAAACCATCCAGCTCTGCATTCGGAGATGAAAAAGAAATCAATTTCCAGTTCTATTATATTGCAAAAGGAGAAACAGTTCAAGCCAGGGGATCTGGTTGATCATTTAAGTATCTTAAAACAGATATCCTTCGATCAAATGAGGATAATATCTGATATAATTACAACCAAGGTGGATTTTGTAAGACCCTTCGACGGGTATCTGGGAGACCGACAAAAATGGCATTCCACTAAACCGTCCATCCAATAAGGATCGAAGGTGTGGTATAAAGAGGGTTCAAAAAGTGGAGTCGGAGTGGGTATGTACGACCCAAGATGTCATATCATAAGGGCTCTGGCCCTTATTCCTACCGTATTTATTCCAATCTGAGGTATTAGCCTTAGCTGAATGGGCCAATACCTGTACTAAAAGAGCCATAAATGGTGCAACTATCAATATTCTCTCGGATATTCAAGCCGCTCTCAAGAGCTTAAAGCCCTTCGCTATTAAATCAAGTATAGTCTGGAAGTGTCTGCAATTCCTTAAAAAATTATCGTCATGTGGGTACCGGGACTTGAGGGCCATAAAGGCAATGAAATTGGTGACGATCTAGTCAAAAGAGGCAGTGAACACTCCCTTTGTCGGACCAGAGCCATTTTGTGGTACTTCAAAATTTACTTCAAAACTAGCCTAAATAGCTGGGAGGGTAATCAAAAATCTTGTTATTGGGAAAGGCTATATAAGGACTTCGTCAGGCAATAAAGTTCACTGATACCTCTGGCGGGAAAACAAAATCAATCCTACTGCTTGAGAGAAAAAAACTTAAAATGATCACAGGCCACAGGTACTTGCGATATTACCTAATTAAGATGGGCTCTTGGCTGAAACTTATTTTGCTTCTGTCAGAGGACTCATAGCAGATTTTTCAGGTCGCAGTGATTGCGAGACCAACGTCTGCACATCCCTCCACAGATTGTATTTAATCTAGCGCTTGCAAAATTGGTGTTACTCAAATCATATTGGTGATGGTCCCGGAGTTCTCCAAGGATGTAAAATTTTATGTAGCAAAATCATACAGCTGGCTTCAGACTGCATCCAGAAAAAAAACAAATAATACGCAAATTAACTTGAAACCACACACATACATGCACACCTATATGTAAATATAAATAATCGCGAGATAGCAAAAATAAAGAGTTTCTATAGGTAGCATAATTATGCAATTTGATCGATGACTTCAGATTACATATTAGAAATATCGTGACAAGTATCCTATCTCCTATCTCAATATATGTTCGTCCAACAGGATCATGTTAATTGCTGAAAGCGTCATAACTCTCCGATATTCCATTCTTCTGAAAAAAAAAACAATATATGTAAAGCGCAAAACGTTATAAATAAATAAAAAACAAAGTCCATTAAGTGGAATTAATTTAACAACAGTCATATTATGCACATTATATCGGCAGACAGAAGGCGGACGTAAGAAACAAAAATTTCGTGAATGCGCGCGACAAAACGTGCCTCAGGTGAGCGGAATTACAAATTTTCGGACTTGTTACGTTGACGTTGCTGGTTGTCACTTTGTCGTGTGACATGTCAACTGGAAGGTACCACGATGGTACTGCTACTGAATTTCAAGTGCATTTTTATAAAACGAATTTAGAATGGCTAACATTCGGTCCCACATTTGCATTTTTAATTTGACAGCTATAACAAGTAACTCTGGCTACAGTCACTATGTGATCTGCAATGAAATTTATCTGTCTTGTAATGTGTTAACGGTTTCTCGTGTCCATTGTCTTTATAGGTAACATTCCAGTTACTTTCATTTGCAAGAAAGCATTTAGTGAAAAAGTCTTATATATGTATAAAGATCCTACAATTGGATTAGAAGAGGACTGAGCGGATTTTAATCTAATTACAAAACACCTGGAATTTCTGAATACGAAAAATTGAGATGAAACTAAATTATATTATTATTTTCGCACGCACATCAATTTTGTTGTTATGTACCTATTCCCTCCATACCTGCCAATGTCGTTTTTCGACTAAAAGAATAACAAATATCTTGGTATATCTCTGATTACTTCACGTCCAATCTAAAGATGAACGCCATTAATCGACCATGGAAGAGAGAAGCCAGCACCATCATAGCGGGACGGGCGCAGCTATTCAATTTGCAGCCTTAACCTCAAGACCAAGACGATCATTGAAATTGATTCCAGGCAATAAAATCTCCAATCCGGCCAGCTACTGTGTGCACAAATCAAATTTCAATTTATCAAGTTTTTGCATCGCGTAAGTCGATATTCCGTGGAAGACAGGTGGCGTCCAGAGACGGGAAGATATTATCCAAGTCGAGGCATTTCTAGGCCGTTGTTGGATTAATCGCATATCAAGCTAGATACAGTAGCAGCACCTTTCCGATGGTCAAAATCTATAATCTATCAACCAGAAGCAAATTGACTTATTGGATCGACAACAGAAATCCTTCCTTCGTGTATTATTTTCTAACAGAAGTGATTTGCTGTTGTAATTTGATTTCTTCTTATATGAGAGAGAGAGACTTGCTTTGGGTATTTATTTATTTTTTTTTTTTTTAAATAATCACAGTTATAGAAAGGTATTTTTTTTTACTGTAATTTGATTTGCTTATATTTTATTTATTTTTGAATTTCATATTTAGGTAATTCTTGCAGTTGATTGAAAACGACGAAGAGTTTTAATCAAATTTGATTAGAAGCCAGAAAGTAGTGTTCCGCATTGGAATTCTTTAATAATTTTGACATCTTTTCTATCATATATATTTTCATGTTCTATTTGTCACAAGAGACGAAGAGTTCCACACTGTATACACCTATATCGATATGTTTTGTATAAACTTTAGCTGATTCTCAAAGATGTTTTGTTATTACTTCGAAAATACTACATAAAAGCAGCAGCATCCAGAAACCTGTACAGTCGTACATCAAAGTCAAATCAAATTCAATAACGAATCGTTGCCAGGACTACGCTAGACACTTTTTTACATCTTAGTAGTCTTTGCAACGAACGAACTAGCTATATAAAGCGAACACAACGCTCGAATCATTGCATTCCTTTCTGAGCAGTCATAAGTAATGCCAAGCGGTGTTTTAAACTGCTCATTTGCCACCAATTGTCTAGTGTTGTAAATTAGACAATTCAAGTTGTTATAACTATCTGGAACTATAAACCGCTTTAACGTTTATAGTATTCCTTATAGCTGGAATATTTACACACCGCTTCACGAGTGTTATAGTACCAATCAACCAAAAACAATACCTTAAAATAGCCAATTGAATTTTCCTTAGAATTATTAGATTATAAACCACTGCAACGTTTATAGCTGTCTCATACCTAGAGCTTATATCCGCTGTAAGGATATGGAATCACTAGATTCTATCCACCGTTTTAAGGTCCATAGACTCACTGGATTAAAAACCATTCGGCCCTTTATAATCCTGTATTTTAACCAACTAACCATTGCGTTTTATATTTCATTTCCGATTGAAAACTGAAGCTATAGCCTTAAGAGGAGTCAGTATGTACTCAGCAAAAGTTTCAATTTAGATACCAGCGCATCCGTAGGTAATAAAATTTACTATACGTAGGTTTGTGTCCTGAAAGTGAGAAAATTCATATAAAATTAGCCTAGACCTAGACCACGGAGCACATTAGAGACATCTACCGCAAAAGGCAGAAACCCAACATCCGACAAAACCATGCAATTTAAGACGAAAAATGAAAAATTGCAGTTCACATAAATTGAAAATTAATTTTTAACGAGAATCAACTTTTCTAAATTTTTTTTTGCCCATAATTGTTAAATATGCTATTTTGCTTTGTATTCAAAAAATTTTCAATGAAATATTACAATTTCTCGTCGTAGGTACTATTCGAATAGTAATAATAATTATAAAAAGCGCCACTAAAAATGAAAAAAATCGTCGTTATTTGCTAGATCTAGGCATTATCTTTCTAAAATAGTCACAGTTTAAATAAATGAGAATACCTACTAACAATTCAATACTTCAATTCTTACCATTTTTTACAAGTTTCTGAGCTAATATCTCCATTCCAAAACACTTTTTTTAATTTTTGCCGACGTTATTTACTAGACTTCTTCATTACCTTTAATTAAAGTTATAAATAAATCATTATACTGCTAGAAATAGTTTGCTAGAAATTCGCATTGAAAAATGTATGAAAGTTACAAAACTTGGTACTGACTCCTCTTAAATAGAATTAAAAACCAAGTTATATATTTTAACTATTAAAAATATATTAAGTCACCTTATAGATAGAATAAGTATCTTGGTTTAAGCCTTCATATTTTGTTTCATGTTAATAAACACTTATAATTTCAAGCCTGATGACTTATCATTAAAATCAGCACTCCTTTTTTATAATTTTGTGAGACAACCCATTCATAGGTTCGTACAAAACCTATTGCTTCCATCTTCCTTAAATAACCCGATTCCTATAAAAACATTAAGCAGATATTCCCTCCACTCACTGGGAATAAGTTGTAATCTCTCGCCTATTTAATTCCAAACATTAACGCACGATTATTCCAGACAGTAGATAAAAGTCAGTAAAATAAAAAAATAAGTCACTATATATCATGGCCCACTTAAATAGTTAAATAGCGAACAATATATGTATCTACGTCTAACAAATGATTAGGTACATGCTTTAATTCACAATTGGATCCCAATCTTCATCCAAAAATATTTTGAAATGAGTTAATTCTGGGGCTCGGATTGGTGGTAATCCCTGTGCTATAACTGCTTACACTGGCCTCACCATAGGTCCTCAATAAGGTGAAGGTTAGTGAGCTTTTTTTCAGAAAAGATAAACTCCTACGAACCGGATTGATTGACCCAACATTGAAGATCCTATCCTTGCTCGACTTCGTGCAGACCCTAATCGAATGTTTGAGCTACATAATCAACTTTATCCATTTCAAAATCGAAAATTGGATTTACTTGGTTGCTTAAATACACAATTATTTAGATTTTTCAGACTTTTAAATAATAAAAAAAAAAAATTTTAATTTACCTTACAGTAAATAAGTACAATCACTACTCATATTTTACGCAAAATCTGTTAATGTTGAGTTGCCGGGTTTTGTTTCTATACCCCTCAATTAGCCTATTAAGCCACATTGATTTCAGGTAGTATTTTCCAGGCACCATGAAAGCTAACAAAATTCTTAGATGAATCCAGCGTTGATAGCATTCGAAGCATGAACCATTAACGAAACTTCGAACCATGAGCTTTCCCTGGTGTCTGTTCTGCAGTATTAAGGTTAAATTATTATATTCGAGTTGACTTGAAAAAATGTTTGAATAGTTTAAAGAGTATCTAAGTTTTTTTAAGAATAGATGTATTATAAGTATTTTCGTTTGTAACGCACAGAAATAATAATGGTAGAGCAAAATGGATTGGACACCCCCGCATAAAATTAAAAGTTATTTTGATTTTTGCATGTCCGTCTGTCCGTCCGTCCGTCCGTGCGCACGATACCTCGAGAACGCGTTCACTTAGAAAGCTGAAATTTTGTACACGGACATTAAAAAAAAAAGTAAAATTAAGTTCGAAAATGAGACAAATCGGGCAACTCCTTCGTGAGGTTGCCATACAAAAATTTCGTTTTCCACTATATATTTGGACACTACCTAAATACGGTATATTGTGTTTTCATAGTAAAATTTCAAAAATGGACTAAATCGGGCAACCCCTTCTTGGTGTTGCCATATAACATTTTTTGTTTTTTACATATACTTTGAAAACGATCAGTCCTAGACATTTTTATTGTACTAAAAGCTTCTTTAGAATAAGAAATCCTATAAAAATGGTTATAAATTTTTTTCTGTCCGACGAGCCGTTCTAGAAATATAAGCTAGAAACCAATGCAAAAAATCAAAATTGCTGAAATGGGTGACCATACGGAATTTCATACGGGCATTCATCTAGGGTATCATAAGAATTGGTCTTAGACCAATTCTAGCTTTTCCACTTGTTTTTTTTTATTATTAAGCCAAGCTCAGTGGTACCCTATGATGCAAAGCAGAGCATGGCAGGAATGAGATAGGGAAAGGATTAGGTAATATGAGTCACCAAACATTGCGGCGGTGCTCGAGTGAGTCGATATGACAAGTTATTGCCACATCTCCAATGAGCTTTAAGGCTCTCTTTTGGACAATAATATCCAATGAAGCTAAGGCTGTGCGACCAGTCCCAGCCCATATATGGGAATTGCATTCCATTCTAGGTCTAATGTAAGACTTGTAAAAGACCGCTAAATTTGACGGGCTAAAATATTTCTTACACCTTTTCAGAAATGTTTATTTTCTAAGGTCGAAGTACGTTAAATAATCAAAAATAAAGGTAACATTTTTGTTTTAATCAATTATTTAAAAAAAAAAAAGTTGTCTTGACTCTGTTAACCACCTATGGCCCTGAGCCTTCATGTCTGAGGCTTATTCTTTTAGTTATTATAAGAATATATAAATATATTTCATTATATGTATGATGTAAAACGCAACTTACACATCATGGATGAAAATACACTTTTAGAATTTTATATAACATAAAATCAATACGGATGCTCCAAAATGGTGGAAAAATTCTATCGCTTATGGTCAGATTTGACTAAAAATCGATATCTGTGGGATTTTAAGGATTGCAGATTACGAATTTGTTTGAGTTTAACTTCACTTCATAGTTACGAACCTGTGACCGAATGGTTATTCGCAAACCGAAGCAAGCCCTACACCCGAATTACAAGTTTTGAATCAAAAACATAATACGCAACAGATTTCATTAGGGTATGATAAGAATATATACTTCATTGATAAAACGTTTCTGCTTCGAAGGGTTCAACTTTCAAGCCCTAGACGATTTCATATCCTCTGAGGTCGAATCCTTAAGCAAAATTATTTTTTCGTTTAGTACAATTTGCAACCCCATAAATCCCATATATCGATTATAAGGCGAATCGAGCAAAAAATGGTAAAAATTTTCAGACATATTTGCGTCACCATTTTTATACCCTAGATGAAATCTAAAGGGGTATACTAAGTTTGTCATTCCGTTTGTAACACCTCGAAATAATGATGGTAGAGCAAAATGGATTGGACACCCACGCATAATATTAAAAGTTATTTTGATTTTTGCATGTCCGTCCGTCCGTCCGTCCGTCCGTGCGCACGATAACTCGAGAACGCGTACACTTAGAGAGCTGAAATTTTGTACACGGACTTTAAAAAAAAAAGTAAAATTAAATTCGAAAATGAGACAAATCGGGCAACTCCTTAGTGGGGTTGCCATACAAAATTTTCGTTTTCCGTTATATATGTGAACACTGCCTGAGAACGAGTCGCCGTAGAAAGCTGAAATTTAGTACATGATGTTTTCATTGTACTAGCAAATAAAATTTCAAAAATGGACTAAATCGGGCAACCCATTCTTGGTGTTGCCATATAAAAAATTAGGTTTTTTATGTATACTGTGAAAACGATCAGTCCAAGACATTTTTATTGTACTAGAAACTTCTTCAGAATATGAAATCCTATAAAATTGGTTATAATCATTTTTTCTGTCCGACGAACCGTTCTAGAAATATATGCGAAAAACCACTGCAAAAATCAAAATTGCTCAAATGGGTACCCATACGAAATTTCATACGGGCATTCATCTAGGGTATCATAAGACCAATTCTAGCTTTTTCACTTGTTAAATTCTAAATTTTGACCAAATATTCGCAATCCACGACCCCGACAATTCTAAGGTACTGATTTGGTGTCGAATCGGGTCATAATGACAATATTCGGCCGCCATTTTGTAGATGCCCTCTTGTTTTTAAATTATATAAAAAAGTTAAATTATATTGTCATGCAAGATCTATGAGTGTGCCAAATTTTAGCTCAATGGCTCAACAGAAAATTCTGCTACCACTTGAAATCACTCAAGATATACACTTCTCCGGTTTAGTTAATTAGAATGAATCGCCAAGAGATATTAAATCAATCAAAAAATTATTTCCATTATATTACCTAGAAATTGTCATGTTAAAAAAAGAACTTTATTTAGTTATATTTATTTTCTTTTATTGTTTGTGATCTGCCACGATCAAATTCCAAGTGGCCGACTGCGATTGTGTAGAAGTGGTGCTAACTGCTTAGGATATAACATGACAAAAAGCCAACCAGAGCTGAAATACTCATAAATCTTTTGGAAGTTCCGTTCCCCGTGTGCATCGTGTTTTATTTAAGCAAGTAGAAAAGAAACCATAGACTAAAAAATAAATAAAAATTAAGAAAGACATGTGACACATGATATGGACGTTGTATGCCAAAAACACGACTACTGTTCAGCTTCAGAGCAGTAACAACTATTCGACTAGCTTAAGGCGGAATTTGTTGAAGGGAACGCGATTAATCTTCTGAAACTGAGCCTCAAACAAGTGCGCCCAATATTCATGCAACGCGCGGCTCCGCTGGATGCTTGAGAGATTTTATAAAACGTTGAGCATTATAACAATACATATATATATATATAAAGACGAAAAGGTGGTATACTAGCAGCAACAACAACCACAACAACAGGAATACAACCTATTGTTTGGCATCATAAAGTCTTCTATGCGGCTATTCAAAAATATCTTTTTATTTACCTTCGCCTTTTGTAACACCCACGAAAAATATGAGCTGCGCACGCATATATGCCGTGCAATAGAAGAATCCTAGATGTGGGCCTTTTGTTGACTGCTTCAACAAAGCGATTTCAATTACTTTTCAACGGGTGTGAGACAATTAATTCGAAAAGAAGTATTCATAAAAAATCTTATAGCGACTTTGTACTAAATTGAGTATATTCCCTCTCTAGGGATGTGATATATTTTGATATGTGTGTTAAGGTTAGTCTTATTCACTGGCAATAATATTTCATTATAGTAATTATAAATTTATGAGTTTTAAATATTCTTGTATAGAATAGGAATTGAAACTGAATGAAGCCAGTAATTCACCTGAAATTCATTTTTCTACGGTATACGAAATTTGCTTCGATTTCTATCATGTTAAGACCCAAGTTGACGGATTCGATGTTCAGACATGCCGGAAGATTATACTACACCTACATTTACTGACAAATGTTATTATAATCTTTCCCAAAACTGTTAAATTACAGCCACTTAGTCCATATTACACAAATTCAACACAATATTCCTTAAGACCACCGGAGCTTACAGGACTCAGCAAGCGGCATGAATACCTCAAGGTCTTAATTCAGGATTGCAGGAAGATCTACATAGAAGAATAGACTACAGCTATCCATTCGATCACAAAAATGCTGATGTGGCATTTACATGCACTGCTAAATCACAGTCTTATGCATCCTATTTAGTTGTCAAATATTGACCGGAAAGTTTGTGGCGGAGAAGGCAATCTGTTTCAATTTCTTCACTTGCTCAATTTTTCAACATCTCGGCAATCCCACACGAGTATTCTTGATGCAGTATGCATACCTACCGGCTTTCTAGGGAAGAGATGAGAAGAAACGAAGAGATATCTCTACACTTTAGAGAGATATCTCTATGCTTCTTCTCATCTCTTCCTTAGAAAACCGGTAGGTATGCATAGTTCATCGAGAATACTCGTGTGGGGCCCATTGATGCAGTATGCAAACAAATTTTCTAGGGAAGAGGTGAGAAGAAGCAAAGAGATATCTTTCATCCTCGCACCTCTTGCCGGGAAAACCTGTTTGCATACTGCATCAAAAATACTTGTGTGGGATGGCCAATTGGACCAACCCAGACGAGTATTCCTGATGCAGTATGCACACTGATTTAACAACAGAGTAGGCACCTCCAGACGGGTATTCTTGCTGCAGGCTTTCTTTCATTCATATAGGAATAGGGGACTGAATGTATGCGTTCATTATTTCATTTCGAGCGGAGAGCAAGGACGTGAACTTTCGGACCCCTCTAAACAAGTAATATTTTGTTTCGGTCGTATTAGTGTGGCACAACAAGTGAATACTATTTGATTTTCGATTGAAAATTTCTCTCCAAAGTGCAACACAATTGTAGAAATTTCTCTCTGCTTCTTTTACCTCTTCCCTAGAAAACCGGTATGCATACTGCATCAAGAATACTTGTCTGGGATGACCCATTGGATGTCGTGATGTTTACAACTGGTACACCGAACATTCAACATGTCAAGAAACTTTATTTCTATGTGGATCAAGGCTTTGTAGTTAGGTGAATTATTTTGCGAGATTTGTATTAACACTAGTGCTAAATTGACAATTAACTTGTACTAGATAAGAATTGAAGGCGGGAATCATCATTTGATGAATATTTTTTACCAGCGATTTTTTTTTATCGACTAAAGGATACAGTGAAAATGTGTAGTCTTAAGTTGCAATAACAACATCCGGTTAAAACCATTTAATAACAAATAGCCTGGGAATCCTAGGAATTATACGAGGAAGTACAGCTTACATGCGAGCCTCCTTTCGAAAGCGTTTTAAAATTTGACAGCAGAAGGCAATTCGCTTGATGTCTTATCACCTTGCATGCAATTTCATTTAAAAAATGGATTTGATACGAAAAGTCTTGTGTATATCGGCAATTATAGCAATAAAGGAAGTAGCAGAATCAGAAAAACAGAATGAAAAAGGAAGAGGAATATGTTGGTAAATAATGTAATGTATATAATCCCAGAAACACTCATTGTACCGGTATAAATTTATTAATTTAAAAATCTCCGCTCTCAATTTTTTTTTCCCATTTTGAAAACTATATATGTATACACCCTTATTATAGTTGTCGACCCACCGAAGTGACAAGCTCCCCAATCACTCTCACTTCACTTCACTTTTCGTATTGCCGTTGTCGAACGGTGTGACGTGACATTTTTCTTCGAAGCTTTATTATCGTTGTCACTTAAAGTGACAGATAGAGAGAGATATAGAGAGGGCATTCGTCAGGGTAATACTTACATTTGTAGACAAAAGTTAGGTGTTTGTCTTATTTTATGTTATTGTTGTTATTTTTGAAAGTGTTTAAACGAAAAAAAAATCATAAACGCGATGTATTTCAGCCCTTTAGCTATAAAAGGATGCTTCACCCTAAATCCATCAATACTTCAAATTGTTTTTTTGTTTTAAATTTTACACTAAAAATGCAAAAAAAAATTCATTTAATTTATAAAAAACTATTGAATTTTATGTTTTAATGAACAATTTAAAAATCCATCATAAAATTTATCTTTTTCCGCTTGCATTTTCCTTTTCCTTACACACATCTAACATCTGTCACTTACAAAATCCAAGTGAGTCTACTTAATACGACAACAGTAATACGTCCAATGTCGTATGTTTTCGACAAATGTCACTTGAAACGACAATCATAATATCATTTTTGTGTCTTTAACGCCATTTATCACTTAAAGTGATAACGATAATAAGGGTGATAATGTCAAATTACTATCACCTGAGCTGCTATGATTTTTCATCATGCAAGTTCACTGAAAATTGAGCTGCCTACATGGCAGTGGAGATTACACGTACAAGAATTATGGCAGTACAGCTTGCATTCGAGGTGTACTTGCTCGTGTAATCATCAGTCCAAAAAGCTAGTCTAAGTCTAAGATGACTGCCTGTATGTAATTTCGTGCAAGTTTGATTTTTGATATGGTTTTTCGTATATTATTTATAGAACGATTCGTCGGACAGTAAAAATAATTATAACCAATTCAATAGGAGTTCATATTCTAAAGAACTTTTCAGTTTAGTAGAAACGTCTATCTATACGTAGAAATCCTAAATATTTATATGGCAACACCAAGAAAAGGGTGCGCGAATTAGCCCATTTTTGAAATTATAGGTCTGTTTGATGAAAACTCCGGGTAAACCCAGGGCTACACCGGGCTAGACTATCTTATTTTTTGAAAAACCTGGGCTACCCCGTGCTTACACTAAAAATTTCTCAGATTAATGGTTTGACAGTTGCCACTTGAGAGCTGTCATTTGCAATTTTTTGTTGATTGGGACATATAAATTACTTCTTGAGCAAAAATAATCAAATATTAGAACACAAGAAATAGAAAAATAGCTGGAGCACATTTTATTTGTCTTCACCCATTTTATAAATAACTTTTTGCAATTAATTATACTCGGGAGAAATGTCATTACATTAGGTTTACCCGGTGTTTTAAAAACTTGTTCGATGAGTGCATAAAACCCCGGTAAATTTGGGGAAAATTGTAGGGAAAAATTTACACGGTTTTTACATCGAACAAACCTTATATTTATTATGCATTTATGAAAACGCACCGTTAACCCGTTCTCAAGTAGTGTCCAAATATATATATAGTGAAAGACGAAATTTTTATATGGCAACCCCATGAAGGAGTTGCCCGATTTGTCTGATTTTCGAACTTAATTTTACTTTTTTTTTCAAGCCTGTGTGCATAATTTCAGCTCTCTAAGTGCACGCGTTCTCGAGTTATCGCACGTACGGACGGACAGACGGACATGCAAAAATCGAAATTACTGTTAATATTTTACATGGGTGTTCAATTAATGTTGCTCTAGCTCTACAGAATTATTTGCTATGCGTTACAAACGGAATGACAAACTTAGTATACCCTATGATTTTATCTAGGGTAGGTATAAAAACGGTTCTTCCGTTTCCCTAAGTCTAAATCGCTTCGGAAAGCAAGGAAATTTCTAATTAAAACATCCCCACTGTATTATGATGCAAATTGAAATAATCGAAATGTTCACTATATGAATACTTGGGGAGTTGTAGAAAAAGGACAGTTTAAATTTAAAACAAATTAAATCGGAATTTCCAAAATACACAAAAGGAACAAACTACTTCCAGGCAACAATCGGCTATCTTCGAGAAATCACATTATGTACATTTCCTTCTTCAATTGAAAATATCAAATCCAATTTAAATCTTGGAAATAAACTCATGAGACATAAACACCATAAAAAAGTATGCAAATCAAACCGTTAAAAAAATGTTCACCCAATAGATAGTTTTTCTTTTCGAAATAAACGGATAAATTTAATATTATAAAATTGTTTTACGAATAAATTTATATGATACATTTTTAAAGCTGGAATAAAAAATGCATTTTAGGTATTCTGCATGTCTGGGACAGATGAATAAAAATAGATTCAATATTGTCTCTAGCGTGCTGATAAATAACCTTGAAAATCTGCAATTACATTTGTTTTATTTGAAATAAAAAGAGGAAAATTACAAATTGCAAAAAAGATTATGCATGTTGCTATATGAAGAAATGTTAACAATTCGTTGATGAAAGACCGTACTAGAGGTGGAGATATTTTTAAAACTTTTGAAAGTATCGCTCAATATTTTCATTTAGATATGACCAAATTAGTATCCGTCACGATAGATGGTGCTCCAACAATGCTTGTACAGAAATCTGAATTTGTATAGGAATTTTGAAACAACAAACTAACGTATCTTTAATAGCGTTATTTAATTGCATGATACATGTAGAAAATATTTGTGCTCAATTATCTAGAACTGACATTTTTAAAAATATGATGGATACCGTTGTTAAAGTTCTTAATTATATTCGAAGTAGTACTATCAACCATCATCAGTTTTTGGAGCTATTGATGACACTGAATTCAATGGTCTTGTGTATTTTACAAATATTCGTTAGTTAAGCCGTGGAAAGGTTTTGCAACGATTTTCTTCACTGATTAATACTATTCGGGATTTTCTTGAAACTATAATCGAAAAAAATGAATGGCAATGCGAATATGTGATCTAGCGCAGTATGTACGAGAATTTATGTCTAAGTTAAAACTTTTTGTAATACACATGGAAAACCTTGATATCGCGCATTTCGTTAATATGAAAAAATATAAAGAAAATTCTAATTTTAATACACAGCATTATGTCGGATGGTTGCAGGAACTGCAAGAAAAATTTGATGATCGTTTTGTTGACATTGAAAAATTCAGACCAGCTTTCCAACTCATGCAAGATCCTTTCCATTTTAACATCACCAATTCCCAGTTATCTGAATATATCGCGAATATGCTAAGTTTGGACCGGCGTAACTTTGAATCAGATATGCTTTTGCTTCAAAGCCAGAACGATTATCCTAGAAACGAAGAGTCAGTTTTATTAATGTGGGCTCGCATATTAAAATCAAATGAGTTTTTGGCACTGGATTCAGGTATTGCAAAGCTATTGAGTATGTTTGGAATAACATGGGTGTGCGAGTCCAATTTTTGAGCTGTAAATTTCATAAAATCAAAATATCGATTCAATATTATTCACAAAAATTTGGAGGCAGAACTAAAATGTGCAGTTAACGTGGGTCTTATACCAGATTTTAAGGGCATGGTGCAAGAAAAAAATTGCCAAACAACACATTAAGAATTTTCAGATTTTTTTATCTTAATAATAACTTGTGAACTATAATGATACAATATAATATATATAAAAAACGTACATAAAACATATTTTTTATACTTATTTTTAATGTGGCGAATGAAATTATTTAAAAATAACGATTGTGGCTACAAACGAATTTCTGTTGGACACCGCTGATCTAGGGTATCATAAGAATTGGTCTTATAGACCAATTCTAGCTTTTTTGCATAATTCTTCTTTTACCTTATATGCGCTAACTAATAATTATTTCTTATAAGGAAATGTCTCAGACTTAGTCCATGTTATATTGTTAGCAATGAGTGTAATGTATCTTTTAACTCACCTTCAATTAAATCCATTCATTTCGTTTCAATGCCAAAATTCCTCTTTCAAAAGAATTTTATTTTGCATTATGCTTATAAATAAAATCAAACAGAAACAAACAAAATGTTTCAATATTCTCGGAATAATTCAAAAAACGAAATTTTAAAATCCTATCGGAAAATAATTAATCAAAAACAGCTCAAAGGCACCTAATAATGAGTCATAAAACCATTCAGTCGCCACACACATTGGGGCACCTTTGTCATGGCATTGACCAAAAATCTACAAAATATCTGTGAAATGAGCTCTTGGGCTTCATCTAATTGGGGCTTCCCTTCAAAATGTAAAAAAAAAACAAAACAAAACGACCGATATATGTTGTTCGTCAGCCCATTAAATAACCGTAATCCCCTGAAAACATTGATAAGAGCTGAACGGTTGAATAAAACAAGGTGTTTCCTTATCAATATGGCCACAGTAAAAGGCTATAGGTACGGGACGCATATAACATTAACTAATTTCGTTGTCTGCCGTCTGGGTCGGGGTCTGGGGTGCACTAAAAGGATCGAAACATCTCTGTTGGATGAAGCACTCTGCGGCTATGGCTATTCCGATTTAAGTAAGCTGCTTTTAATGTCATATTTTGTTTTGATGATTCTTCGACCACTTTTGGGTAAGTGATTTTAGTGAGTCATTCTAGGTATATTATAATTTTTTTTTTTTTAATTTTAGTAAAAATATCTTTATTTTTATGCATAGAATATGTTTTTTTTTTTTAGCGAAAATGTGATAGTAGTAAATAAGACTTAATTCAGTCTTCTCAATGTTTATTGTGGGTTTGCTAGGATACATGTACATATGTATAGGTATATCATACATCTTACTTATCCCAGTTAAAATGTACTCACTTTGAGTCGAGTTTATGATATGGCCTATGAGTGATCTTAAAATAAAAAATATACTCCTCCTAAAGCGCATTCTTACTAATCATTGTAGTTCCAATTATTCCAATTTTAGTGAATAATACGGTATTCCTGCTAGCTCAATAATATGTAGTCTTGCCCACACTGTAAAAAATATTAGGACTATTCCCTAAATTTAAGGGCACTTTCGCATCAAAAACAAGAACAGAAAAATGTAAACCGAAAAACTCAATTTATTCCACTTTAAAACAAGATTTTTGTTTCAATGATTAATAAAATCCATAGAAATAGGATAAACTAATAATTTTACTGAGAAAATAGTTATATTTATTTCAGATTTTGAAGAAAAACACAACTTTTATGTTTTATCGGCCGAAAAACTTTTTCGGCGGAAAAATTCGTCCGATAAATCATAAAAGTTGTGTTTTCTTAAAAATTCTAAGAAAAATATGCTATTTTATTAGTAAAATTATTAGTTTATCCTATTTCCCATGATTTTATTAATCATTGGAGCAAAAATTTTGTTTTAAAGTGGAATAAATTGAGTTTTTCGGTTTACATTTTTTCGATTCTTGTGTTTGATGTGAAAGTGCCTTAAGACACGTTTTTCCCTAAAAATAAATGTAACATCGGGAAATTTCTTCGAAAACAATTTTTATAGTGTCCTTATCGAAACTTTACTTTAGAAAAACAAAAAAAACCTAATTTGTTTTTAATATTTATTATTTTTATACCCTATGAAATCCATAAGTTTGTCATTACGTTTGTAATGGACAGAAATAATGATGGTAGAACACTGATAAAAATAGTGGGGTAAAATCAAGTTAAATTGATGGTTAATATTCATCTTATATTTATGTCAATTTTCAGCCTACCCAATTTTAGTGTTAAAACAACCTTTTTTGAAAAGTTGTAGATGGTTTAAGCAAAGGAAATGGTAATTTAAACGTTTTATTTAGGTTACTTTGAAATTTACCAAAACTGATGGTAAAATTCAACTCTGTGGAGTAAGTTAAAAATCAACCCTAAATATGGATACTGAACCTAATATTTTGTTAATTCGACCAAATTTATTACTTAAATTTTGAATTATTTGAAAGGTTAAAATAACATAACAACTAGCTTAGTAGAATAGGTTAGCTTCGTCTTCGTTCAATTCTTATAATGGCTGAGTTTGTTGTGTAACGTCACTCTCTTTAAATACGGTTCTGCTCATCAGGTATAACAAGTTTGTTATTCCGTTTTTAAAGCATAAAAATAATAATAGTATAACAAAATCGCATAAAACTAAAAATTATTTTGATTTTTGCGTGTCCGTCACGATAACTCGAGAACACGTTGAGGATAGATGTATTATGTATTATATATAATACATATATATTATTTAAAAGAAAATTTTGTAGTTAGGTTCGAAAATCAGACAAATCGCTAGCTCCTCTGTATGGTTTCCATACAAAAATTTCCTTTTTCACTATACATATAATTTGACATTTTTGGCTGAGAATGGATTGAGGTAAAGAGTTGAAATTTTGTAATTCTGTAAAAATAGCAAATATAATTTCGAAAATGGCTTAAATCGGGCAAGTGCTTCTTAGTGTTACCACAAAAAAATTTCGACATTCACTATATATTTGGTCAGTGATTGAAAAGGGGTAAAGAGCTGAAAAAAAAATTACTAAATCTGGAACCCCTTTGTGAAGTTTCCGTATAAAAATTAAAATTTTTGACGTATGGAAAAACATTCTTTTTTGTAATAAAACTTTATTCGGAATAAAAAAAAAGCTATGATATTGGTTATATCAATTTTTACCGCCCGAAGAATCCTTTCCGAAATAGATGCGAAGAACCAATTTAACGAGATCATCAGCGAGTGTAATCATACGGTTGATTTGATCTTAAACCAATCATAAATTCTTTCGCAGTTTTTTTTTCTAGTTGACTCTCAATTTAAAGGTTACTCAAAATATCGAAATAATTACGATTTAGAAATTTGCGGATTTTATAAACATGTTCTTTGCAATTAGTTATGGGAGGTTAAACTTAACATAGGTAGAGGTTAAAACTTTTAAATTATGGTATATCATAAAATATTCTAACATTGACCAACTCACAACTAACAACTCTTCAACTATGTAATTTTTATTCTCACCTTTTAAATTTATAAGTTGAAATAATATTATATAAAATTATTTTAAAAACTACTACAAACAACATTTAAATTAAAGAACAACCTATTTTTTTATGTTAGTTTAACTTAGCAGGAAGTTAAAGCTTTAACTAGAACTTGTGTTAAATTAATCTAAACTTACCAATATAGTCAATATGGTGATTTTACCCTAATTATTTTTCTCAGTGAACAAAACGAATCGGACACCCACGCATAATATTAAAAGTTATGTTGATTTTTACGTGTCCGTCTGTAGTAAAATGGGACAAATCTGGTAAGTCCATCGTAGGGTTGGCATACAAAATTTATTTCGTTTTTTACTATATATTTGGACACGGCCTGAGAACATGTCGATGTAGAGAGCTGAAATTTGGTACATGGTGTTTTCATACCAATAGTAAATGAAATTTCAAAAATTAAATTTGGCAACCTTTCTTTTTGTTTCCATATAATTTTTTTGGCTTTTTACGTATACCGTGAAAACAATATAAGCTATAAACCACTTCAAAAATCAAAAATCCACAGATGGGTGACCATACGAAATTAATACGGGCATTCATCTCGCATATCATAAGAATTGATTCTTGGACCAAATCTAGCATTTTTACTTGTTATATTAGTGACTTCAATTGAGGCGCACTAAAAGTAAAAATTTCAAAACTGCACAGCTAGATAAAAGATGTGTCCTGTAGTTATTATAATATATCTGACTGTAGTAAATATTTTTTAATACTAACTCGTATTGGAGGAGCTGCCAAAATGACTTTCGCAACTTTTTTGACCATTTTCATTAGTTCAATATTGTAAAGCTCTTCCTATACCAGGAAGATAAGACATTTACTATGAGTAGAATGTGATGCGTAGGAATCATTGATTAATTATTTATACAGGGTATCCCGTAAGCCGTGTAAAATTCGAACGCTATGGCTAGGTCATACTAAAACGAGCAAAACATTGTATGGGGGGGAGGGGATCCGAACCGTTTCCGAGATAACGGGGCTTAAAAATATTTGGGTATGTTTTTATAGATCACCCTGTAACTTTTTCATGTTACACCTTATGATGATGATTTAAACTTCGATAGATAGTAAATCGTTGGACCTTTTCAATGGTCTATAAATTGTTTCTCTCCCCCTCCTTTGCAAGTTGTGGCTCAACAAAATTAAAATTTCGGAATTTTAACTTGTTTTTTTTTTTATTTAACTACTATTTTTATCAAAAAATACATCATCAACATCAATTTTCCATTTTGGATTTAAGAATCCCAAAAGTTTAAAATGACCTATTACATTTTGTACCCAAAAAGTGACCCTATCTGCATTTTTGCAAATCCAACAATTAAATAAAAAAAACGGGACCCATAACTTCAAAACTGAGAGGAGAAAAGGAAGGTTTATAAACCATTGGAAAGGTCCAACGATTGTTTATCTAACGAAGTTTAAATCATTATTATCGAATGCAACATAGAGAAGTTACAGGGTGATCTATAAAAACATACCCAATGTAAGTTAACGCAACTCAGCCGAAAGACCGATTACAATCTACCGCCTGTTCTGCTGCTCTCAATTGGACTGTCCTCGCTAACTCTATTCAATATTCCCTATCAGTAGCCTAGTTCTCTTCATATCCCTTCATAGTACTTTAAATCGCCGATTTTAGTCTACCATAATTGTTCACCTTAACATAAACTATCCTTTCCTTCTTAATTACCCTCAAGGCTGCTTATCTTGTTCTAAGATACTTCATCTAGGTTTTGTCGGCATTTCCTAATCTTTCGGTTTATTGCCCGTATGGCTGAGAAAGTCGTAAACCTTGTATTTCTATCGGCCTGTAATGAATTATTCTTGGTAAAGTGTCGCCAGTCGGGATTTGTTTGGCGACTACTATTACACCAAATATATTTAAGCCTCGTTATATCGGAAACCGTTAGTATTGGTATGCTGCCCGACCTCCCGATCGAATCTTGGCATTTCGGAGTTTTTCTTACCCCCGAATGAGTCTTACACGTAAAATATAACGTATCTGGGCCCTAGCTTACGTGCAATTGAAAAAGTACAAGCGACATCTATATCCTTCGCATGGCAGAAAGGGCAAGCGATATATTTAGGTTCGGAGTATCGATGTTTCGAGAATAGAATATTCGAGAAGGTTCTAGGATAATTTGTAGAGTATAAACCTTGTACATATATGGAGCTATCTAGTGATTGCGAGAATGCTTCCTTGTTATAAGTCAGATCAGATGGCTCCACTTGTCTAATTTTGAACAGTTAGTTTTGCTTACGCTCAGTCGCTAAAAGTTCTGCAACTAAAATATGAATAAGGGGTTCAAGGTATAAACCGTAAGAGCATAGACTAACTACATAATAATATACAAAGGGACGTAGAACAGCCAGCAACATCTCGCTAGAATATAAAATAAAATCGACCTAATGTAGAGGGAAGGCCGCAATTTTTTCTTAGAAATTTACTGAAAATTCTTTCTTTAGAATTTATATGCAAGGTCGAAAACTTGGATTCTTCATCGGGGCCCGGAATTAAATAACGTATATCAAAATCCCTTCTACCCCACCTTTTGTAGGGCAAAAACCGCCACTGAATGGACTATAGTTTTGTTTTGAAGAAATCTACACTTCGAGTGTAGATTAAGGACAATATGGTGAAAGATGTTGAAAACGGAATCAATGGACAATTTGGATGTAAAACCGCAACTTCAATATATTGTTACGTGCAATAGAAAGAGACAACTGGTGACATCTACTGGCAATGGAGAGTAAACGACTTCAGGTTCGGAGAATCGATTATGAAATCTACAGGAAAGTTCAGGAATAGAACAAATAGAATAGTCAAGAAGCTTTTGGAATAGAACTCTCCAGAATAATCCGGACAGCTTCTAGGGTATAAATATAACAGTTGTCATCGCCAGAAAAAGAGTCTTGTCTTAGACGTTGCAGTGTTAACAGGCGAAAGTAGTAAAGAAGCGAAAGTGTATGTAATTAGATTGCGATAATTGAAAGTACAGTATTAGCGATAATTAGAGTTGAGTTGATTAAATGAATGTTTGTGATTTTTATATGATGAGAGTGAAATAAAGAACTTGTATATTAAATATCTAATATTGTGTTTTTAAATAACGAACCAAAGGCCACGCTCGCAACAATATACTGTTGCACAATTAATAAAAAATGAGTCAAAACCTGATCAAACCAATCAAAATACGAAGATAGCACCTTTTGGTGGCTGTAATCTCGCAGCTTTGGGTATAACTTAGGAAAGTTATAATAATATGTCTGAGCCTCTTACTACCATGGAACTTACTCTAATTATACGAAGTAGATTTCACCTCCAACAGAGTGAAATTTATTGAAAATAATTTCAATAAATTTACAAAATTCATTTAAGTGCAAAAAAACGATTGAACTTTTCAACCCAGCGATCAGAGAGGTCTCATCAGTATGGTTCAATTCTCTAATTACACCCCAGTCTCGAACTTAAACACAAAATTGGTGTTTGACAGATCTTGAGCATTCATTCAGTTCGTATAATTTATACCTATCTCTCAATTTCCATAACCACCATAATGTATACATAAACTCAACCAGAATTTTCCAAAAGTTTAATGCATTTAACTTTTTAAAAAAAACAAAAACGACAACAAATGAATTTACTACCTGAAGTAGCTATACATAATATGGTTTTTTTTTTAATTTCTACTGTTAATAACCACTGCAATCGGTTTTGTAAAGGTTTTCTATTTGTTTTAAAATAAAAAATTTCTTCCAACACCTACACTATGTATTTACTCCTAAAATAAAGTCTGGCTTTATTCTCGCATCTTGTTTACATTTTACCATGAACCTGAGCACAATAGCAGTCTAAAGGCAAGAAACTAGTCAAAATTAATCTAATGTTTCTCTTTTCTTTTATACAATACATCCAAGACAGCACTGCTGGTGCTGCTGGTCAATGGATGGCGCCAAAGAATTTACAAAGGAGGAGGCTTTATCCTCTAGCATGTTTCATCCGCTTATTTCAAGATTGTGTTGAATAATCTTCTATAAAAAGAAAACGCAATAAAGAAAATACCTCACCACAACCTCTTGATAGATAAATAGATTTTCTTTTCATTTACTAACCATTTCCAGAGTTTTTACGATTTGATTTTACTCGTAATTTTTCCTAAACAATATTTCAAAACCGCGATAGCATATAAAAATAACTCTTTGCAACTATGACCTGATTTAAAGACAGTTTTACACTCGTTGGATAAAATTATTATATTTTCGTTTACATATATGATATTTGGCTCATTCAAAAGATATAAGAAAACGCACCAGGAATATTTATAAAATAATTCACTGTGGGAAGTAAGGCTAACCTCAGGCTGGCATGTTATGGGCTAACTTTAGAAGAAGAAATACAAAGATAAATGTTTTTGTCATTGGATAGAGTTATCCGGTTTGAGCAACGTCCTTGCAGCGAAGTATTCCTGCCTAACACTATCTAATCTTTTAAATGAAAATTTTGAATGTCAAGTAAATAACTTTGTTGACATTGACGAGGAACAATTTCACATTGAAAGGAAAAGGATCCAGAATTTAATGTCTCTACCTGATGTACAAGAGCAAGCAAAAGGTTAGAAAACCGGGGAAGGCTCCTTGAACTTTTAATATTTATCCAAAAATATAGGTTGGAAGACTCTGTTCCTAATATAGTAGTGTTATTAAGAATGTTTTCAACATTAATCATCAGTGTCTTTAGTTGTGAACGGAGCTTTTCCAAATTAAAATTAATTAAAAATTATCTTCGTTCCACAATGAGTGATTTAAGATTACGAAATCTAGCGATACTGTCCAGTCCATAGAAAGACAACTAACAGATAATATAAAATTTGACAATGTCATTCAAGAATTTTGTAATAAAATAGCAAGAAAAATAAGTATATAAATCAACATGCTTTTTATCATTATGTGTAAATAAACAAAATAAATGAATGGTTTCATTAATTTATTTATTTATGTTCAATAATTGTTAATAACAACCACTCTTGATTTTGATTAAGTTAGAAAGGGCGGCAAATTTGGGACCGCCCCAGGCTGCAAAAGCTCTAGCTACGCCACTGTACTTGACTTGAAATCCACTTGAAACTCAAGCAGGGTTTTTGGTTGAATCAATTCCAATTACTTGAATTGAAATTTTCTTGAAATTTACTTGAAGCGAGATTTTACCTTTGACAACTCTGCACTAGGTTCAATACATAGGTACGCATTTTTAGATAAATATTTTGAGAAAAGTGCTAAAAATCACATCTGAATCATCAACAATGATCTTCTTCTTGTTCCTCTTTGCCGTTTTCATACTAGCAGAAATGAAAAATGTTCAAGTACTGAAGTTGCGTTTACATGAATTTTTTCAAATAAATCGAACAAAATTTTGTGATTTACTTGACTCAAGTATATTTGAAGTCAATGCGCGTTTACATGATATTTTGATTACTTGATCTCTACTTGAAGTATACTTCAGGTATTCATGTAAACATACTGATAGATTCTGAGTTTGCCAGTCCGGTAATGCTAGCGAAAAAAAGAGACGAATCCTATAGTAGACTCTGCGTCGACTATCGTAAAATAAATAACAAAATTATTAAAGACAGATACCCGTTACCTAACATTGAGGATGTCATTCAAAGTTTACTTAAGGCTAAGGTGTTCAGTACATTGAACCTACGAAATGGCTTTTTCCACGTGCATATAGTTAAAGAGAGTCAAATATCTATTTCGTTTATCACTCCAGATGGACAGTTTGAGTTCCTCAAGGTGCCTTTCGGTTTGTGCAACTCACCTGTAGTATTTCAGAGGTTCATTAACGTTGTATTTCGAACTCTGATCCAGAAGGATATATTATTGGTATATATGGACGATGTCATCATACCAGCAACGTATGAACAGGAAAACATACAAAGGCTGAAGATCGTGCTGCAAGTAGCTAAAGTAAACGGTTTACTGATAAGGTGGGAAAAATTTAAAGTGGTGCAGGAAGAAGGGTGGAGTTCCTCGGACACATAGTTGAAAATGGAAGGATAAAGCCGTCGAAGGAAAAGGCAAAAGCAGTGTCACAATTTCCGTTACCACGGAACCCCAAGCAACTTACAAGTTTTCTCGTGTGACCAGCTGCTTCCGAAAATTTATACGTAATCATTCACGAAAAGCTAAGGCGTTAACTGACCTAACAAAAAGGGATACACCATTCGTTTATGGTTCCATTCAACTAGATGCATTTAACATATTGAGGTTAAAGCTATGTAGAGAACCCGCACTGAAGCTATTTGCATACACAGATGCTAGCAAGGATGGTTTTGAGCAGTTTTACTATAGAGACACTACGAAGACAACCAGAATCACCCAGTATTTTTCTTCAGTTTAAGTCAACAAAGAGTGAACAAAATTACCCCAGCCACGAGCTCGAAGTATTTACTATAATTAAATCGCTTAGAATGTACCTATTTGGACTTAAATTTGAAATACACACACATAGTAAGGCCTTCCAACTTACTATGAAAAGAAAGGAATTGTGCAGTCGTATAGCAAGATCAGCCTTACTCTTGGAAAAGTACGATTGTAGTGTGCATCACTGCTCTGGAACAACTATGAGACATGTATGCAGATGCCCTTAGCCGCTACCCAATCGTATTGTCGATTGAAGATGGACTACTTCAAAGAATTCGAAAAGTTGGAAGATGAAAATTGCCTTCTCGTTGCAACAATCTTGCAGGATAAGCAGTACAAAGACTACTAATTTCGTGGTGGGGTTTTATATCAGCTGGTTGCAGGCAAATATCTACTAGTAGTGCCGAAGTAGTTACAACGGAAAATTTTGAAAAATATTCACATACTAGGTCACATGAACTCTAGGAAGTTGACCGATATCGCAGGACAAGACTATTTTATGTCAGAGCTTCAAAAGCTAGCAAATTGCGTTGCATGCATTTTATCATCGCGGAAACGTGGTAAACAGGAGAGTTTTCTAAATCCTATAGACAAAGCGGATGTACCCTTGAATACGCTCCACTTAGATCATTTTGGTCCCCTTCCATCAACTTCGAAGTCCTACAAGTATTTGTTTGTCGTAGTTGTTGGTTTCAGCAAATTTACATTGATCTACCCTGTAAAGTCAACATCCACTGACGAGGTAATACGAAAGCTGGATCTTCTGAACGGAATTTTTGGTAACCCGCATAGAGTAGTGACTGATCGTGGAACAGCGTTCACTTCAAATGCGTTTCGAGAATACTGCGAGGAAAGGAAAATCGTTCATATTGTCATCACCACAGGAGTTCCAAGAGGATACGGACAGGTGGAATGGATTAATCAGGTTATTATATCAATCATGTCAAAGGTGTCGATGGATGAGCCCCAGAAATGGTTCAAATATGTCCCGAGAGTGCAAAAAATGATTAACTCCATTAAGTCTAGAGCCACTAATAGAACTTCGTTTGAGTTAATGATGGGCGTTCCAATACTTAGGCAAGAAGATCTCGAATTGGCCAAGCTGTCAGAGGAGGAACTAATCTCGTGTTTCGATGTGAATAGGCAAGAAATGAAGAATGAAGCTAAAATCGCAATACAAAAAATGATTTAGTAGCTATAAAACGGACCCAATTCGGCACGGGTAGACTATATTTAAAGTTCCTAGGACCCTTCGAAGTTTCTAAGGTTAAAGGAAAGGATCACTACGATGTTTGCAAAGTTGGAGAACACAAAGGCCCTAACGCAACATCATCGTCTGCAGATCTCATGAAGTCATGAGTCCACATTGACGATAGCGAAGATGGAAGTAGTGACGAGGAAAATGACTGTTCGCCCAAGACTTGCGATCAACAGGATCGCCGAATGTGGGAGGAAAACAATGAGCTGGACTAGCGGTACGCTTATCTCTCAGATCATGCAATGCAACATCAGATGTTTCTTTTTATAATCAGTCGTGGTCGAGTAGCCCTGATAGTCAAGCCGATTTGGTCAAGCAGTCCTATGTAAATAAGCCGTTGGACGTGAAAAGCTGTGAACGCTTTTTGCCGCCTACCTAATTAAAGCTACCTAAATAGAACTAGTTAATATTTGTTCTTAATAAAGAACTGAATTAGTATTATAGCGCGTGTGTTTTAATTGTTACACCTTCCCCCACATACATATATATGTACATATATGAAAATATCCTAATGCCTTAGTTTAAGTCACGTACACTGGACACTCGAATCATAGATAAACTGTACATAACTGTGCTCTGTTGAGGGTGTTGGTCAGAACACAAAAGATCATGATTGATTCAACAGTAAATATGTATGTGAAAATCAACGTTGATGTTTGTGTACACGTTTAGTAATTTTCCCCTGTTAACTAAAACTTTCAAGCGATTTGTCTTCCACGCAATGTGAAAGTAACCATTTTTTTTTCTGAACCACTTTATTATTTACAAAACAAACAATGTTTTAATACTTGATTAAAAATAAATCTAAATTATAAATTTAATGTTTCTCAAGAAATTTTACTAAAATTGAACTTGTTGATAGAATCTTCCTTCGGTTACTTCTTCGAAAAGTCAATATCAAGAAGTAGCCGAAGGAAGATTCCATCAATTCTTGAGAAACTCTTGCAAAAAGTCTTAAATAAAAACGCTTTCTGATCCACCTACACCATTAAAGTTTTTTGTTCTTACTTTCTAATTGTATGCTCACCAAGAAAAATTAAAAAATATATAGAAAATATCCTACATAATAGAGATAGTAATGAAATATTTACCTCAAAACTTTAATTTTTAATCGTATTATTTGCGACTTTATTTCCTTCAATTTTCCGTTTTTCAACACCGAGCTTTCGTAATGTCAATAGTTCTACATAGCTTGGTTTTATATTCAAATACGGTGAATCAGGCTCTTCGATTTTCTCAACTTTTTTGGACTAAAAGTATTTCGCAAGTGCAAAACATGCAAATACAAAATAACTAAAAAGGCTATAATTGGTAAGACCAATGCCCTAGATGAATGCCTGTGTGTAATTTCGTATGGTTTGATTTTTGAAGTGGTTTTCCACATATATTTCTAGAACGGTTTGTCGGACAGTAAAAATGATTATGACCAGGGACCGAAAATAACTGGTATTTTGAAAACTTTAAACAAAAAAAGCTGGGATAAATCATGATCGTGGAATTTTGTGGAATATACCAAAAGATGTCTCGTGAAATCCGTTTCGATTCCTACAAAGCTTTTGAAAACTTAACTAAACTAAACCAAGCTAGAAAGGCTTTTTATTTTGTCTGGCAAAAATAAAAAGCCAGCTTGTTTTTTTATTTTTTCGGGCTGGAAGTAACAGATTTCGAAGCCGGAAGTATAAAAAGCCAAGCTGCTGGTTTCTTATTTTCAGGGTCCGGACCAGTTATGATTTTTTTTTTCTTATCCGGTATCCGGTAATAAATATGTAGTTAAGTATTATCAATAATAATAACTAAAGGAAGGTATGACTTTGCGATGTGCTCTGCTTCTGACTTATTTTAGGATGTCATCATTAACTTACCGAAAAGCCGGACCTCTTAAAGCTTTAACAACTGCACAACAACACGCGGCTTATCGTTGTCGGCTGCTTCTTATCTTTTTTATGCTATTTTGGCCGTTGCCGCGCTGCAGTGCCGACAAATTATTTGAAAAGCAATTAAGGCTTAGATCATAAAACGAAAGGATAGGCTACCTTGTATAAAATTCGTGTACGTGTGATAAGCAATTTTTTTGTGGGCACGGGAGGGAAATGAGGGCTGGGGTTTTAGTTTTTGTCAGTTCGATATTTCTGACATTTCTCATTTGTCATTTCTTAGATCTTACAATTGAATTGTCATGGGGCTCTTGTTTGATGTCAGTCAAGCAAAGGCAACGACAAGAAATATTATCAGCAAATAAATGGGGCACTAGGAAAACTCTTAAAACTGTAATAAGTTATAAAAGAATTATAAAATTATAAACTGAAAAAATGATACGAATCGCGGTGACAGGAAATTATAAAACTTGTTCAATATTTGATTAACTTTCAACCACTAAATTATGTGCCCGCTCAGAAAATATCGTAGTTTACGGCTTCCATGACTAAACAAACACATCGATGCGATTCTACTACTTGAAGAAAAATGCTTAAGTTTTTCTTCCCCATAGCCTATTCAGTTCGTTATATGATCTTAGGATTAAGGTTCCCATATCCGAATTAAGTATTTTTAATGGAAAGGAAATTTTTTTTTCTAGCCAAAAATGATACTCGGCTAGAAAAAGTAAGAAACCAACTTGGCTTTTTATACTTCCTCAAAAAAATAACCAGCTTCAAAACATGTTACTTCCAGCTCGAAAAAAAATAAAAAGCCACGCTACCCCTTTTTTGGCAAGAATTGTTGGATTTTTCTTTTGTTGATCTAATACTCTGGCTTTTAAACATATAATAGAAAAAAATATTCATTTATTAAAATTATTGAAATATGTATAGGATTTTCAGTTTTAATCAAATCTTTTCCCCAAAGAATAAAATCAAAATCATTCACAATTAAACCTAGATTTGAATTTATTTTTCCTTGTTTTTTACAACTCAGATTCAAGGATGGTAATATGTAGATCCTCCAACTGTGAGCCAATAAAGCAATAAACTTATTTTTACATATATGAATATAATTATAATGTGTTTTGCATCAATCAGTGCCATGGTGCACCCTAGCAACTGCGATAGTAGACCAACCTGTGACCAATTTTTCAACCAGTAAACCAATCTATTACAAGTTAGTTTAGCCATTAGATTTTGGCTACTGAAAGAAGACTCTGGGATTTATGCGAAAAAAACGTGAGTGTCATTGTATACTGTCAGTGTTTACAGCCTCAGTAGTTTTTAAATTTCCCGCTGTTTTTCGTTATTTACATACTTTCAGTAGCCAACTCTATTTGGCAGAGTGCATTTCATTTCGTTGGAACCAAAAATGCATGAAAGCAAATGGCACCACTTTCCTTCCTGTCTCTTTCCGTGAGTGCATACTTTCCCACTGGACTGTAACGATTCAGCTGTATTTCCATCCAACCAAAACAGCCTTGTAAAAAACACTTCATTCGGCTTATAATTAAAATTTAACAATAGTCCCAAATACTTTTGTGGTAAATTTGGTAAATACCACTGACATGCATATAAGTAAACTCCCAAATAATTTAAATATAGCGCCAGCGAGAGCATGCTTTCTGAAATCAAAACTGGTGCGACATGAAACAGGATATGCATGTCAGTGATTTCAACACAGTTATAATTTTCCTAGATGCGCAGTAGGTACCAGTCGTCTCTCACTTAAAAAATTTGCAAAAAACTCGAGATAATAGCTTTGTTCGATGAAAACACCGGGCAAGCCCCGGGCTACACCGGGCTGTACTATCTTGTTTTTTGAAAACCCTGGGCTTACACGGGGTAACAGAAACTTGTACGATGAAAGCCCGGTGTTTCTGATTTCGTGCCCCGAACTTGCTCTAAAAATTTCTAGGAGTAAACGTTTGACATTTATCATTTGTGAACTGTCACATGGAATTTGTTTGGTGATTGCGGTTGAATGTTGTATATAAAAGTGAAAAAATCGTGGAGCTCATACCAAATTCAGATTATATAAGGAAGTTGGATAAGAAATTAGATGACAAAATACCCATCGATAATATGCACATAGGAAATTCGAATGAAAATTATAAGGAAATATTTGAGAAGGCGATTAAGGTCGAAGAACATGGATGAAATCTTAAGATCTGCATTTCTAGTAAGAAATTTGATCGTAAAAATGTTTCTTTGCCATTATTAACAAGTAATTTTTATAGACTTCACGTTATCCCTGCAGCTACTAAGCAAGTAGGTTTGAAGCAAACAACATATAAGAAATGCTCTAAATTCTTAAATGAGATGTCGGAAAGGCCACTGGGATAGAGAAAATCATTTCTGTTGATTTTGATCATCCAAACAGTAATTTTATATCTAGTGACAAAACATCTGATGATAAAAGTGAAAATAGTGCAGCACAACTGTTTCTTGCAGAAATGATGGAGCTATATCTGGTCACAGATGAACCAATTGTCATTTTTTCAAAGTAAAGTTACAGAAAACGCGATAATATCGATGTAAAAAAGCTAATAAAAGAATATGTAATTAAGAATAAACTGGGAAATATTTTTTGTGCATTTTAATATTATTTATTCTTAAATTTTTAATTATTTCACCTATTTTATAAATAAATTTTCACAAATCACTGGAAACTAGAAGTTAAATTATGCTCAGGAGAACTGTCAGAGAAATGTCATTTCATTAGATTTACCCGGTGTTTTAAAAACTTGTTCGATGAATGCACAAAACCCCGGGAAAATTGTAGGGGAAGATTTACACGGTGTTTTCATCGAACAAACCTAATGAAATAAGTACCTACACTGTTCGTTTGCTTAATTTTATTTAAATCTCATGCATGAGAAATATTTCTTTCGACACTAATTGCCTAATCTACAATGCATGGTAAAACCAAGTCGTCAAAACGATATGACGCCATGAGCACGAGCTTATGTATGAGGTACCTTGCTGTGCTGCCCACTGGAAGAAGAAAAAGAAGACTGTACAATATGACAGTTGGTTGATGTTGATAGAAATTACAAATCAAATAGAAATCTGTAAAACTTACGTAAAATGACAAATTGTCTATTAAATTTTACCGTTTTATTATTAAGTGTTTGTTTTATTGCTAATGGAGAAGCCAAAGTAAAAATAGGAATTAAGAAACGAATCGAAAACTGCAGCTTAAAGACAAAAAAGGGTGATTTTGTTCATGTCCACTATAAAGTAACATTTCACAAAATTATAGAATATTTCATCGTTTTAAATGATTTCTCTGTAGGGAACACTACAAGATGGTTACGAATTTGATAGCAGCTATCCTAGGGGAAATCCGTTTACATTCACACTGGGTAGTAATCATGTAATCAAAGGATGGGATCAAGGATTACTCGGAATGTGTGAAGGTGAAAAAAGGCGGCTGGTAATTCCTCCAGAGCTAGGATATGGAAAACATGGGGCAGGTTCAAAAATACCGCCTGATTCTACATTGGTTTTTGATGTTGAATTAGTAAAAATAGAAAAAAGATCTGATTTGTAGTAAATTTAGATATTTTTATTTACCTCTTCTATATATGGATGGACGTATTTGATTGCAGAAAACATTGCTTGTTTTCCTAATACAACCACCTCAGTCAAAATGCATTTATTAATGAACCCCTGCTTAAAACTACGTATAACATTGGGCTCTACGATAATAGATAGTTTGGCGATTAAATTAATTAATTAAACAGGGAAACAAACAAAACATCAAATTATTTTAAATAAACAGCTTATACTACCAACTGACTTATAACAAGTTATAAGTCAGTGATACAACTTTATAGATTTAAATATAGTATTGTAAAAATATAAAATAGTTAGATCTAGGAAGATAACACGGTACAGACATTCAATGTATTTTCATTACGAACCACGTTCCGCCATTTATGTCCGAATATATAGGAAAGTACGGTACAGAGAACACAATATTTTCTGTTTTTTCAATAGAAATGTGTATACGTTATAGGACGAAACACATCACAGCTCTAGTGTCAAAATTTTAATGAGAATGCCTTGTATTCTATATACCTTGGGGAGATAACAAAATATACCGAATATACAGATTATACGGTCTTGTCGAATTATAAACAGTATTGAACTAAGATATAAGGGGAAAAAAATATTTGTGTTGATTATACAAATTACACAGACTATCTGGTCCTATCGAGTTATAGACAGTATTAAGATTCGATTACTTATCAGGAAAGCCATATACCTACGACCGTTATAGTCTTCTAGACCTGTATACAGTATTGAAACTAGGTACTAGATGTCGAGGAAAACCAAATTGGGTCAATTCCACTGTTAGTCAGAACTGGAACATGACATGCATAACAAACAAAACCATTATGAACACTTGATATTGTACTACAAACATTTAAAGAGATGATTCTTGAAGTTTAGCAAACATGAAAGGATTAGTTAACTAAAAATTTCTATGCTGCCTTGGATTTCACTGAGGATATTTTAATGATTTAAATCGTTGGTGACACGTGATAAGGCGCCCAAGTTGACCCTCACTACGATTTGAGGGAGCATAAGGCTTTCTTTGAGACTTCCTTATGTAAGCTGATTTCCATAATTTCCCACGGCAATAAATTCCAACTCGTGACACCACGCGAGAAAATACTCCTGCTACCAAACTCTGTATTTACCCGCGGATAAAACAGTTTTTTTTTGTCCCTTGTACTCCAAGAGAGAGGAGCGGCTCCGCACATAACCAGATAGAAGGTCCATTCTAGACCTAGGTATAAACGATAGAGCCTTCAACTCGTACATGCATTGCAGCGACCCTGGTATCAGAATGACCAGCAGTGGGCTGAAATGAGGCCTTCGACGAAGATTAAAAACATCTGGCACATGCTTTGAGTGCACGCAATAGTTAAGTTATACCAGCCTCAGATATTCGGTTTCGGACACGACTTTTAAGTTTGAACTTCTTCGGTGTCGTAAGGTTATGGACTAAGAATCCTTTCCTGGGCTGCTCAGACAAATTTTCAATTTAGCTTGTCCTTTCACGAACAGAATATTATATTGATGTATCGATACGAGACGCCTTTCTAGTGATAATATACAGGGTGTTTCCCCTTAGGAGGTCCATAGAGCGGGAGGTGATAGTACTCACCTAGACGAACCAAAAATTGTATGGCGGGGGGGGGGGGGGGGGGGGGGGGGGGGCAATATCAACCGTTTAGGAGTTACAGGGTGATTCATAAAAAAAGCTAGGTTTTCACAAAACACCCTGTATATTAAAAACTACAGGGCGTATGGTCACAGTTAAGGGCTCACTGTATGCAGAACTTCATGGCCTTTCCAACGACAGCTCAATTAGCCCCATTCCCCTCTCCCCTCAGAAGTTATGAAGGTCTAAACTAAAAATTTCGGATTTTCTTTCCTTTTTTCTTACTTTGACCTCTATTATTTTTGCAAAATGGTCATTAACATAACTTTTTTTTATAAAAACTGTAAACTGCAGACTCTCCTCTTTAAGTTGACCTATTACACCCAATGTGCTATCTGAAACCCTTTAAGAGTTATTAGCTCTAAACCTATTCTCAAACCTATTTTCAAACCTATTCTCAACGATAATTTGTTCCTTTAGCACGTAATTTTAAAAAATATCGTCTTTTTTCGGTGACCTGAATAGGTTATTAGTTAATAACTGTTTAACGGATACAGTTAACACATAGGATGTAATAGGTCAACTTAAAGAGGAGAGTCTGCAGTTTACAGTTTTTATAAAAAAAAGTTATGTTAACGACCTCTTTGCAAAAATAATAGAGGTCAAAGTAAGAAAAAAGGAAAGAAAATCTGAAATTTTTAGTTTAGACCTTCATAACTTCTGAGGGGAGAGGGGTACGGGTCTGGTTGAGCTGTCGTTGGAAAGGCCATGAAGTTCTACATATAGTGAACCCTTAACTGGGACCACACGCCCTGTAGTTTTTAATATACAGGGTGTTTTGTGAAAACCTAGCTTTTTTTATGAATCACCCTGTAACTCCTAAACGGTTGATATTGCCCCCCCCCCCCCCGCCATACAATTTTTGGTTCGTCTAGGTGAGTACTATCACCTCCCGCTCTATGGACCTCCTAAGGGGAAACACCCTGTATACCTCTGCCTGGAATAAAGGGGAAGATATCTCCAGACTTTGATAGATGCCAGCATTGAGTATTGTGTCCATAAATTCTCTAAAACTGTGAATTCACTTAATTAGGGTGGCTTTTTCCAGATCTTAGTGTAAATTTTTGGTTTTTGGTATGTTTTCTTTGAAAAGCTGATCGCAATAGTTGCATTCTGCCGTATCTGATATTGTGAGATTTGACTGCAGTTTTCTCATAGGGTCTTTTGTTTTCGAAACCAAACCCTATAATCATTTGTTAAGGATTTGTATAGATAACAGTTACTTCGATTTCACCGTCTTTTCCATAAACTTAATAAGGGGCAGTAGGTTTAAGTTTTAATAATTAAACACGGTAACTTGATTGGTTTCCCGTGGCTATCTTTTTTGTACTTTTTGTCTACCAAAACTGACAATAGCTCTCACAAGTGATCTCTTTAGAGCTCAATCATAATGTCGCTCGAGCTCCAATGTCTTTCAAGGTAGCTTCCTGCACTGAAATATCTTATTTTGGAACATCTTGTCTATTCGGCTATTTCAGTTGAACTTATCATGCAGGGTCACCCCCTAGTTAGAGCTAGAATACGCACCACAATGTGTAACCGCACAGGCTTGAGTTAAAAATCACCCACACACAATCATATCCTTTCATCTTAAAAATCTGTTTTTGTATTGGCTATCACAATACAAGCTACAATGGCGAATGGTACGTAAAAATATAGCACAGCTTGCTCAACAATGCTCTAATTTACTAGAATCTTAGGTAAATATAGAAAAGAATTGCCCCTATATATGATCAAGTAACTAATTAGAGAATGCTTTTTAAAAGTGAGACTATATTAAAATAAAACTTATTTATCAAATGTTGTTAATATTTCTTGATAGTTTTCCGTATTAAAGCCAGTCTTTGTTTGTGTGCTTCTGTAACTGTAGCACGTTTATATGGTCGCAATTCATCAGTTCCAAATCCAGGAATCCACATATTCCACTTTCGTTCTAGGTGCAATTGAACATCTTTTACTTCAATTTTTGAAACCTTTCTATGTTTCGCAAAGGCACAAGCAGCCTTAACTGTATCCTCTACAAAATCGTCGGCAATTTGTAGAAGTAATTCTTCCACTTCTTCGTCCAGTTGTTCGGTGGGATCAATTTCCCGAACTAATTCTTGCAAGCGTGATCTTGTAAGTATCTGAAACGATTAAAATATATTTAAAAAGAAATATATTAAATCGTAAACCTACTGCCTGATGATTATCACTGCCGCTTATTTTAAACGCAGTATTATTTTGTTGACTTGGTGCAGAGCTCATTGGGCTATTTTGTGAGGGTGAAGCCATTGATGAATGATTATTATCCGCAAGTTGTTGTTCTCCGTTGCTTTTAAAAGACGTATACGAGTCGCTTAAGGTGGACATTTTTAAGAGTAATATTTGTTTTTTGATTTTATAGAGAAATTTGAAGGAAAATAATTAAGATAATTTCTTTCAAATCCTAAAAAGGCAAAGAATGGAAAGAGAAAAGATAGAAATTAACTGAAAAACACCAATTTTTTTTTTTAAGAATGACGGAAGAAAAATTAAATAGAAAAATTGCTACTATCGCTACAAGTGTTAATCTTTACAAACAATTATAAAATGCAACGCAATAATACGCAAATTCTTGCTAAAAAAGTACAATTTTACCTTACAATTAATGTAAAATTTCCAAATTATATTCCCCGTCGGTAATAATTGCTCATAAGTAAAACGCCTATCGATTGAGGGCATTTGAGAATTGACAGTTTAATGATAGGCTTGACGCACGTAACGCCAATAATTGACTTGAAGTTAGTAACGAAATCTAATGTACTCTGGGTGCGTTCACCGGAAACGAATGGTGTAAAAAAAAGTATAAATAACCATGCCATAACCCACACAGGGGAGGATATTGGCACTTTTTACGGATAAGAAATATTCGGGCAACCCAGACGAGAACTTTTTAGGGAAGGAAGGAATTTGGCTTAGACGTGCCATACCAATAATGTCCTTCGCCTAGTTCCTTTATGATTACCGAAATTAATTGTGTGCGTGTTCAATTAAGTCATAGTTTTTTATATAAACAATAACTGTATCACAAATTCACAATACGTAATGATTATTAAATTATTATATTATCACCTCAAATCGCAAATAAACATCCGTAAAGCCGTCCGATGAGTAATTTCAGAAATTTCGCAATTTCAAAATGGCCGGTTTGCTGTAGTATTGGTATGCTGCCCGTACTCCCGATCGAAATTTGGTATTTCGGCATTTTTCCTCCCACCGAATACTTCTCGCCATTAAAAAGTGCCAATATCCTCCCCTGTGTGGGCTATGGCTTCGGGGGTAGGAAATAGTCCATGCTACAAAGTTTCGATCGGGAGTACGGGCTGCATACCAATCCTACAGCAAGCCGGCCATTTTGAAATCGCGAAATTTCTGAAATTTCTCATCGGACGGCTGTACAGATGTTTATTTGCGATTTGAGGTGATAACACAATAATTTAACAATCATTACGTGTTGTAAATTTATGATACAGTAATTGTTTCTATCAAAACCTTTGACTTAATAGAACACGCACACAATTAATTTCGGTAATCATATAAGGAACTACGCGAAGCACATTATTCTGCTGGCACGTCTCCGTAGAACAGGAGGAAACTACTTCCTTCTCTAAAAACTTCTCGTGTGGGAAGGCTATGAAACATGGTCGTAGCAAGGCAGTATATTCAGTGAATGCAGCCCTCGATAAGGTAGTTCACCTTTAGGTTTAAAAATTGAAAATACTTTGTTTACGGAATGCTTCTCTGTCAACAAAAGCTGGAGAAATGTCGGAATTAAGTGAAATAACTCGAATACGCAGTGTAGAAAATTATGAACGATCAAAGAAAGTGCGAGACGAAGAAATTTACAAAATTCATAAGCTAGAATTAGTTCTATCAATCATCAAATCAGCAAAACTAAAGGATCTTGATTCAGCGGAAGACCCGGACATTTTGAAGAAAGCGTTAAAAATTGTTTCTGTACAAAATTTTATCAAATTGAATGGATCAGAATACGTGCTAAGTATAAAATATATAATATATATTATGTTAAAAATTTTACTAACAACAATATACATACAGGTTTGAAAAATTTCTCTACTGTGCAATTATCCTATACAGAACGAAAGGCTGTACATGAATTCCTCATGAAAAACATCAATAAAACTATCTCTCCTTTAATAGATTATGTTCATTTACGCCAAAAAGATAATCCCGAATTATTGAATTCGGAAGCACGACAACGAGAAATATTGGAATTTGAGCAAAAGCGAAGAAAATTACAAATTCAGTTGGTTGAAGTTACAAATGAAAAATGTAGATTGCTAAAGATTTGTACAGAACTGAAATTAGGATCTTTTATGAGAAATGAGTTGGAAGTAATTCATACAAATTACAATCTAAATCATGTAAAAGCAAACACTCTACAGAGATTTATTATTCAAGAATATTGCACGCGCACTGATCATGCTATTAAAGCTATCAAGGAAGTAGAACACGCTATCAGTGCTCAACTTGAAGAGGATTGATGTATTCTCATTGATTGCATTAACTGCATGATAAATGGTGATTTACTGTTTTGTTTTTACGTAGCTTAAGAAAAAAATGTTATACTCATTCCTTTTGAGACTGTAAATATTACATATATAGATTAGAAAAATACATTATAATGCATATATGTACACATTTTTAAAAAATGTATAACTTATTTTTCCTTGCTTTTTCTATACTGCACTCTTTAAAACGATTTTTGGGTATTAATGTGTGCATTCGGTATATTTATATACATGGCTGTATCTCTGCTTGTAGAACAATTACGTCCAGATTCCTACCGTAAGCTCTCAGTTGAGAATCTTTATTTTCTAGGCTGGACATGACTAGCAGCTTATTTATATCTGCGGAAAGTTCAGTTCAGTCTCAAAACTAGCTGTAGGATTGTTCTTGCCGGAGCACTGACTCGAATTTATTTTTTTCAGTGTTTCACTCTGAAAAGCAAGCAATGTAGAGCCATAGAGGTTTCATGGAAGGAACTGGACACTCTAAACTTGACTAATCTAAATACGGTCAATCACTATGTATTCCTGTATAATCTTTGTACCCACTATTATTTGACGTGGGATAGTCTAGGGTCAATAATAAACGCAATTTTGAGCTAATATTCAGTTACATTTCGTCAAGCTAAGATAATACCAATCTTAATAAAACTGTTACTTCTCCTTACATTGAAAATGTTTTCAAAATTTTCAAAAGACGTTTTTATAAAATTATTGTAATGCATGTTAACGTACAGGTTCGTTCGAGAATCCAGTGGGCTGCATTGAACGGATCAGTCAAGCCCCTCCACAAGCAATTATAAAATGATGTATATGTACATTCTAATTTAGCCATATTTAGAAAAAAATGCTCTAAGATCATCTCTGCTTTTTCATCGGAAATTATTGACGACATTACAAATGGTTAGGACTAGCAGGAGTAGCAGGACTTCTAGACACCCGTCAGTGATTTAAACGAAAAAAATGTTCAACTTCAAAGTTTCATGCGTTAAACTAAGCCTCTGTCGCTCTTGACAGTACAAAAAAAATTAATATATATCCGTGCTTTGGACATCTCTCTAAAAAAATCATCCGGCATATCTACCAAGTCTTTAAAAATATTGATGAATTTAAGTAAGTGGCAAAATTTTGGAGTTAATAATGGTTTCAAAATATTTCCTCATAATATTACCGAAAACAATTTCCGATCACGTTATTTTTTTCTCTATAGATTTGTTAAGCCAAACCTGCAATGTACACAAAAAGTATTTATTTATTTAATCTAGTATATATCTGCCATATAATGTAAAACTATACTTTATCTATGCACTCGGATACTATGCCCATATGGCATTTCTAAATTTTTTTGATAGTACAGTTTCTTTTTTGTTTATATGTTACTTATTTCTATTCGTGTAGGCTAATTAACTTATACATATATACTTATATATTTATTCAGTTACTTACCTATTTCTATACCTTCTACTAGTATCATTGACCAATTCTTGTTTTTGCTGTCCTTTTGCTAATGCCCTGAGGGGAATAGTATCAGAGTAATAACAGCGGCAAAGAAAGACGAGATAGGTGATGGCTGCTGTGTAAGGAGTTTGAGAAGGGGATCGGGATTCTCGGGAGACAATAATTCGAGAAGGGAGAGAGGTCCTGTATTTGTCCATATTGTTTTTGTATATGTCGTCAGTACGTGCTCCATTGTCAATGGTACTTGACATTCTTCACAGCCAGGTTGTGGCGTCCTCGTTATATAGTAAGAATGGGTGAATCAAGTATGACTTGTTCGCATTTATCGTTTTGACGTCTTTCCATCTGGGTTGATCGGATTTGTGGTTTAATGGGACGTATGCCTCTGTTTTGCCAAAAATGTTGTTTGTCTTTCCCCTTTTCTAATTTTTCTTTTGCTGTCTCTATTCTAGCACACCTTCGAATAAACGATTCACATGGTAACCACCTTGTTGATGTTGGTTTGCAGTTTTTTTGATAATTTTTCGGCAGCCTTATTGCCTGGAATACCAGCATGTCCCGGTATCCAGGATATCTTGGTTTGACCCTTTGCTGTTTCGAGCAACCATTTTATGATTTTATTGAGAGGCTCATGAGGTGTGGGGTTGGTTATTGCCTTCAGAGTTACCATGGGGTCAGTGAAAATTACTGTATTGACTACAACGAAATTTTTTATCTACTACTTAGATATAGCTCCATACCTATTCCTTATTAGTTTTTCAGTTTAATTTTATCTAGGTATCGATCAAATGGATGACCAGTAACAACATTTGTACAGGGAGAACTTCACGAAGAAGTATGCTAGCATTCTATTATCGAAGGGCTCCGTAATTGCGCAAATTCCAAAAATTATTGTTCGGCCTGAAATGATCAAGTTGATTATGTAATCAGAAATTAGATTTTGACCTTAAAAGCTGTTGACTTGACACAATCGAAAAACAGATCAACGGCAGTAAAATGAATTTTTAGAAGTCTATGTGGATGAAATATAATTGTTTCTTTTAGAAAAATAACCTCGATTTTAAAATTTTTTAACGAATAAGTTTACAATGAAAAATCTTTGACCTGCTTGGCTTTGTTTGGCGGAATCCAGATCACCTGAGACAGAAAAATTATAAGTTACAAACATTATTTAATTGAAATCTCGTTTAAACAAAACGTCATCTGCACAATAATTGAGTTGTTTTTTTCTTTTATGTAATCTAAGACAAACACTTAAAAACGTAATTATCACCAAAATATTTATTTAAGGCAAAATAAATCTTGAAAAATAAGTTTACAATTCAATTCCTTTTACATCAACTTTTCTTTCTCCATCGTTTTATGCAATTTATTTCGGCCTGAATCATGGAAAACTTGAGGTAAGATTTAACATAACGCCAATGCCTATTTATCTCTCTAGAATATTTAAGTCTTACATTTCATTATTTACTTGCTAGATTTTCAGAGGTATACCTTACATACCAAGGCTCTCGGAAATTGTTATACAAAATAAACTTACATGATATTATATAACAAATTAATTAATATGGTAAGATCAAAAGAAAAGTGACCCTCGAGAAATACTTTCCAAGAAATGAAACAGATTCTCTAATACATGATAGCCCTAACTTAGTCCTAATTCTCTGAAATAGTTACAGTCAGTGTTAGGGTACGTGCACAACGAAGCGAGGCGGGGCTGGAGAATGAAATAAATTTTACGTTTTTTTGCATATTTTTATAGGTTATACTGGAAGAATTTATCAGGATCAGTACGAAAATTTCACATAAATGATGAAATTCCCCAAAATCTAATCGCTTCTTATTTAGGGGGTCATAAATAAAACTGTGAAAATTGCTATATACATAGTTACACTACTTGTCAAGAACAAGATTTCTCATTAACAATCTTCTGAATTACCACGAATGCCTTGTTATGAGCACCTCGCGCGGCGGCGCCTTCTCTCTTCGTTATACACGTACCCTTAAACTGACAAGTTTGATTTAAATAGATCCTGCGTCCTAAACTACTATTCATATAGAAAATGGTTTTCTCATAATCTTAACTTTCTTTCTTATTTTCCCAACCGCAATTAAAATTATTTTAACCGAATGATCGTAGTGCTAAACAAAAACTCTCAGTTGAGTACATATGTGAATGTGCCATGATCCGATGAATTAGTATGAATCTGCCTGCAGATTATTATATGAAACTATTACTCAGCTGATAGTTATTGAGCGTTATAAAGGTTTCTTCATAATCAAAACTATTTTATTATTTTGTTGAGTAAGGTAAGGTATAATATAGTAAGCCTAGCCTTTGCGAATGTAAGGAGCCAAGTTTAAAATTAATATAAGACCATTTCACTTTATGGGGATAGTAGTTTAGTAAAATATCAATGTAGAATATTTCAGAGAATCGGACTAGCACGCACACGTGTGCATTTCTGCTCCATGTCTTGGAAAGTATTTCCCGAGAATTTTGAAACTCTGGATAAAATTCTGCTTAGTTAAAAAACAAAAATTGAAAATATTCCAAGGATCAGTCTTAAAAATATAATTCGTTTTCAAAGAACGATTCAAGTGCATCAAATTTTATCAGAACATGAGAAAAGTAAGTTGCATCCAATGTAAAAATATAATTGTTACCACTTTGAAATAGTCCGTACTAAGCGCTCATGAAACACTTTTTATGAAGATAACCATGGCAGAAGTAGCGATATGAAGATGTATATGATTCATCTTCTTCATCGAAAATGTTATCATAGATCCTGTTTAGACGGGTCAGTATAGGGTGCGTTTTGAGGTACCTCAAAATGCCCAGTCAACTTGGTGCTCGTACTGCCTTACAGCCGGTAGAACAAATCACGTACACACTGCAGTGCTTGAAACTGGAATGGTCACATGACTCATAAAATAGCCATTAAAAAGACAGGCAGAACGTGCTGTTTCCGAATTTTAAGTTGAGCTGCTGGGATAGGATTCCCAACCATCATCCTACCTGCAAGTTTCGTGTGACATAGGCAGCCTACATACCCCATCTAAACAGGCTCATACCCTATAGAAACATGTTAAAAATAAGTTCATTTATGGAATTCATCATGCACTTGGCCGATTTATTTCAGTTTATATCCAATCGTCTAGGTATACCTGCACTGGTGTATAGAAGAATGAACCAGGTATTTTTTCGCATCTTTATGAAGTTTGATTTCAATTCAAATTTGTTTTGTGAGCGCTTAAATGTTGACCCAATTTAATTGTTGGGTCAAATATTTTGCAAAACTCGTATGGATAAAGTGTTGATTGCGAATGAACTGCGATTGGAAACGATGTGCCTCCGATGCTGATATATCAACGTTTCCTGGAGGAATAATTTGAGACGCGAGTTCCAGTTGATGGCATATCATCATAAACCCACAGTGAATAAAAGTTCTTTTAATAATGGGCAACCATGACTGATACCCACATTGCATTGTAATTGAGGCAAAAACAAAAATTGCTGTTTTGTTTACATTGCCTCTCCGCATACTTTACATAAATTAAATTCTGGCCACTGTATAACGCCTTTTCTAACCAGGCATCGAATGCGTAGAAGAGATCGTAAGAGGTGTACACAGATTGGAAAAAATACGATCTTCACAGATACTGCCGAGAAACAAGAAATACATACTGTTAAACCACCAGAAGATGTAAAGAAACCGATAACTAAAACTAAAAACATCCAAAAGAAGATTCTTCATTTCGATTCTTTTTAGTCTTCACAGAATGATGAATTTTCGACAATTGAACGGAATTTATCAAAAACGATAGCCAAATAAAAGACAAATGATTTCTCTTGCAAGTTGTTAGCGATCCTGAGAGTGATTTCGAATAAGAGAGCCACTTTTATGCTTTCTGTTTGCTGGAAGCTGCCCCTCTCTCCCTAAATAATATTGAAATTTTAATATTTGAAGTAATATTGTTTTTTTTGGAACTAAGTAAATTTTTATTTTTAAAACATATTAAATTTTCTTGATTTAATAAAGAATGAAAATAGAAAAAAAATGCATTTTTAAGAAATTTTTGAGTGGAATAAAACCTCGAAAGTTCGCTGATAGAAGAATTGTTTTTCAAACGTACAAAATGAATCAAATTAATAATAGAAATATTTTTTTCCACTTTTTTTTCTAAATTTGATTCCAAAGAATTATTCCACATAACCAGTAAAGTTTAAACCGTTTTTAGTGGACACCACTGTACGTGCTGAATATATTAATTATGGACTTATTTAAATAAAAAATTGATTTGAGCTAAAATAAAAGTTACATAAACACACAAAGTATGTGGTATATAGAGAAAAAATCTGTCGATAACATTTCACAGATTTTTCCTTGAAAAGTGCCTCCACAAAGAAATTCTGTCTCTCTAATGTCGTTTTCATTTGAACTTTAGGTTGGAACTGGATTCGATTCCCGTTCAAAAAAACGCTTTTAGAGTTGATCCGATCTGTTTACTTGTGTTGGTGTAGAAATAAAATTTAAATTAATAAATCATCTATACCAAGTTTAAGTTCATTTAAGAATGCTTTACCAAAATTGTTAGAATATTATATTTGAAAAGATGGACAAATAGCTTTTATGTGTGTAGGTGAATGTGAAATAAACCCGCGGAAATATCCACTTCCAACCTATGGTGAATTAGATCGGATACAGATCTGACCTGTGACGTAATTTTCGGTTCAAACAAACACTTTGACACCATTTAGGGCAGATGCGGATCAAAACTGAGAGTCAAACTAAAACGACATAAGGCTTACAAAAGGGGAATGCCCAGTTTAGGCTCTGCATGAACAGATATGACAGATGTCTTTAGCGATGCATTATGATACTCTGAACATATTTTATTAACAATGTTTATTTCAATTAAGTGGGGAAAGGCTGGGAGGGTGTCAATGTTTGATCTAGTATATTTTGGAATCTAGTACAGAATCCAATTCCTTAGGTCCTGAGAGGAAGTTTGAGTACCCAAACTCCTACACTCGGAGGCTTAAATAGCTATTTTAGCCATCCCAATACCACAGTATACATACAATAGAACAGCTGAAAAGTAAATATTAAAATTTTAATTGCAAAAAAAAAACCTCAAAATTTCTCCCATAAGAGGGAACTATAAGTATGATACGGAAGTAATGGGCGAACCGTAGCTAGTTGCACAATCTACGGGAAGAAATATTAGTTTAATGTAAGTACACATTTCGACAATCTACGTACAAATGGATTGTTCCATAAACTGAACATCTGTTTGACTGTAAAGTGGTGTTCGTTCATAAACAGGCCATGGACAGTGTAATATATGCAAAATTGCTGTAATAATGTTTGTGACAATTTGAGAGTTCTACCAAGCCAAATGGCATGGGAAATGGAACAAATTGTTATTAGCTTATTTGCTTGTCATTTTGATCCTACAAGTTTGTGCATGCCTAAGTTCTCTTTCTTCCACTTTAGATTTAGATAGGAGTCTTTGTATTAAAAATTGACTAGTGTGTTAGACAAAAATGTTGAAAGAGAAAGTATAGTCACATTATAGAAGCATCCTATTCATGTGACAATTTTGACAGCTGTTCTACTGAATGAAATACTGTGACCATACTTACTTTTTTAGTATTTCCCTCTTTTTTTATTCGAACTGAGATATTATATATTTCGAACCTTAGATCGGCTCTAACTCGGTAGGGTTATATGTCCGATCGGATAATGGGTTTCACTGTTCGCCTCAGCTCATTACCAAATAAACAACCTTATTATCGTTGTCACTTTAAGTGAGAGATAGCGTTACGACACAAAAATGGTTTTATGATTGTCGTTTAAAGTGACATTTGCCGAAAACATATGATTTGGGACGAAGTTTTATTGTTGTCGTATTAAGTAGTGTACTGAAGTGTAGTGTCGGTGTAAGAGATAATTTAGCGACTATTACACTTACTTGGTTTTTGTAAGTGACAGATGTTGTAAGGAAAAGAAAAATGCAAGCGGGAAAAAAATTGGTGGTGGCTTTTAAAGTTGTTCATTAAAAAATAAAATTCAATAGTTTTTTTATAAATTAAAATATTTTTTTGTTTTCATTTTTATGTAACTCATACCTATCTGTCACTTTAAGTGAGGCGTCGAAGAAAAATTAACGTCACACCGTTCGGCAACGATAATACAGTGAAGTGTAAGCGCACGGCAGAGCTTGTCACTTCGGTGAGTCGACAACGATAATAAGGGTAGAAGAAAACTTTTATAGTGCGGGTAGGAATCCCCGGCTGGGGGCTCCAATACGGCATGTTGCATATCAAATTAAAGGATTCGCCGGTACTATTGGGTGGTGTACTTTTTCCCCGATCCCGAAAACTTTTTTGCCGCCGGAGAACCCCAATTTCATGCACTTGGGTAACATACACCCCGGTTGCTACATGTCGCATATATTTTTGCAGTTCTCTCTTTCATGGCCATTAGTGCTCTGTTGTGAACATTTCTCTCATATGAAGTCATTTTACACGATGCACAATCACGAGAAGTAGAAAAGTCCACTTTTTCACCCAAGAAAGTCGCTCCAGCTACATTGGATCGCTAACGTTTTCCCCCGCTTAATTGAAATAAGCATTGTTATGCTCATGTCTGTTCATGTTGAGTCTAAGGTTGTATGAAAATTGGTCATTCGCCTTTTCAATTGTGTTTTCGCTTTTAATTTTAGCGCTAATAAAATCGCTGAACAGAATTTTACTTATGATTTTACTAGTACAGTACGGAATTCACCGGTAAATACTAAAGGTTGCCACTTTATAAAATAGATGGCACTATAAATTCTTCGCACATTTTAATACACCAAGCATTAAATGCCGTAAAATTATGACATTTATTATTTCATGACAATTTTCAGAATGTTTTTTTGATCGATTGAAGGGTTATAAATCTGTTTTATCAAAATATGAAAATGAATTGCTTCGTTTTCTCCAAATTAACTTACGTTAAAATTTTACCAGCGACTTTAATGTGAAATATTTGGATACTATTAGAAAATGAATCGATTATTTTTTGGTATTGTGGGAACCACAGTACAGAAAGCAGAAAAGATCCAAATCTTGTTGGAAAATTTTTCTCCTAGGCTAGTTATCTATGTACTAATTATAAAAATCCATTTGCAGAGAATAAATATAATAAAACCAATTGAAATTACATAATATATGAAAGGTAAGTAATAAGCAAATAATTAAAATGAAATCTTATTAATTAGTTTAAAAAGTCTCCCTTATTTCATCTCACATAACCTTTTTATATATTGACTTTTGCTAACATTCATTTTAAAAACAAGTAGTCTTTGTCTAAAAATCACATCCAAAACGTTACTAATTTTAAATATTATTATAATATAATGCATGTTGTAAAGTACCTACATTGTAGCAGGTTAGTTGAAAATTGTTGTTACTGGTTAAGGAATTCTATTCGCTAAAAAGTTTACTATTTATAATAATTTACCGTTAATCCTAAAATTAATATGCTATATAATATTCTGAGAAGAGAGTTTGTCAAAACAATTTCGTTTCCTTAATTATCACTTTACGGTACAGATACAGTTCAATTTTTGTTTTTTTTTCTCTTATTTTTATTTTGATGCTTATGAAAAATTACTAAAGTCTGTTTTAAGTTTTATTGTTGGCTTTTGTTGCATTGTTGTGACCGATTTCGATCCATTCTGTGCATCATTGGAAGCCTTCGAGTTAATTGACGACTGTTGATTATTACGAATTGCAGTTTCGAGTTTCTGCCGTAGTTCACCGGATTGACTCATTAAGGCCTTGAATTCTTGAGGATACTTAGGACCGATTCGCATGAGCCATTGAAGGGACTGCTCATGAAGTTGTCTGATTTGCTTCGGAAGTGTACGGATATTTGATGGTTCAGCTAAGAAGCTTATCAAAACCGGGACAAGTAACGTTAGCATTTGAATTCCTGAAAAAATTGGTAAATATAAATATTAATTATGCATTTATTTTTTAGTCTATTTTTATTTTTCATTATGAGAAGAGAATTTACCTTGCATCAAATTTCCTGATTGCCATAAAAGAAGGAAGAGATTTTGTTATCAATGTTCAGAAATAACAAAACATTTTTGGGAATAGTTCAAATCAATTTCAAGTAATTTCGATTATTTTAAGACCTTCATTAAATTGGTTCAGAAAATCGGTAAATAGAGCAAAGCAAACATATCTTCGAACTTATTTGCTAATATTAATTGCAATATGAATGAAACGAAATCGGAAAATATTAAATCTAAATTTTTTTTTTATTGACTAATTGGATTTACGAAGAAACTCCGACAAAATGTGGACGTTGTACATGTTTCCAAAGATGCTGACATACGAGGATCATTTTCCTATCTCTCTCTAGAAATAAAAGGAGCTTGAAGATAATTATGAGGTCTTTGCACAGCATATAACTGGATTGATTCATCGTTTCCCCGTTTTCGATTATGCTGATGGTAATTGCTCTCTTAATCACCGACACCAGGACGATTTATCAGTTATTTCGGATATGGAGCTCTAGAAATATTTCAATTAACATGAAGCCGTGACTTTTTAAGTCCAATATTAATTTTTTAATGTTAATTTTCTGGATAATATGCTGTCGATAATTTACTGGACAAGATCATCTGCCTGGATTCTGAGTGCATTGGAGGCATTTACTCTTTTCCTTATATGACTTTTCATTTTCCTAATAATGTTCTTCTGAGGTGTGTTGAGCTCTTCCGCCACCCACTTTTTCACAAAATCAGACTTCTGCTAAAAATGTCAGCACACACTTAGTGCAGCATCTTAGAGAAACCGGGCATACAGTGTGGCATAAGGAAGTATATGAATTACATCTGCTGCTCTCCTTCAACCAACTGACCACTGACACCATTAGATCATATTCCCCGTCATTATTCTTAAAATTATAATAAAGATATGAAACTTGCTTAACCCTTTGCGGACCATATTTGTCTGTTGGGACTACCAGCTAATCGAAGCAAATTTAGTTTTTTCGAGTTATTTTTTCATAAATGATTTATAAGAAATATATGGATATTAAAAAAAGAGAAACCGTTTCGATGAGAAATTATTGAACTATGACTAGTGTCACTTTTATGGTCAAGTACAGGATTATACCGCTCGATCATAAAATATCAGTTGAGCATACCAAACATGATCATGGCGCCAAAGCGGCGGCATCGAGTTCTACGAAGACTTGCGAATGCCGTCACTGTGGCGACATAGTCTGCAAAGGGTTAATAATGAATTAACAGCCGAAATAGTGACCGAAACTATGTCGTTAGCCAATGAATTTCAGCATTAAAAAAAAAATTGTAACAACTATATCTCTCTAAGCTAGATGACCAAATGAAAGGCATCAGTAATATAAAAATCCAAGAAAGGAAAACTTAACGATTATTGCAATAAATGGAGTAAAGCCGTGTTGTCCTATTTCGATCAAATGTATCACACTAAAGTGAGTTACAAAAAATTTTAATTATCATAAAATTGTGTACTTACTGTTTTGTGGCTCAGCTAATTCAATTAATGTCTCCACGGTTGTGATGCTCTCCAAAACTAAAGCCAATTCGTTTTCAGTCTTTGGAATCTTAGCATTTTCTGAGTATAATCCTTCGATGATTCGTGGTGCCAATGTATGTATATATGGTGTTGCCACTTTCAAGTCGGAATTAGCAAATATTGATCGAACAGTTTGAATACACTTCAGTTTCACAATTGGATTTTCACTTTGAAGGCATTGTCGAAAGTGATTGATACACGGATACTGAAGGGATGGTGTTGATACTACACTCGAACCAGTGTGAAGAATAAATACGGCAATGGCCAACATCATTGTCACCTCATCAACTTTTGTTTCTTCACAGCCAGTCTTAGTCAGATCAATAATACTTGCCAGAGCGCTCTGTAAGTACCTTTTCCATTCGTTTGATGAAAGCTCATCAGATGAATACGTATCTGTGCAAACACTTTTTAAGCAGTGCAATGCCGCTTGTATCGGTCCTGTGTTGGCTATTACTGTTTGATCATGAATTGATTTGGTGGCAACTTCTTTTATAATGCTTGTTGTAAGAAATAGAATTGTTGGAAATATTGAGACTGCGCCTGAAAATATATAGTAAAAAATAACAATTGAATTCTAAGTAAGTTAGTAAGACACTTACCCAAAGGTGAGCACAATTTCGTCAAAGATTCTGCACATTGCAAACCGCTTGCAACAAGCATTCCATTGTCCTCTCCTAGTATTATAACGCCAGATGTGTTTTTCATAGCTATTTCCTTTCTTAGTTGATCAGTTGTTAATTTAGAACTACTGCTTGGATTCATGGTTGGAATTTGTCTTACAAAAACGCATAAGCACACCTCAAGAACAGCATAAACATGCGATTTTCCAGGCATAATATCACCAGACTCTCCGCCTTCACCCAAATTATCCAATTCTTTGCTTATACCAGCCTTAGTCTCATTATCATTTTGCTGTTCCAGTAATCTTTCTGATTTCTCATCATCCAAAGCTTGCTTGGCTGCAGCAATTGTTTGTTTTAAAATTTCCATGCAAAGTAATTGCACTAAAAGACTGTCTCTTGTTAATATTTGTCGGTGCAGCACATTGCACAATTCAATTGTAAGTGATTTATCTTTGACCAACATTTTCCGTGCCCATCTTGAATCAAAAATTGTATAAAGAGATTGGAGGCAACACACAACTGACTGCGGCTTTTCACTTGTTCTCGTACTACATAAGGCTTCCATGCAAATACCGAAAATCATATGAAAACGATCAGCGCTTAAACTCCCGTGAGTAATACAGTTATTGTTATCATAATTGTTGTTACCGTTACTATCACTTGGACATTTAGAATCATCAGTATCGAATCCACCATCATTCAGCCACAGAGCAGCAGCATACAAAATAGGAGGCCACGAAGCCAGGTAATGTGATTTGGACGAATTTATAGTATCAGTCGTGTAAAAAGCTCCACCATCGTGAGGTAATTGACTCTGAAACTCTGAAGGTAGCAATAAAAGAGCGTGATCTTTTAATGCAGCTAGCCAATGTGTTGATAAATTTCCCAATTCTGGCTTAACCAATGAGAGCAAGCTTTCCCCCCTGCTTTCAAAATCGCCAAATTCAGAGTCGTCCTCTCCGTTGTTATTAGAAGTTGTTGTCAAACCAAAGTTGTTTGAATTACTTGTTAACTTTTTCTGAATAAGGCTCGCTGGCGCTGATCCATTTCCTATCATTGCAACGATATAAACCTCTGCCCAAGCTTTGAGAATGCTAAGCTTCTCTAAAGTCGCCATACTTTCATTATAAAGTTGTGTTGTGTTTGTTTTGGTATGCAACTTACTAAGACTGGAAACTAATAATTGATGAACACGTCTTAGATCATTTAAATCCCGAGCAACTCCGGATCCAATCCAAGCTGAACAAACTTCACAAGCCGCTGCAGTAACATGAGATGGCGTCTCTGGTGAAAAAGCTGGACGAAGGGCAGCACCAACTTGAGCTTGAAATTGTTCTAGTAGCAAATGACCGGGAAATTCCGGTTCTGGTACTCCTGCAAATTTGTCTATTATTTCCTGTAAAGTACGTAAGCCTTCAAGGCGTAACTGATCCGAATCACTTGTTGCCGCCATAAAAGCCATTCTTATTAGGTCGGATAGATGTAGAATTAAATAATCACCCCGAGATTTTGTCATTTGCATTTCTTTTGCCTGGACAAGATCAAAATGAATTGAATTGGAAGCTTCACAAGCTGTTATAATTTTTCTAACGCATTCTGCAGCAAAAACACGTGTCGGCCACCTTGGTTGTACTGCTGGATGGGTAGCAATATTTTCTTCAGCATGATATTCTGTAACATCATCGTCATTCTCATTTTCATCATTATCTAAAAGATCTTTCTTCTGTGAATCATCGTTAACAACTTCAACTGCAACTGTGAGTACATTTTTGCATAGACTTAGCCATTGAGTCAAATTATCCGACGCCAACATTTGAAGCATTGACGTCAATGTGTCATGAATATTTTTTATCATTTCGTTATCAGTTTCCGTATCTAACATACCGAATAAAATGCCTGGAAGACCAGAATCAGTCACCATTAGACCAGAACATTCGTCAGGTCCTAAGGAAAGAGCATGTTCACATATTTCTTTTGCTTCCCGTTGAGCGAGCTGACGTAAACAAGAAACAGCAGCTTTACGTAGCATTAAGTAATTGCTTGATAATGTCTTCACCAAAGTAGGGACTAGCGATGAAAGGTTGACATGACGAGGAGCAAAAAGATGTAATTGTTGAAGGCAACCTGTAGCCTCAGCCTGAACTAAAGGATCAGAGTGTGCTTGCATAATAGCGGCAGCACAAGTAAAAGATGATCGCATTGCACAAATAGATGAAATATTTCCTTGTAGCTCTGGTCCCATGGTCGTAAGCAAAGCATTAAGTACTCGACCAATACATTGATGTACATCTACATATGACTGAGGAACAGATAAGAGCAGTTTCAAACATAGAGAAAGTGTTGGCTCCACGTAACCTCTAAACATAGGTCCTCCTGAATCTGCTATTAGTGACAAAGCATATAGTGACCAAACTTGTACAACCGGAGAGCTGGAATCCTGTGCGAGTGCTAATAAAATCGAAACACTCGTATTAAGATGTTGTGATGATCCCATTCCACCAACATAACGATGAAGACAACCGAGAGCAAGTGAATGTCCAGTTCGTGTTACTACATCTCTTGCTGATTTCAGTTTATCAAAGCTATTTTGCGCTAATTCAGCTGTAAACCGAGAATCTCCAACGACTTGTGCTATCCTTCCAAGAGCTTCTCCTGCTGCACACCTCAGAGTGGAATTTGAACTGACTAAAGCTCCAATGATAAGATTTGTAGCACTTTTCTTTACATCATCTTGCCCAATTCCACTTTTGCTCTCCGTAAGACCTTTCAAGCCACTTAGAAGTGCAGTAAAAATATTCATTTGAACTGCTTCCTGACGAGAGCTCTTAGCCTGCCTAATACACTCTCCAAAATGATCAAGCATTTGAATGCGATGTTTATTAGCAACTCTGGGAAATATTAGGCCAAAGAGTGTTACAGACATATCAATAACAGCTACTCCGAGTGGTAGAGGTCCAGGACATTGTTCTTTATTAGGTACAAGGCGATAGAGACAACATGGATCATGCTCTAAAGCGCCTGAACCAGCTGCGCTATTTGGCTGAAGCTGTAAATGAAAAAGAAGAGAATAGTTCCGTTATGGCTCAAATATAAAGAATTGCGGAAAAAAAACAAAACAAAATCGCAAAATATGTAAAAAAAAACGAGACCTTTTGAAAATACGACAATTTTTACACAAATGAAGTGAACAACAATAAAAAATCATCGGCGCTGTTTTAAGAAAGCTAATGAATTAGAAACATCGAGAATGTTATAGTTGATCTCTAAACGGTTACTATTCACTCTGTCAGTCGAAACATAACTCTACTGATCGCATTTATTTAACCATTCTAGTCTCAGCGGCGGACATGAATTTAACTAATATTACAAAGTATTCAGTCAAGTTTGTGCTCTGACCTATCAATAATTTCTACGTCTACGCCAACATAGAGCATCGATGGAAGATGTCTATAACTGTGTTCTTTTGTGTACCTTGTTCTAGAACTCCCATGTACTGAAGAGAACAAATTGTTCTGTCGATTGAAGCGAACTATTTGTACTGTTCGCCTCATTTAAATCTTTCTATGAAAATGTATGAGGCGTTCTTTTGTGTATCTTTTGCTCTGCTCTGTTCTGCGGAAACAAAAGAACACAGTTTATGTATATCATCCTATAAATATCGAACTAGAATGAATGGAAAATTTCCATAGCAATTTTTATCGATCTATTAAGCTAGTCAACAGCTATTTAACTATAAGGAGAATAATAAATGCATTAAATAGATCCAGATATAATGGCATGAAGTCAGATATAAAAAAAAAATTAGGTTGATTCAAATTTTAGAGATAATCGTCATAAAATGCAATTTCGTTGCTGTGCCCCTGTACACAGATATTTTAAGAATTTTCGTCTTCCGTAAATTTCTTTATCAAATAAAGTCAAGCTCTGTTAGCGCCTTTGTAGTTTTCCATTGTCTTCTTTTCCTTAGATGAGTTAGCATTCTTTAGTCTTCTTAAACCGACGATAGTGTAAGGCCTAAAGCAGAAACTCGTGCTGAGAATACTGACATCGATTTTATGCTGCCTACATCTATAGTCCTGTACCTCATGTGAAAGTGATGAGTTTTAAATTTGTTAAATTCTAAAGCGAAATTTCTCGCATCACGATTGAAACAATAGAATCTCTTGAAAAAGGAGACAAGAGTTTCAATTTATTGCAATCTTCATGAGGATTTTGTGGAATTCTACAGCATGTGCGATGACTTGGTATATTGCAATAAAGTTTCTAGCCTCTTTGAATCATAATACAGAAAAGTGAAGGTTATTCACATACTCCTCAAAAAGGAGCTTAAAGCTGTGTTACTGTATAATGGAAATAACTATTCTTTATTTCATGTAGATTATGCTTTATGATTTATAAATTTTCCTGAAAGAAATCAAGTATGAGTAATAAAAATATTATTGGAGAATATGTGTGGATTTTAAAATAGTCGCTACACTTTTGGGAGTGTAACAAACCTTTTCCAAAATAATGTTGTCGCCTTTCTTGATAATTTGTGTTAATCGAATCTGGCTTCACTCGTTTTATTTTGTAAGTTAGAGCCGATCCTTATCACGAAATCACTCACACTAGATATAAAGCCAGATGCACTTGCTTGAGACTGGCTTTAAGTATATCAGGGGAATTTTACCGTTTTGTCTTGCATACTTAAAATTCAGCATTTCATCGAGCCAAGCCATATCATTGTTCCCCACATCTGAGGAGTCTATATGTCAACCCCCGGCAACTCACTAATTCAATTTTCTTATCATTAGAAGTTAAAAGAAACTTACTGTAGTCGTTGCTAAAAGCTAATAGACACGGTAGCTTTTCATATGCAACAAGCGAAAAATATGGCGTGAAGGTTGGACACTCATTTATTCAGTTTTTCGAAAACTACTGCAAAAACATAAAAAAGCATACATTAACTTTTCGATTATGTTGAGCTATGGGTCAGAAAAAAAGGAATGGATGAACAGGAAAAGCATTGATCGCATACATGTTCAGGTAGAGGTTTTCCAGAACCGAATTTCTTGCTACGGACAGATCGCCTGCTTATTGCCTTTTGAGATATCTTAATTTTGCCATTGAATAACTCATTTTCATTATTAAATTCAAACTTAACAAATCTGATTGAAACATAAATATGAGTGCAATAGCGACAGTTATGACTGCGAGTGAATTAAAACTAAGGTTGTGCCCGAATTTCATACTCGAAAACAAGATGGCAGTTTAAATGATGAAGGTCAGAGCAGTCATTTCATTTATACATTTCCAATCATAAATTAAAATGCTCTAAGAGCAATTATTTCGCTGTCATAATGTTTCCGAGAATGAAATAATTCATGTGACAGCATGCCACAAGATTTCGACACAGCTTAATCTGTAATAAAAAACTAGGCAACGATATAAAACAGCAGCACACAACTAAATGTAGAAGAAGTAAATAAAATGACAAACATAAATCTCAACAAATAATAAAAATGTCATCATTGACAAACAAAATCATTTTGGGGCATATTTAATTCCTCAAATCACTCTTTAACTTACGTGTTCCCCATCAGATTTTCTATTTGGTTCCATCTGCATGGATTACATTAGAAAAGTTAAGTAGATATTTAGCTTTTCATCTATTTCCCTACTTCGTAAAAAATAGATCTTACCTGATCTTCAATAGTTTTATGATCCGTTTCCTGCAACCATGTTCCTAGTATAATAGAATCATCGGCATGACAAAGTGCTCGCAACAAGGAATTTGTAGTATTCGCCGGATTTTCAGACAAAGTAAATTCTGTAACAAGCATACGTAATAGATGTGTGTAAGATGTTTCCAGAGAATTGGGTGGAAGAAGATTCAAAGTTTCATAAAGCCTCAATCGAACCATTGCAGCTGGAGCTTTTAAATGTTGTCCATAATTTTTCAGTACAGATGAAATGCTAATTATTTAGTTCAAATTATTGAAAAATAATTTTATATGAATTTATTTTGTTAAACACTTACTTAACAAGCATAGCTAGAGCACTTTCAATTGGTGTTAACAGTCTACGGTTAATATCCTCTGTAACCAGATCTGAACAATGTAGTAAAAAACTATGCATTACAGATAATGCACCAGCCCGACCCTCCAAAGTAACTTGCCAGGTAAAAGAATCTCCCCGCGCTTTTTCCGATTCCAATTCTTTTGCAGAACGAGGAAAAGAGTTGCGCCAAAGTAAGAGCATACGAGGTAATAGTCCTTTAACTACGGGCGATCCGAGCGTCATAATTGCGCCTATAAGTAACCAACCAGCTTGTGTTCGATTCAATGATAAACGACTATTTTGGCTGGCTGATCTCAAAAGCTCTTCGGCCGTGTTAAAAACAACTTTTCCCTTAGTATGAGGAATTCCAAGTGGTGAAAAGCGAACACTTCCTAGTACAGCTGCAAGGGCACTACTATAGCCAGAAATTGCTTCTGGCGATGATCTCATCTGTTCGATTGCATCGACGAACCGATCTATTAAAGGAGTTATCTGACTTGGAACAGCTACGCATACGCATCTAAATTACATAAAATATTCATATTGTGTGTCTCAACAGAATTTAGAAATTGAAGTATTTACCTTAAACACCAGGCAGCAGCCAATCTCGCAGCAGCACACGGATGTACAAGAACGGCACAAATCGCATCGATAAAGTTCAAAGAATGATCGTTTAACAAATTTTGAGCTGTTGTTCCTAATCCAAGAACTAAGCTTCCCAACTCTTGTAATGCACATACGAGCAGATGTTGACTAAATAAAGTTTCTTGATTTGAATCCTTTGCATTTTCTGGATTGAAGTCGATTGAATTCATCTGTTTAGCAATTATATGGACCAATTCCTTGCAAGCTGATGATTGTGCTTTTTCTCCTAGCATTTTTCCAACAATAGATCGAATAATAAAATTTATACATTTACGAGAGTAAACGGCGTCAACATGAGATGAGGCAGCTTTCGGATTTGCTACTAAATCCAGAATGTGAATTAAGAATGTTTGAAGATTGCGCTCCAACCAAACACTTCCCATATATTGGACAAAAATTACATATGCATGTGTTACACCCACACGAACCTCTCGATTAACGCCTGAGCTTCCTTTTATTATTTCTCCAGTGCCTTTAAGAAATGAGACACCGCCTCGTAAAAATCCCGACATCAATATTCCAAAAGTTTCGTCCAAAGACATTGTACGTTGCTGTGTACGTTGTTGGGTTGGCTGGGATTTTTTATTGTTGTCAGTATTTTGTTGTGTAAACGCTAATAATTGAGAATTGAATAAGAAATTAAAATGTAATATTTGTTTATAGAAATACAGTATGTATATATGTATATTCTATTGTATTGTATGCAAAAGTTTTAAAGAATTTGTTCGAGTTATGGATTTTACTCCGACCATCTGCCGCATCAGCTGCGGCTCCATCAAACTAGTCCTTGCAAACTAGTAACCGGAGAAGCACAAAGGCTACGGAGAAGATAGAAGTGATACGAGTCAAGCCCATCACGAGAGCAGCAAGACCACGGCACAGTGATGTATGTTTAAGAAAGGGTCCAAAATGTTTTCATACAAGGACCACTGTTCTGATGCCGGGTGGCGACAATAAAAATTTGAGGGAATAAATAAGGATTAAAAAAAATAGTCTGCCTAAATCACATGCTATATAAATTACTGTAAGTGAATTTCCCCTACGCAAAAGCTACCATAGAAATGCTTAGCAAGAGATTCATTGGAGGCAATATTGATGTGGCAATCATGCTGAAATTCTGAGTCAACTAAACACTGTAAACTAATCTCAGGTATAAATCACACTACCCCATGGGTGGAGGTTTTGCTTAAATCAACGATTAACTTCTGAGTTTCTGTAAGAAGAGGAACGAAACTTTCACTTGTGATGTGAATGCCCACCACATTTTATGAAGAAGCAACAGCAACAAATGGGGGTCAGTACCTTCTTGATTATTTGGTTAAAATAAATCTAGCCGTTGCCAATAAAAGGAATGAGTCAATGTACTGTAATGGCACTCGTTAAAAAATACTGAACCTAACAGTGGTCAGTCCAAAAATTGTATGTCACAAAAGGAGCCTCCCTATCGAACCACAGCTACAATATAATCAGGACTGTCTTGAAGCAACCAGCTAAATGATTCGGTTGAGGGCAACGAAATTGCGAACCGACTTGCAAAGGTAGGAGATAAATCTGCGTTTTACTTTGATTATCCAAAAAGCCACCTTTCGACATAAGTCAAGCTTTGTGTAAACATTTCAGGTTCCACACAGACAAGAAATTTATATCGCACCAACAACAGAGGACAAAAACACTGCTCACTCTGCGACCGGGAAGCACTTTGCTACTAGCATAAAAATATCTTTCTATTTTTGGTATTTTGAGGGGATTTTTTTACGAGATTTACTGTTCGAGACAGTATTAATCAGGATTTTGTCGCTCTGGAGTTTTGTTCCAACTAATCTTAAAAATCGGGCATATATCGGTAATCCTAATATAAGATCCATGTAGCGTCAGTGTTTAAGAATAAATAATTTTACAGTTTTCTATATAAAAACTAAAGATGCAACACAAATGAATGGTAACTCGCAAGCTGTTACAATAAAATTGTTTACCTAAAAGGATTCCAAGGAGCTTAGCAACAGCACAACGAACTTCGTAATTGCTTCCATCAAATGCCCGAAAACAAAGTGTCGCTAAACTTTCCAACTCAACCGTGTACAAGAATGGTGCGTGATTTATCATTTCAAGAAGGCACCGAGCTGCAGCCACACGAACAGCCATAACTCGGTCGGTTAGACAATGTCTTGTTGCTTTGTAGATATCTTTGTGTACATTTGATATAGCAGTCCCCATTCCTGCACACACCTATAAAAACGTTCATATAATCACAGAAATATACTGTCTTTTTTTTGTTATACCTTTTCTAATGTAATCATGATTTCGATTCTTGTTTGAGATTCAGCACTCCTCAGCGACCTTAACAATATTTGAACTGTCTCCTCGTATGACCTACCCATCATTCGTCCAAGTTTCTCGTACATGCAACCCACAACACAAATTGCAGCTCTGTAAAAAAAAACAATCATTGTAATATTCTCAGAAATTTATTGGTAAGAAGGGAGCTTTACAATTTTGTTGGTAGAAAGCTTGGCGAATCATCCTTATTTTTAAGGATATCATTGCATGTGTTCACCGTGTCAAATAGAAGGAATGTGTCACCTACAGAGAAAAGTGTGGCCAAACAGTTTGCAATTAATTTCCTTGTTGGGGGTCCAGGTGATCCTTGAATTTGTGCAGTTAACTGTTGTACAAGGATTTTCTGACATCCTTTAATATCAGATTTTTGTGCAGCTACAAGAACTTTGTCCAGAAATCTGAGCCATTCAAATACGAATACTGGGCGTTTTTGTTCCGGTATCTGATTTAAAGCCTCTTCGTTTAAGGTAAGACTATGGGATAATTCCATTTCGTTGTAATCTTTACCTTGGCGATTGAATGTCCTGTAAAATAAAAATAAATTTAAGAAACAAGTAAATCTCCGAAGGAAATAATTTTATTTTTTTTATTTTTTGGTAAACATAACAAAGATTCTCTTCATGATAACAAAAATTTGTGTCACATGCAGAAAAGCAGCACTGAACTCCGAAATATGTCATCCATAAAAGACGAGTCCTTTAAAAAAAGAACAAAAGCAGAACTGTTCATAGACCATTATAGTGTATAAACTTTTCGCTAACACTTACTACATAAAATTTGCGCCAAGAAAAGATACATTTTTATTTTAAGTGTAATTTTTTTTTATAAAAACTAAATAAATTGAACAAATTTAACTTGTAAGTTTTGCAAATGGAATGGAACGGACGCATTGTGTTTCTAATTTAAGAATCAATTCCGTCCCAAAAAGACTTTAAAATGTATTTCAGGAGTTGGGAGCTCGAAGGATTTATAGATTAAGCATCAATTAATCTGAAGCTATGTCGACAGATGTCTGCATAAATTTATAGAATCATTACGGTTAATAAAGTAATATGTAAATATCAACAATCCATATCCCCTCGAATATATTACTTCTAAGAGAAGGACAACATCTTCCAAACCATTAATTACGAAAGGTCATCTAGGAAGAAAATAAATGTTAGCAGGGTGGGGCATATCAACCGTTTCGGAGTTACAGGGTGATTAAGAAAAAAGCGAGTTTTTCACAAAACATCCTGTATCTTGCAGGGCGTACTATTGCAGAACTTAATGGGCTTTCCAAAGACTGCCTCAACCATCCCCGTACTCCTGTATGGGGGTTTAAACTAAAAATTTTGAATTTTTTTTTGCAAAAAGGTCGTTAACATAACTTTTTTTCATAAACACTGTAGACTCTCCTCTTTAATTTGACAGTTTTTATAAAAATAGTTATGTTAACGACCCTTTTGAAAAAAAATAAAAAATAGAGGTGAAAGTAAAAAAATGTAGGAAAGTTTTTGACTAGACTGCCAAACTCCTGATGGGAGAGGAGTACGTGTCTGGTTGGGCATTCGTTCGAAAGGCCAGCAAGTTCTGCATATAATGAGCTCAGCTGCGAATGTACGCTCTGTAATTTTTAAGATACAGGGTGTTTTGTGAAAAACTAGTTTTTTTTCTTAAGCACCCTGTAACTCCGAAACGGTACATATGTCCCGCCCCCTGCCATACAATTTTTTGTTCGTCTATGTGAGTACTATCACCTCATATTCAGATATTCTCAGACAATGCCAAAGATGCTACAATTCAAAAATCCCCAATGGAGTACAATAAGAGGAGCTGATGTCTTAAAGCTTTCACGAAGCTTGTATGTTTACTTTTTGTTAACATCATCAAAGAACCTAGTCGAACCGTTACCAATCGGCGTTATGGAGGAAACCCGAGAACATGTGCATTTTTTATCAAATAAGAGATCATCTTGGCAAATAAAAAGGTATGCCAAACTGCATTGAGGAGAATATTAAATATTGGAAAGGATCATATTCAGAAAGTGTGTAATAACCGTCATTTGGCTTCAAGTAGAACACCAACTGAGAATCGTGGTGAAGACTTACTGTAAGACAATACGCATCTTAATCAATTAACACAATGTCTCGAATGAACGAAAAAGACATTATGCAGCTTGAACTTCAAGTAAAAAATCGTATTTTAGAAAGATATTTAATACAAAATTTAATAATTTATGGTTTATACATATCAGACACACTAGAATTTCTTTTTCTATATTATTTATGTTTGTTGAATTTTCTGGATTTATGGATTTCTAGATTGCTTTTGATCTTCGGATACACTTGTCACATTCATATTGCTAGTAGCATAACCACCCCATTTAGAAAGTTTAATAAGGGATTTGCAATATTGTCAAAAACTGACTTTAGTACTTTACTTACATATGTACATGTATTTTAGATGCCTTGACACTTACTTCTCTAATAGCGAAAGTGACTTTGATCGTATTAGATTTATACTATGTTTTAAGTTAAGTTTCCAACCTATAATGGGTGAATAAAAACTTTTTTAATTTTTTTGCTAACAACATGAACTTATCAAGAAATTAAAAGCGGAGTACTTTTATAAAAGAGTACGCTATTAGTTTTCGGAGTACAAACGACAGCACTGATTCAGACCTTCACAAACCAACACGAAACCGCGGGAACCAGAGACAAATTTTTGCAGGACTCGAATCTATGGTGGGATATAAAACCACTCGCACTGATACAACATTTCTAGGTTTTCCAGTCATTCGCGAAGTTCCAGCAAGAAAGAAAGATGAATATCATCAAAAAATGTTTATTATAAGAACGACAGGACGAATTTATTCCCGCTTTGCTGAGTGTGATTGATTCATAATTTCTCGCTCCAGCTTCCGCGGTTTCGTCTTGGTCTTTGAAAGTCTTAAGTCTGTGAAGGCCTTAAGCGAAAGTTTAATTTTTTTTTTTTTTACTATTTAATGTGTTAATTTTTAATGTAATATGGTCACACCAAAAGTGTCATATAAATCATTCTAAACTACTGTAATAAAATCGGTAAAATTAATATTAACTTAATTTATGAAATACATTTTGTTGGAAGTGCTTCAACATCTTGTGACAATCAATTATCCGCATTTTAAAGCTGTTATATGACACTTTTATGGTTTTCGTGTGGATGTACAGCACTGGAAAATTATAAATTGGAAAAATCGATTTTTTTTTTAAAGAAAATATTTTTAGTCAAGGTGCTATAAAAATCAATAAAATCATTGACCTCACCCTTTAACCTAAAGCACGTGCGAAAAAAAATTATAAAGACCAACAGCGAAATAAATATCTCGCAATATGAATATATAAAACATTACATTACACATACATTCAATCGGGATGAATATATATAGAATCCTTAAGGAATCTACAAAACCCCTACAAACCTCTTACTGAAATTACCTTTTGTCTGTCGGAGATTTGTGCAGTTTTTTTTCGATTTGTTTGTTTCCTTGATTTTCATTTAAGGCAAAACAGGGTTAAAGCGAAAGGCAATGAGGCTTCTTCCCATGATTGAACTACTTTCAATATCCCATGTTTTTTCTCCATTACGCCCAAGAAAATAAACAGTTGAGAGAAAGGAAATATGACGAAAAAGTTACCGTTGTAAGAGGACAAGAAACATCCAAACTTTATCCAAAGTTCTATTTTATATGCGGATGGATATATTGAATTCTCTCCCTAGAGCGAAAATCCTTTTTTACTTTCCTTCCTTTAGCAATTTTTGTACAATGAAATCATCTAATGCTCTTAGGGTTTAGCTTTTTCTTACTTGATATGAAAGCATTATTGGATCTATGTATGTATCTTGCGAAATTTGTTCTCTTTTTAGTAGTTTTTTTTTTTTGATTTTTCCATTATTATATCAAAGGTTCCTTTTTCAACCTCATCTTCCCACTCTTTCTATGTCTATCGACCACTGATGAATTATGATAATATTGTGGGAGATGAAAATAAAACGCTTTAATAAAAACTTCTAAGAACATCTTGCGATGCAAATATCCTTCCTATGTATACCTTTTGAATTATTTGAATTTCGATTTGAGTAGATATGTACAGTGATAGATATTTGCTTGAACGCAGCAGGTTTTTTTTTAGAAATATTGTGAAGAAAATTGATTTTACGGGATTAAATTAATATTACAATTCAATGTCAATAAATAATATGAAAAATCATTCCAAGTGTTCACTGATTTGTTATATAATGTTAATTTTTAATAGCACAAATTAAAAATATATAATAAAAGTAGGGTTAAACCCTTTTTTATTGAGTAAGCTGTTCGCCCATGAAAGATATGTAACCTGGGCTCATCATCATCAAATGTTTAGTATAGATATTGTAATAATTCGAAAAACTTTTTTAGCTCAAAACTATATACTATGTCCCATTTGAAAAATATAAAAACTAAAAACATTATATTCGATCTTAAGTACTTCATTCGCAGCGAAAAGCTTGTAGTGAAATGAGAGCTGAGAAATCGAAATGAGGTGATAAAATTTAACATTAATATGTCTCATATTATATCGCTCAACTGAAAATGTAAATTCAACTCGAACTGAGCTCATAATACTTTTGTTATCCTATAATCTCAATAATAATTGATCGGCTAGCCGGCCGAAATTACATTGACGCTCATTAAAACAGCTAAAAGTTTATTTTAAAACGGTTATTTAGGTCTAAACTATAGCTTCCACAGGATAATGAAACTCTAACAAATTCAAAGTGTTTGCGTTCTAATTATGTATATCAGAAAAAGTGTAGCAAATAGAATAAGTTTACGAAATATATTGAATTTTAAGGAAAACTTGCACTTCTTGATCAAACTTGATTCTGCCAAAACCTTAGAATCTCTCTATAGGAGATGTTATAAGCCAAATTTAGCGCAGTCAAATTCGTTAGAATCTGTTACCGCTATAGTGAAATATCAGTACAGACGTGTAGTATGAATTAATTCGTAGAGAGCGAGGTAACAAGATATAATATGTTTGAAAATATTGCGCTTACTCCCACCGAAAATGCTCTTAAACGCTGTCACTACACCAAGATCCTCAGCTGTTTCTCAGCTGTAACGTAAACAAATCAAGCAGCTGCACATACATTTTTCATAAGATATCTCTTCTTTTTAATATACATATTTAGCCCTACTTCAATAACCTTTAAGAAAAGCCACGCTCATGTACACGAATTTTATATGTATTAACACTTCTCGTTCTCTCTATATTCTAAGGTTAAAACAGGGTGGAGAAACCGAAATCCATATATGTGGGTGTTGGTGCTGGTACGAGTCTCTAAAATGTTTTAAATTGATTCTTATGAAAAATATGCTAGACATTGGCGTCTTACCTTCCCAAAGGTTACACTTTCTATGTACCTTACTTAACAAAATAACAAGTGAAAAAGCTAGAATTGGTTTAAAACCAATTCTTATAATACCCTAGATGAATGCCCGTATGTAATTGGTGCAGTTTGATTGTTGAAGTGGTTTTTCGCATATATTTCTAGAACGGTTCGTCGAACAGTAAAAATATATTATAACCAATTTCATAGAATAGCATATTCTGCAGAAGTTTTAAGTGCAATAAAAACGTCTAGGACTGATCGTTTTCACTGTATACGTAAAAAAACCTAAATTTATATATATTTATCTCATTTTTGACATTATATCTACTATTATTGCTATGAAACCACCCAAGTACAAAACTTCAGCTTTCTACGTTAACATGTCCTCAGGCAGTGTACAAATATATAGTGAAAAGAGCAACTTTTGCATGGCAACCCCACGAAGGAGTTACCCGATTTATCCCATTTATGAACTTTATATTACTTTTTATTTAAGCCAGTGTGCACAATTTTAGCTCTCTAAGTACACGCGTTCTCAAGTTAACGTGAGGACAGACAGACGGACGGACCACCACACCAAATCTGTTTAATTATTTAATGGTGCTTTGAATATCTTAGATAGTAACATTAAGGGAATATTAAATTTGAAGATATCTTGATCCTTTTGTTTGTTACGTACCAAAAGAGAGAAATTCATATACTATGTTTAAATACGAAAAATTGTTCGGCATGAGATCTAATCTTAATGTTTACATTTCAGTAATAAGAGAATTTTTAATCTGAGGATCCAGTCACTTTCTATAGTCACTCTTAATCTTGGGAACAAACCCTAGTTAAAATGTGCTCAATATGAGTAACAATATTTTGTTATTTATAACACATCGACTACAAACTGTTCTAATAAGTAGTGTTTATACCTAGTCTTATTAATAATTGTTTGTGGAAAGAAAAAGGAGAACTATATTTTTTATACGCCTAGCCGACAAACAAAGGGTACAAGAAATCACATCCACCCTTTATCTTTAATTTTCAGCTTTTAATTAATGTTAGTCAGGATAGAGTGAAATGATACAAGAAATTTATGTGGTAACCCACGTTTTCACTAAATAAACACAAATATTTATGCAATCCTATAAAAGAACTTTCATTACTTGTAAATTTCGGTGGCATATTATTGCTATAATAATTCTTATAAAAGTACAGATAGAATTAGATTAATTGCCATAAAAAAAACCTAATTACTCTGAAAATCAACCACAATTAATATTGTTTTCATTCCTTTTAATAAAACAGATTCATAAATTATATCACTCCACTCTATCTACATACAGATTCCTTACCGTCTTGCTTCGAATAACACTTTCCTTATTAGAACAGGCGTTCGCACAAATGTATCCATTTTTGGGTGGTTTGAATTTGAAGTCACGAAAACAAGTACCCAGTACACTTAGTCATATACATATATATATGTATGTACGTAATGTCATTCACATAAAGGTAATTCATTCAAAACACAAGTAAAATTGCACCATCAAAAGAACTGCACTAGTGACTAGTAATTTCATGTCCCGACAGCACAATTGCCACAAAGTCTGGCCAAAGACTGCCAAGGCACTGCAGAACTGAAAAATACCGAAAGCTTTCTCGACTTTGGGAGGATACATATCGCTAGAGCAAAAATATTTCCTCCACAAGAAGAAAGAGGGTGGTTTCTGGTGGTGTTAGATTGAAGGCAGTGGAGAACAAAGTTCATGCTGCTGGAAGAACTGACGACTTCATCTTTTAGTGAAAGGAAAAAATGGAAAACTTTAAAAGAGGAAAAATGCATGTACGAAACGAACGTATGGAGGGAATATGTAAGTATTGTATAAAAGTGCAGAGGGTTTAGAGGGCCAAGTTCTATGAACTTACCATGATTTGCCTTCGAAATGTTTACAGAATATGGATGGTACTTTGAAAGAATAATCGGTAAATTGAAGAAAGGAAGATAACTAAATTAAGATGGAAAAATTCTGCTTGAATATATGATTGGTGATACAAAAATTGCCCATAAAAATATTATCTGAGTCGAGACATGGAGTTTTATTGCGTCCCCCAGGCGCTGCGCTTAAATATTTTTCAATTTGCAAAATATTTAACACTAAAAGTGTTTCGCTTCTTGTTTCTTATGTTATGAATTATTCTCACGCAATGGCATAGTTCTTTGATTTATTTATCCTTTCCTCAGCAGAGTTTAACGGTAGTGTCATCAACCTGGTCGGATGTTTTTGTTTTGTTTTCATTCATTAATTTCGGCGATCGATATTTACAGTCAAAGTGTAGAGCCGGCTTTAGCTAAACTGTCCTTACTCAAGGCTATTGGAATTGAATTGCCTTAAACGTCAGCTAACTAAAGATATCCGCAAATGTCCGTTGAGTTGTAATTAGAAAATAGAATAGGACTTAAAGGTGCTACAAATTTTAAATTTTATTCACACTTCAGTACAGTTACATAATATATATAGAATTTCTTTTTGGTTTTTTTTTTTTAATTAAATTAAGTTTTAAGTTATTGCAGTTAAACACGTAACTGTAATATTTAGCATACGGTATGATTTATAGTTTTACAGCAGTAGACATACATATATACCAGTTTTATAGAAGTGTAATATAATGGTTTCGACAGGATACTTATTTGTTTTATTGTAAATGGCGTTACATATGTGGGAATTCATTAATAACTATTCGTAACTTCTACCCTACCAAACTACTTCTAACCACCAAATGAAAAACGACGGCAACACTGCAAATAATAAAAAAAGCTTCGCTGTCATTTGAAAGAAAAAGAAGAACATTCGATATTCAGCATTCAGTCAACGAAGAAGTATTTTTCTTGAACGTGGAAAGTAAAATTGAAGTAAATTCCAGTAAATGTTAACTTTGTCATTTTATTTATTACAATAAATTTGTTGTATCGTTTTATATAAATTTCCATTATTACAAATAATTAAATTTAGAATCAGTGAATTAATAAACATTGTATTTTGAAGTTTGATTATTCGGTCTTATTAATTTTGGAAATCCCACAATTGGGGGCTCAACCAAACAACGCCAAGTGGAATTTTTTTTTATCAAAAAAAAAAAAAAAAAAAAAAAAACTTGGTATAATTCCAAAGCAGTTGAGGTGTCATCAAGGATCAGCGTGGGATCAACATCAAAATTAGCGGAACATCTAAAGAAAATCAAAAAAAAAAAGAGGATTGGCATAAACTTTTGAAGGTTAAATACAGTGGTCAGGTACAAAAAGATAAATTCTAATAAAACCGTAAGTGGAAAATTTTCATAATTTTTTTTTTGGACAAATATATACCATATTATATACAGTGGCAATTAAACCCAAATTTCGTGGCAAAGTTCAACCGCGTGGAAATAATTTCCGCATAATCAGGTTATGTTATAATAATACCGCTATTCTAAAATATCAGCGACACACAATTATTTTCGACATTTCAATTCTTCATAAAAACCATCGACAACATATCGCCATTTTATTATACCTACATACAAACAAAAATTTTTTTTTTATATAAAAAAAAAACAGGGAGCTGTACAAGTCGCTGAAGATTTAATTCTAATATTAATATTAAATCATTAAAATTTTTCGTATTTTATCAAAATAATCATCATCCTTAAACATGCCTGACGATGGTAATAAACAAACTGTGGAAGAACAATTAAATCTATTAAAAGAAGAAAATAAAAAACTTAAAGAAAAGTTGAGAAAACAGCAACTGGAAAGAGAATTGAAAGAAAAAGAAATTAAAGAGAATGCAGAAAAGGCTCAGAAAAAAGACGAAGAATTGAAAACATTACACAAAATAGTACAACTACAAACAGAAAATAAAAAGCTGGATACACAAATCGTAATAACAAATGAACAACATAATAAATTAACAACTAAAGAAGAAAAACCAGAAATAGACAAGTTAACTGCAGAATTAGAACAATTAAAAGTAGAAGTACAACAACGAAACAATCTTGAAAGCACAACAAACGAAAAACACGATAAAGAAAGAATTTCGTTCAAAGATATATTAAATATATTACCTGAATTCAGTGGAACTGATGAATATGATGTCGAATCATGGATAAGAGATGTAGAAAATACATCAAAAGAATTTAAATGGAGTAACTTACAACAAACTATCTTTGCTAAAAGACTACTGACGGGAACAGCAAAACTGGCTTTACGATCGAATCCAAATCTAAATAATTGGGAAGAATTAAAAACATTTTTAAAACAAGAATTCAAAATTAGAATAACATCAGCAGAAATACACAAAAGATTATTACATAGAAAACAAGAAAGAAATGAAAATATACAAGAATATTTTCTGAAGATGAGAGAAATAGCGGCAAGAAATCCATGTATAGACGAAGAAACGATAATACACTATGTAATAAAAGGAATAAACGACAATCCTAGAAACAAAAGTCTACTATTTGAAGCAACAAATTTTGAAGAATTTAGAGAAAAAATACCAATATATATGAAATACAAAGACAGTTTAAAAAGTTTATCAAATACAACACAAGAATATACAACAAGAAAACCAGATATACAAAAACATGATAGCCAATCGAAAGTTGTACAATCAAGATGTTATAATTGTGGAAAAACAGATCACTTTAAAAATGAATGTCCACAAAATACACCGAAATGTTTTAAGTGTAATGAATTCGGACACATCGCAAAGAATTGTACAACAAAATCAATCAAATATATCGAATCTGGTAAAGATATACAAAAAGTAATTAAAATAAATAACGTAGAAATTTCGGCTTTAATCGACACGGGCAGCGACATCAGTATAATAAGAATTGAAGATTTTCACAAGATTAATGCACCAGAAGTAAACACATCAGAGTGCAAAATACAAGGTCTGTCAGGTGAAACAATTGAAACACTAGGTTCTTTTAAAGCAACTGTAGAAATAGATGACAACACATACATAACACAAATGTACGTTGTATCAGGAACGAATTTAAAAACAGCAACAGTAATAGGAAGAGATATACTGAACGGAACAAACATTAAATTAACAGATGATAATATCAAAATAAGTAAAATATACCCAGAATTAAAATCGTGCTACAACATTACATCTGAAAAAGAAGAATTAAAAATAGGAAATAAAAATTATTTAATCGAAATAAATAATCTAGTAAAAAAGTATAAACCAGAAAATAAATACAAAGATACTGATGTTAAATTAAAAATCATTTTATCAGACGAAACACCAATTAAATTACGTCCACGAAGAATGGCTCCATTAGAAAAAAAAGTCATAAATGAGCAAATTAAAGAATGGCTTGAATTGAAAATAATACGACCAAGTGAATCAGAGTTCTCAAGTCCAATACAGTTGGCAAACAAAAAAGACGGCAGTAAAAGATTATGTATAGATTACAGAAAATTAAACAAAATAGTAATCAAAGATAGATACCCACTGCCTTTAATAGAAGACCAAATTGATTCCTTAAGTAAAGCCAAAGTATTTTCAACACTTGACTTAAAAAATGGATTCTTTCATGTCGAAGTTGATGAAGAAAGTAAAAAATATACATCTTTTGTAACTCCATCAGGACAATTCGAATTTAATAGAGTACCATTCGGATTGTGCACGTCACCCACAGTTTTCCAAAAATATATAAATAGAATATTTCAACAATTAATCGAAAAGAAATTCGTTCTGGTATATATGGATGATATAATAATACTTTCAGAAAACTACGATGAAGGAATGAAAAGATTAAGAGAAGTCATGAAACTAGCCGAAGAATATGGATTAGAAATCAAATGGTCTAAATGTCAATTTTTATGTAATGAAATTGATTATTTAGGATTTAAAATAAATGATGGTAAAATTACACCATCAGAACTAAAAACGAATGCAGTTAAACAGTTTCCAGAACCAAAATCAGTTAAAAAAATACAAAGTTTCCTAGGTCTTACAGGATTTTTTAGGAAATTCATAAAATCATATTCACTGATAGCCAGACCATTAACGAACTTATTAAAGAAACAATCAGAATTTAAATTTGGTATTCAAGAAAAACTAGCATTCAATCAACTTAAACAATTATTGTCGGAACAACCAGTACTCACGTTGTATATACAAGATTCGGAAACTGAAATTCACACGGATGCGTCGAAATGGGGATTTGGTGCAGTTTTATTACAAAAAAGAGAAGATAATCTGTTTCATCCAGTATGCTATCATAGTAAAAAAACATCACCAGCCGAAGAACGGTACAGTAGCTATGAACTAGAAGTTCTAGCTATAATTTCAGCACTCAAAAAATTCAGAGTATACGTTCTAGGAATTAAGTTTAAAATATTTACAGATTGTTCAGCATTTAAGCAAACCATGGAGAAACAAAACATACTACCACGAATTGCAGGATGGGCTTTAGCCTTACAAGAATACGATTATCAGTTGGAACATAGACCTGGCGTAAGAATGAAACACGTAGACGCATTAAGCAGAAACCCAGTCGTAATGGTCATAACAAATCAATTTTTGAACAAAATAAAACATGCTCAAAATAACGATACAGAATTACAGCTAATAAACAAAATATTAGAAAACACAGAAATCTACGACGGTTATTTTAAACAAAACGATATAATATATAAAGATGGTAAAGACGGTAAATTATTATGTATCCCGAAAAATATGCAAACTGAAGTAATTAAAAATATTCACGACGATGGCCATTTTGGGTACAAAAAAATGAAAGACTTAATAAGCCGAGAATATCATATATCTCGTCTAAAAGAAAGAGTTGAAAATTGTCGAAGAAATTGTGTCCGCTGTATTTTAGCAGATAAAAAAGCAGGTAAACCAGAAGGGTATTTAAGCCCAATTCACAAAAATGAACAGCCACTAGATACCTACCACATCGATCACCTCGGTCCAATGACGAATACCACAAAGAAGTACTCATACATTTTATGCGTAATTGATGCTTTTTCCAAATTTTGCTGGATTTATCCAACAAAATCAACAACAACATCAGAAGTATTGCAAAAGTTAAATCTACAGAAGGATACTTTTGGCAATCCGAGAAGAGTAATTACAGACAGAGGAACAGCGTTTACATCAAACGAATTTAAAGAGTACTGTGAAATAGAAAATATAATTCATTTGCAGATAGCCACCGGTATTCCAAGAGGAAATGGACAGGTAGAAAGAATCAACAGAATGATTATACCAATCCTAACAAAAGTTACAATAGATGAACCAGCGAAATGGTATACATACACCGGAAAATTACAACGTTGCATTAACGCAACATATCAAAGAAGTATTGGAATATCGCCATTCGAATTATTAACAGGCGTACCAATGAGGAATAACGCAAATACAACATTAGCCGAAGCAATAGATGAAGAATTCAAAAATGCATTTATAAACAATCGTGAAGAATCGCGTGAAACAGCACGAATAAATATCGAAAACATACAAAACGAAAATCGGAAAAATTATGATAAAACGCGAAAAGCTGCAAAAAATTATAAATTAGGAGATTTAATTGCCATAAAACGTTGCCAATTTATAAATAATACTAAAATCTCTACTAATTTTATAGGTCCATACAAAATTACAAGATGTTCAGAACACGATCGTTATCACGTAGAAAAAGTTGGCACACACGAGGGGCCAAACAAAACAATCACAAGCGCTGACAATATGAAGAGTTGGTATGACATCACTAGCACCGACGAGGAGGAAGACTTCCTGGGCTTCGAAGAAGAATAGTACCAAAAAGATGTTAAAAAATTTATACTAAGATTTTAAAAGATGTACCAAAAGATGATTCTAAAAGATGTACCCAAAAGATGTTAAAAAAGTTTATACCAAGATTTTAAAAGATGTACCAAAAGATGATTCTAAAAGATGTACCCAAAAGATGTTAAAAAAGTTTATACCAAGATTTTAAAAGATGTACCAAAAGATGATTTTAAAAGATGTACCCAAAAGATGATTCTAAAAGATGTACCCAAAAGATGTTAAAAAAGTTTATACCAAGATTTTAAAAGATGTACCAAAAGATGATTCTAAAAGATGTACCCAAAAGATGTTAAAAAAGTTTATACCAAGATTTTAAAAGATGTACCAAAAGATGATTTTAAAAGATGTACCCAAAAGATGTTAAAAAGTTTATACCAAGATTTTAAAAGATGTACCCAAAAGATGTTAAAAAGTTTACACCAAGATTTACCTAAAATGAAGACTTACCTAAGATGATAAACAATTTCTTAAAATAAAGTTAATTACCAAAGATGAAGAATACTTACCAAAGATGTTCAAAAATTACCAAGTTACCTACCTATGATGCCTAATAATAAATTCACGTAATGACGTCCACAAATTTCATATTTTCGAGGGCGAAAAGACTATCAGGATGGCCGATTGTGGGAATTCATTAATAACTATTCGTAACTTCTACCCTACCAAACTACTTCTAACCACCAAATGAAAAACGACGGCAACACTGCAAATAATAAAAAAAGCTTCGCTGTCATTTGAAAGAAAAAGAAGAACATTCGATATTCAGCATTCAGTCAACGAAGAAGTATTTTTCTTGAACGTGGAAAGTAAAATTGAAGTAAATTCCAGTAAATGTTAACTTTGTCATTTTATTTATTACAATAAATTTGTTGTATCGTTTTATATAAATTTCCATTATTACAAATAATTAAATTTAGAATCAGTGAATTAATAAACATTGTATTTTGAAGTTTGATTATTCGGTCTTATTAATTTTGGAAATCCCACACATATACATATGTAGGTATATATGTAAAATTTTACAATATTTCCTATTTTTCGTTAAGAGGTTTTTAAAAAGTAATTACTTAGGGAGAAATAACAATGTTATTAATTTTTGAACAATCTTAAATAGACTTCGACTCAAAGATTTTAAAAAATTTAGAAAATAATAAAATTTTACTTATGGGTCGGGCATCTACAATAAAACAAGAAATCACCCATGATTGATTGAAAACTGTGTCTTTGATAGGTATATGACACAATAAAGCTGAGAAAACCAGTAACTGAGCAACTACTTTATGAGACCAGAAGCTTACGTAAGGCACAGTATACCTACATACAGTAGAATAGCTTAGAACAATTTCTCCCATAAGAGGAAACTATTAAGTATGATACGGAAGTAAATGTGCGAACAGTAGCTAGTTGCACAATGGTAGGGAGAAGTATTAGTTTTATGTAAGTACACATCTCGGCAAAAGTACTGCAAATGTATTGTTCCATTACTAAACCGCTGTTTGAGTGTAAAGTGGTGTTCGTTTATAAAGATGCCATGGACATTGTAATTGGCATAATGGCTGTAATAATCCATTGAAGCCCATTTGGCAGCCCTTTAGAAGCATATTCACTGATCTATCCAGAAAAATAAGCAAAGGCGCAAATAAGTAACTCAAGTGCTTCAAGAGCCATCACTTAGAAGCTCTATAGAAGATTATTTGATAAGCTCCACCAGATTGAAATGTAACAAGGGGTGATCTCATCTAATTTTCCACGAATCTAAACTGTGGATTTTTCCACTATTGTTCGAAGTAACACATCTCTCATTTTCAATGTGAAGTTCAGAGTGCTTAGAAGTATTGGTTAATATAAGTGAAAATAAAAGAGAGGATATTGGCTTATTTAATCAACTTAATAAAATTTAATATCACAAATAATCATGAGCAAGTGCAAGCATCTTACTTATGTTCTCAGGAAGCGCAGCTGTGAAATCCTCTTATGAGATTAAGGAAGAACCACTGCGATTATTATCCAAAAAGCTCATTAAAGCTTTCAAAAAGACACATTAAAAAAATTCTTCGGCCATCATTTAGAGCGCTTCTTAAGAGCAGAATTGAAGCGCTTTACTCTGCGGACATTGCTATGTTAAAGCAATGAGCTGGGATACGGAAGAGAGGCGCTAAGAGCTTCCAGGAAAGCGCTTCAGGAAGGCTCTTAGAGCGCTCTCTATTTGTGACAGTTTGACAGTTCTCCCAAGCCGAATGGCATTGGAAATGGAACAAATTCTTATTAGCTTTTTTTTCTTGAAGAAATAGTTTTGCTCGTCATTCTGCCCCTTTTCCTCTAATGCAAGTTTGTGCATGCTGTAAGTTCTCTTTTTTCCACTTTAGACTTACATAGGAACCTTTATATTGTTACAAATTTCCTTTCGGCGTGGTCGCCAAAACTTAGGTAGCGGGAACTATTTCTTCTCCGAGCGGTTTTGCCTGGAACGTGTAGCGAGCGGCCCGTTAAATTCACCGCTATTGAATTGCCACCTGGCCGAGCGGTCACCAGCGGGGTGCGGTGAGAGGTAGGCCGATTTGTATAAACGCAGCAAGCGTGCTCGGCAGCTAATAAATGTACGAGTAGGAGTATGTTACCTGGAGGCTGGTGATTTCTACTCCTCGGGCTCCTTGAGGCGTCTGAGTCTACCTGTCTGGTCAGCCACTTCCTTCTCTTTTTGTGCCTCTCCTTGTTACTTACTGGGAGGTAGGGAACTGAACCACAACAAAACAAGAAACAAGAGCTTTCTTCAAATCCAATACTAGCGTTTATTTTAACAAAAAAAAAACAAACTTGACTTGGCGTCACTTAATGCCACAGATCTACAAAAATTTTTGGTCTAACTTTTACACTGGCTACTCTTAATATGGCCGACTACAAAAAATTTTCGCGCCTACCTATCCCTCTAGTCCATTTTTTGGACGTCTTCTTGTACTTAGGCTATTTTTTGGCCGATTTAGCGACCTCTATTTTTCAATTACTCATTTCTATGTTTAATGGACATCTGTTAGCTAATTTTAACTTGTTATTCGTTTTTAATTGACATTTGTTAAACTGACTCTACTTGTGGCTTACTTTACATTTACATTATTCCATTAATTTTCCTTTCTATTTTTAATTTACATCTGTTAACTAATTTTAACTTGTTATTCACTTTTTATTTGACGTTGGTGAAACTGATTCTACTTGTGGCTTACTTTACATTTACATTATTCAATTAATTGCCATTTTTATTTTTACTTTACATCTGTTAACTAATTTTAACTTGTTATTCATTTTTAATTGACATTTGTTAAACTGATTCTACTTGTGGCTTACTTTACATTTACATTATTCAATTAATTGCCATTTTTATTTTTACTTTACATCTGTTAACTAAATTTAACTTGTTATTCATTTTCAATTGACATTTGTTAAACTGATTCTACTTTCGATTTACTTTCAATTCACATGGGTCAAATAATTTTCTCTCCAATTTTAATTACTAGCTTTACTTCATTATTTATCTTTTTATTTAGATCGGTGAGACTGGTTTGAATTATTCCGGACCTTTCACTTTATCGATCTGTCACAGTTTTCATTGACTTTCACGTGTAACGAACGTTGAGATTGTCTACCGACTTTGGTCTTCCACATCTGTCAAATTTCATTCAATTTTAAAGTTCCATATTTGCTAAAGCTTTCATTCCCTTTGAAAATTTTATACTTCTATATTTGTCAAAGTTTCTATTCAGTTTTACATTGCTATATTCGTCGACGTTTCCTAAAACAATTTATATTTCTATCAAAGTTTTCATTTACTTCTAGGTTTGTGTACAAGTCTAACTTTTAATTCAATTTCAAATTTCTATATTTCAAAGTTCTTAATTAATTTTAGCTTCCCCCATCTGTCAGAGTTCTCTATTCAATTTTATATTCCTATATCTGTCAACGTAGATCATTTGCTCTCAAGTTTCAGAAATTGGTACAATTATTTACGGTCTTCGCGTTGTCATACCTGTCAAAATTATATTTGCTTTTCTGGTGTAAAAAATGAACATTATTTTTCGGCATTAATTTTCTAGATCTGTCAGAATTAATTAGCTTGTATGGTGTATAAAGTGAATATTATTTATCTGCATTAATTTTCTAGATCTGTCAGAATTAGTTAGCTTGTATGGTGTATAAAGTGAACATTATTTATCTGCATTAATTTTCTAGATCCGTCAGAATTAGTTTACTCTAATGATGCGAAAGATGAAAATCATTTATCGACATTCGTTTTCTACATCTGTCAGAATTAGTTCGCTCAATTTCAAATTGCTATCCTTACTAAAGTTTTCGCTCAATTTTAGTCATAGAAAGGCCGAAAGATTTATTAAGTCATTAACACTTTTGCGTGGGCAATATTAATTTTCTCATTGAGAGATGACAGACTATCTCTTTGCCACCTTCGGCGATTCTATGTCTAAGCACAAGTCCAGCGAAATACTTCTGCTTTGTGCGGCCACGTCTGGGTCGCCTTTTATAGAGTCGGCTGGCGTGGTGTATTTGTGACGACCAGGTGTCGCGCGAAGTTGCAAGAATGAGTTCTTGATTCCACTGTGGTTCAGTGTTTATCTCTGACAGATCAGCTGATAGAACTGTCGAGAAACATCACCTGCAATGTTTTTCCTGTTTATGCATCCAGGAATAGTGAAACATAAGTGGGTTTTGCTAATTTAAATGTGGTGTTATCGAGATAATGAATATCTCTCTATAAATTTGGAAGTTTGTATGCTGTTTTGAGAAATAGAGCGTTATTTCTTAGCCTAGGCCATGGCGTATTTTCCCCAAATGGCCAGCAACGTTGATGAGATTAAAAGGATTGGTTCAAATTTAAGCTTGGAAAATTTGAATTTGAAAGAGAGCCCAGTAATTTCTCTGGGTGGGGAGTACAGCCTTAATTCTCGGCCGCTTATAACTACGCAGGAGAGTTCCATGGACTGGGAGTAAGTAATTTTGTAACACTGGATACCTGGCTTTCACCCAGGAGGCCCGGGTTCGATTCCCGGTATGGGAACCAGAGTAGCCAGTGTAAAAGTCAGACCAAAAATTTTTGTAGATCTGTGGCATTAAGTGACGCCAAGTCAAGTTTGTTTTTTTTTTGTTAAAATAAACGCTAGTATTGGATTTGAAGAAAGCTCTTGTTTTTTGTTTTGTTGTGGTTCAGTTCCCTACCTCCCAGTAAGTAACAAGGAGAGGCACAAAAAGAGAAGGAAGTGGCTGACCAGACAGGTAGACTCAGACGCCTCAAGGAGCCCGAGGAGTAGAAATCACCAGCCTCCAGGTAACATACTCCTACTCGTACATTTATTAGCTGCCGAGCACGCTTGCTGCGTTTATACAAATCGGCCTACCTCTCACCGCACCCCGCTGGTGACCGCTCGGCCAGGTGGCAATTCAATAGCGGTGAATTTAACGGGCCGCTCGCTACACGTTCCAGGCAAAACCGCTCGGAGAAGAAATAGTTCCCGCTACCTAAGTTTTGGCGACCACGCCGAAAGGAAATTTGTAACATTTGGTGTCAAGTGTGGGGTACACCAAATCCCGTAAAAGGGGCCCCACTAACTGCCTATTATCGGTCAAATCTACCACGTCAATTTGAGGACCAACTGAAGAGGAGTTTGTTGGCGTTCTTCTGAGTCCTGCACTTTGTTCCAGTTGCAGAGGTATTGATAATATACCAGAACATTTATTCCAATTCTCGAAAGGAGCGCTGCAGGCCGATGTGATTTTCTAGCAGTTCTCAACTAAGCCTGCATAAAAAATTCGTAATTTTTTTTTTCTTTTGTTTTTTTTGTTCAACCTAGTTGTTAATATTATTTGTAGGTTAACTAGTACACACATTTTTATTATTACAATTTCTCTTATATAATATTGTCTATATTTCTATATTATTATATGATTTGAATTGATTTGATTTGATATATGAACTAAACCTTTAACGAGGGGGTGAGAATTATTCCAGGCGTTTCGGCTTTAGTTGTCGATAAAGCAGAGCATATTCCTTTTCTTGCTATACTAACGAACGAGCACAATTTTGTTATAATACGGAGGCGCGAAAGAGCTCCAGCATTTTGTCTTTTCCGCTTGTAACGCGTGAGATAGCGTCAAACTTTTTTTTTTTTTTTTTTTGTATATACATCGGATACTAAACGAAGAAAATCGTAACAAACGTGGTGCCAGTCACGTGTCAAAGAAATAAGTCATATTTGTGAAAAGCAGCCACATATTTTGAAAGCATCTAGGGTTGCTGATTCTAACGGTTTATAGAGCACTCAACAATTTAGAATCCGTATATATCTCCGATGATTTATTGAGAATAAAGCAATTTAAAAGTTGAGTATTATCTAACAAACAATCAGTGAGATAGGAATTATATTTGAAAGTTTTAACATTTGCAAGTTCGTTTGTGGTACATAAAATAATTTATAAATTCTCAACGATATAGGAGGAGGCTGATAATAGACGAATTATAAAATATTAGTTTGCTACTTGGTAACGAGGTGGAAACAATAATCGGAGAAGTTTCTATATTCGTATTAGAGTTAGCAATCCACGATTTAGCAGTATCAAATACTTGCTACAGTCGCTTGAAATCCTTATAAGGCAAAATTTTTCTAAATTAGTTTTAGAGTTGTCAATGATCTATCAAGTACGGAATACTTTCTATATTTGTTTGCTACTTGGCGACGAGCTGGAAATAAAAAATCAGAAAAGTTTCTATATTTGTTTGAGAGTTAGTAATCCGCGATTCGGCAGTATCCAATACTTGCTAGATCCGCTTGATATTTGTTAATCGACGGTCTATAAAAAACAAAAGTTTTTCTATACTGGTTTTACATTCGATAATTAGCGAGCTTTGAAGCACGAACTTATTTTCTAGATCCGCTTGATATTTGTTAATCGACGGTCTATAAAAAACAAAAGTTTTTCTATACTGGTTTTACATTCGATAATTAGCGAGCTTTGAAGCACGAACTTATTTTCTAGATCTGCTTGAATTTGTTAATCGACGGTCTATAAAAGACAAAAGTTTTTCTATACTGGTTTTACATTCGATAATTAGCGAGCTTTGAAGCACGAACTTATTTTCTAGATCTGCTTGAATTTGTTAATCGACGGTCTATAAAAGACAAAAGTTTTTCTATACTGGTTTTACATTCGATAATTAGCGAGCTTTGAAGCACGAACTTATTTTCTAGATCTGCTTGAATTTGTTAATCGACGGTCTATAAAAGACAAAAGTTTTTCTATACTGGTTTTACATTCGATAATTAGCGAGCTTTGAAGCACGAACTTATTTTCTAGATCTGCTTGAATTTGTTAATCGACGGTCTATAAAAGACAAAAGTTTTTCTATACTGGTTTTACATTCGATAATTAGCGAGCTTTGAAGCACGAACTTATTTTCTAGATCTGCTTGAATTTGTTAATCGACGGTCTATAAAAGACAAAAGTTTTTCTATACTGGTTTTACATTCGATAATTAGCGAGCTTTGAAGCACGAACTTATTTTCTAGATCTGCTTGAATTTGTTAATCGACGGTCTATAAAAGACAAAAGTTTTTCTATACTGGTTTTACATTCGATAATTAGCGAGCTTTGAAGCACGAACTTATTTTCTAGATCCGCTTGATATTTGTTAATCGACGGTCTATAAAAAACAAAAGTTTTTCTATACTGGTTTTACATTCGATAATTAGCGAGCTTTGAAGCACGAACTTATTTTCTAGATCTGCTTGAATTTGTTAATCGACGGTCTATAAAAGACAAAAGTTTTTCTATACTGGTTTTACATTCGATAATTAGCGAGCTTTGAAGCACGAACTTATTTTCTAGATCTGCTTGAATTTGTTAATCGACGGTCTATAAAAGACAAAAGTTTTTCTATACTGGTTTTACATTCGATAATTAGCGAGCTTTGAAGCACGAACTTATTTTCTAGATCCGCTTGATATTTGTTAATCGACGGTCTATAAAAAACAAAAGTTTTTCTATACTGGTTTTACATTCGATAATTAGCGAGCTTTGAAGCACGAACTTATTTTCTAGATCCGCTTGATATTTGTTAATCGACGGTCTATAAAAAACAAAAGTTTTTCTATACTGGTTTTACATTCGATAATTAGCGAGCTTTGAAGCACGAACTTATTTTCTAGATCTGCTTGAATTTGTTAATCGACGGTCTATAAAAGACAAAAGTTTTTCTATACTGGTTTTACATTCGATAATTAGCGAGCTTTGAAGCACGAAATTATTTTCTAGATCTGCTTGAAATTTGTTAATCGACGGTCTATAAAAGACAAAAGTTTTTCTATATTGGTTTATTAGATAATTAGCGAGCTACAGAGTACCAACTAGTTTCTATATCCGCTTTATATTTGCTAATCACCGGCTTGTCAAGACCCAAGTGTGGACTAAACAACTACAAAATACCAGAGATCTTAGACCGGTTTAGTATTTGCTGCGGGTTAATATTTGTTGACCTACCTAGCACCCTCTATAGTTGAGATCAATTCTAGTAAAGCATCAAAAGTTCAGTCACATGGTGAGCGGCACTTATAGTCGCTTAGTACGGAAACTAAATCTCTAGGTTTTGATAAATTTCCTATATTTACGATCAACGTGACTGAAGCATCAAAAGTGTTAGTCAATGGTGAGCGATGTTCATATTTGCTCGGTACGAGAACTGAAGTTTTCTATAGTCTTGAGAAGTTTTCTATATTGTCGTCAAATCTTAATAAACAATTTGAAGTGTTGATCTAGAAGTCAGCAATACGCTCGGTATTCTGTCCATTTTCCGGGTAGGATAACTAGGCGATTTTCAATATTCCTGATACTCTTAAATAAACAGCTTAAACCTTGGGCTAACGTTGAGCCTTAGTAGTCGTAATTGCTCTACTAGATTGGCACGATACCTAACATCCCCTGAATTCTCCGATACTACCAAGATAGTTTTAGATGTTCAATGATCAGGGACGCACAAAATAATCGTTAATTTTCTAATACTTGCTGATTGATATAATTTTATACAAAATAAGTTTTAGAGTTCTAGTGAAGAATTAAACAATACCCAAAGTAACGTCTAGAACAGTCTTACGTTTATGGACAAATTACAACGGCCAAGATATATCCTGTAGTTCCTATATTTGGAAGTATATGACCATACTAGGAACCATAGTCGATAAGTTTTACATTTCTATATTTGTCAACGTTTCCTATTCAAGTGTCAAGTTTCACATTCGTTGTCAACGGCTTCCGAAGCACAGAGTACTTTCAGGAAATTTTATATTGGATAGTGAACGACTATGAACTATACCGAATAACCCCCAGATTTGACTGACGTCTGTTGACCAGATACTCCCCAACTTGCCATACTTGCTACCAAGCACACTGTTCCTTCACGGAGGAACAACAAATAGGTCAATCTTTGGTCTCGTCCCGTTTATAATACACGAAGGATTCTCAGTAAACTTTTCCTTAGCTGCGAACCAACGACTAATAAAAACCAAGTTTTGTCAAAATTTTCGAGACCTGCAGATCGAAGATTTCCGTTTTACTAGGGGTTGGGAAGTAAATAAAGCGCTTCGGCTTTTGTCGGGTGCCGTACCCGAGATATTATCTAAACCGGCTAGACTTGGGAGCGACCGTGCAACATTTTGACTAGAAAGGGAGAAACATTTCCAGCGTTTTATCGCTTGCTGTGCTTAGTGCTGCCGTGCTAATCGGCAAACTCTGCGATAATTGGAGTTAAGTCGACTAGCTCACGAGTGGCAAAGGTGCTATTTAGACAGACTTCGAAACCCGGCCGAAAAGTAGTAGAGATTGAGCATAATGGCAGAAGAGGAGCTCGACAAAATTCTGCAGAGGCTCGAAGAGTTGAACGATAAGTTTGGTACACAGTCACGCACAATTGAAGAAGTCAGCAATGAGGTGAGGGCTCTGAAGTGCCAGCATACGTCCTTCCAAGAAGAGTTAAGTACATTACGGAGGCAGATGTCCGATGTGTCCGTCCTTAGCCCATCTGCGTTCGCGCATAAAGTAATGGATGACACTGAGGTTCATCAAAACGCACCATTGACTGACAGGTCAACTGGTACTCCGCCCCCGGGTGGTCAATCTACACCGTCGTCAGCTAAATTCTCCAAAGAAATTCCGGGAAAGTGCGGGCAGAAATTTCCCGAGACAAATATGGCCGCATGCCCCTGTTCTAACACCGCAGATCCTAATTCCTCCGAGAAGGCGCCTTCCGCAATACCTTCTCGACCGCAGCAAACAGTTAGTGACAGGCACCTAAGGAAACCGATGCTGTCGCCAACGGAATATGATGGGAAAACTCCTTGGAACCACTACGAATTGCATTTCGAGGCAATAGCGGAAACTAATGGCTGGGATGACGACACAAAAGCACTATACTTGGTAGCATCTCTGCGCGGCACGGCGCTAGGATTTTATGAGACGTTAAATCAGGACACTAGAAGGTCGTACACTAAGGCAAGAAATGCGCTTTCCATCCAATTTGGTACTGAGTACAAGCAGTCATTGAATCACATCCAGCTCAGCACAAGAGTTCAAAGGAATGGAGAAAGTTTTTCAGAATTTTCCACGGAACTTCTACGGCTGACCAGGCTTAAGTTCCCGTCTTGTCCAGAGGATACAAGAGACCAGATCGCTTTGGAACACTTCCTGGACGGAATTTTCAACTTAGACGTGCAGGAAAGGGTTCGGGACTTCAATCCGTCTACTCTGCAAGATGCCGTCAGAACAGCCTACCGAATAGAAGCTAACCATCGAGCAACCCGAGCCACGAGGCGAAATATACGAGTCGCCGTAGCAACAAGTAATAATAGAGCTCCACTGCGAGAACCGCCGGACTTCAGAAGAGAACAATTGGGAAGGAATTCAGCACGGATGTCATCGGGAAACGCGAACGGGCTAGCGTGAGGGAGCCGCAGCTAGCCCAGCCAAATTCAACAGCTCCTACATCCACCAACATCTCCTCGGAACCCAGTCTGTTAGCTCAAAATGTCACGGGGACCATCCGCCGGTGCGACTTCCGAAGAAGGTACGGGTTTATCGTACGAGATGAGAGTCAAATAGACGTATTTTTTCATTTTGCCAACTTTCGGAGTTCAGTTGTAAATCCGGAAATCGAAATAGCTCCTGGCAACAGAGTAGTATTCGACCTGGTTGAAGGCCGCCCTACTAACAGAGCAATTAACATTCTGCTAATACCTATTGAAGAAGGGAGGAATAATACAGCACATAAATCTACTCTTGGAACACGGGAGGACTCACCGTCTAACTTGCAACCAACACAAACACAGCAGCTATCAGGAAGCAGAGAATGTACTAGGAATCTCACTTCGTCTAGTTTAAAAGAAACTTTAAACACAGGACAGCTGATCTCGGGGAGCAGAGATCAGCACACTTCACAAACGCTCCACCTACCATCTGCGAGTACTTCCTCGATGGCCCAAAGATCAACAGTCCATTAAAAACCGGCCTCCTAGATCTGACTAAGCTTACCACCATAACCGCACATACTCCGAACACCAAGGCACATATCGCACAACATTCCCCACTCGTCAAGCTTACACCGAACACTAATACAATAACAACTTACACCAGCCACACCTCACACCATACCAACATTACACACACACACCCTATCCCCATCCCGCTTCCCACTAACACCGTAATCAACCCCTCCTTACCCACTAACACACTAATCTACCATCCACTTCCCGTTAATCCTCCAACAAACCATCCTCTTCCCACTAACACACTAACTCACTCCTCCTTACCCACTAACCCACTAATCTACCATCCACTTCCCGTTAATCCTCCAACAAACCATCCTCTCCCCACTAACACAATAACAAACTATCCTACACCACCTATTAATAGCCCAACAAAAAACACACCAATTCCTAACACACTAGCTATCCACACACCGCCTGCTATCACCCTAACCTCCATTACACCAACCCTTAATCGAGAGCCAATATGCAGACATAACACGGAGACACGGGACACAACGGAGCCAATATCTTCGAGGCTACCAGCTCCACCTATCATAACTGTTAGCCAAGGTATGATCTGTAATACCATTAAAATAAAAGGGAAGATTGAAGGAATTGTCTGCCACATGATCGTGGACACGGGGGCGACGCATTCTATTCTGCACAGGAGAATACTCGACCGCTTGCAATACCCGCATAGTCTCAACCCATCTTTAACACAGATTCGAAATGTCACTGGAGGAACCAGCGTAGTGGACGGGGTCATTGAGCTGCCAGTTGCTATTAAAAATTTCACCACAACACACACCTTCTACGTAGCTGATGTCTTTGACGACTGCATCATCGGGATGGATTTTCTTGCAGGAAACAGATGTTCAATCGACTTAGAAAAGCACACTATTAGGATAGCTCATGAACTCGTTCCGATAATCGAAGAAGACAGCACTGACATCTTTGTTCGAACAATACAAGACTGTATAATACCAGCTGAGTCATCTTGCTTCGTAACACTTTATAACCCGTTAGTGGCGGAACAAAAAACTGTTTTGATATCCCCAAAAAATGTCCCACCTACCCTGTGGATGGAACCGGCTGTCGGCCTGTCCAACAATGGAAGTCTGATAGTTCGTGTGACAAACGTAACAGATAACCCAATCGAAATAAAGGCAAACACCTCTCTCGCAGATGTGGAAGCAGCTGCAGATATTGTCAGTTCTTCGGAGGAAGGAACCGCGAACTTGAATCATCTACCGCCTGAATTACACCTATTGCTGGAACCGACAACTGTACATCTGAATAATCAGCAGAGAATAATCTTGGAAAAGCTACTCGTAGAACATCAGGATGTCTTTGCGCGAACAAAAAACGACCTCGGTCGAACCACGATTATGAGGCATCAGATCGACGTAGGCAGCAACAAACCGATTAAACAACCTCCCAGACGGCTTCCATTGGCCAAACGTCATGAAGCGGAAAATCTAGTAAAGGAGATGAAAACCCAAGGCGTTATTAATCCATCTAGTAGCCCTTGGACTTCCCCAGTCGTCCTGGTGAAGAAAAGGGATGGCTCGACGAGATTTTGCGTCGACTACAGGCGACTAAATGAGGTCACCAAAAAAGATTCATATCCGCTGCCACGTATTGATCTAACTCTTGACGCACTCGCCGGTTCAACTTGGTTTTCGACATTGGATCTACAGTCGGGCTACTGGCAAGTAGAAGTGGAAGAAGAAGACCGTGAAAAGACCGCGTTCACCACAGGCAGTGGATTGTGGGAGTTTTCAGTTATGCCATTTGGGCTAACCAATGCCCCTGCAACTTTTCAGAGGCTCATGGAAATCGTCCTCCAAGGGATTCCACCTCAGGCGTGCCTAGTATATTTGGACGACGTTATCGTACATGGCCCCACGTTTGAACAAATGGTAGAAAATCTCCGCCTTGTCTTAGCCCGATTAAGAGTAGCAAATCTAAAAGTTTCACCGAAGAAGTGTCAGTTGTGTCAGAGAAAGGTGAAGTTCTTGGGACACGTCATCAGCGACTCTGGATTATCAACGGACCCCGACAAAACGAATGCTGTTAAGAGTTGGCCCAAACCGCAAACACGAAGAGATATACAGTCATTCCTCGGGCTGTGTGCTTACTATAGGCGGTTTGTAAAAAATTTCTCAGCTATTGCGAAGCCCCTAACAGAGCTTACGGAGAAAGGTCGAAAGTTTATCTGGTCAGATGCTTGTCAAGAAGCGTTCGAAGGGTTGAAAGACCGCTTGACCACTGCGCCTATACTTACCCAGCCAGACGAAAATTTACCTTTTATCTTGGACACAGACGCCAGTCAACACGCTTGGGGAGCTATTCTTTCGCAAGTTAAGGACGGGATGGAACATGTGGTTGAATACCACAGCAAGACATTCAGTCGCCCGGAGCGAAACTACTTTGTTACCAGGAAAGAACTGGTTGCAATAGTCAAAGCGTGCTCACATTTTCAGCCCTACTTACTGGGAAAAAAGTTCACAATTCGAACAGACCATGCATCTTTGAGATGGTTGATGAACTTTCGGTGTCCTGAAGGACAAGTAGCGAGATGGATAGAACGCATGCAGGCCTATGATTTTGAAATTGTACATCGTCCGGGTAAAAGTCATAGCAACGCAGATGCGATGTCGCGCCGACCTTGCTCCACCACAGATTGTCACTATTGCCAACGGCTCGAAGAGAAAGACACCATCATAATTCGCCTAGTCACCACCCAAGAAGATATTGGTCAAAAACAGGAGGACGACCTCACCTTACGATGTATTCGGAATTGGTTGGTTATGGGTCAACGCCCGGATAAAGAGAGCATCAAAGACCTTAGCCCTGAAGTTAAAGCATATTGGTCAATGTGGTCTGTTCTGAAATTAGAAAATAACATCGCCGTCCGAGTCATCAGTCAAGGAACAGAAATTATCAAGCAAATTTTAGTTCCAAAGTCTCTTCGAAAAATAGTCCTCAATCAAGTACACGATTCTCTAGGTGGTGGACACTTCGGCATTGACAAAACTTTAGGTAAGCTTCGACAGAAATATTATTGGGTGGGCAGTAGTACGGATGTAAAGGACTGGTGTGCTGGATGTGCACAGTGTCAAGCACGGAAAGGGCCGCGGCCAAGACGGCGAGCTCCTCTACAGGTATGCAATGTTGGTGCACCTTTCGAAAGAGTCGCTGTGGACATATTGGGACCACTTCCGAAGACCAATAAAGGAAACCGCTACCTAGTAGTCTGTATGGACTACTTCACTAAATGGCCCGAAGCAATTCCAGTACCAGACCAGACAGCCGAGACTGTATCGGACGCACTCATCTCAGCTGTATTCAGCCGACATGGAGCCCCACTACAGTTCCATTCAGACCAAGGCAGAAACTTTGAGAGTGCTGTTTTTCAAGAGGTATTGCAAAAGTTCGGAGTAGAAAAAACGCGCACAACAGCCTTGCACCCACAGTCAGATGGTTTAGTCGAAAGATTTAACCGAACAATCCTAGACTATCTGGCGAAATTTCTAAATTCACACCAAAGAGACTGGGACCAATACGTTCCATACCTACTACTATCATATCGCGCAAGTGTGCAAGATAGCACTAAACAGACACCAACTAAGCTCCTCTTTGGACGAGAACTCCGCTTACCACTGGAGATGGTCCTGGGAAGCCCACCTACTGAAGTTACGTCAATCAATGAGTACCTGGATAATCTCACCACGACTTTGAATGAGATCCACGAGAATAATCGAGCTATGCTGAATAATGCGAGCCGGCGTATGAAGACATACTACGACTTGCGGTCGAAGAAACCCAGTTTCCAAGTAGGTCAACTGGTTTGGTTGTACTTTCCCCGACGCGTAATTGGGCGGTGTCCAAAGCTGCAGTGCGACTGGGATGGGCCATACAAGATCACAGACGCGGTAACCGAAGTAGTGTTCAAAATAAAAAAATGTCACGGTGGAAAGATGCGAACTGTCCACGTCGACAGACTGGCCCCGTACCGCGAAAGAAACGACCTTTCCATATAACCACTAATACCTCCTGGTAGCCCGAAGAAGGCATCCAGCCAGCTTAACTGGTAACTACAGGATACCAATGTGCCGCTTAGGACCTACCCAACCTAGCGGCCGGTATACCTTTTGTAAATTAGTCCACTTTTTCACACTCCCTCGCTTGACAATGAGTCAAAACCCCTCCCACATGGTACCCTGCGTAGGCCGCGCTGCCGTAGGAATTCCACAGTAAAGACTGTCTTCGAAGTTTTAACCCCTGCTGGGGACTTTGGGGCACACCCTCGAACGAATGTCAATCTGCGGTCAGAGGGAGATGCCCGTGCGGAAGAGGTCCTGCAATCAGTTGGTTAGGTTACTGGTTGCAGAGGCTTCTCCGACCGGTCTTGGGGTTGAGGGTCGGAGGTGTACTGGTAGACCAGATTATTTAGGTTGCTGGGCTGCGAGTGCACCTTTGGTTTTCGATACCGAGACCGATATCGACCTCTGACCAAGGACCGGCGTGACGCTGTGAATGTGCTCCTGACTCGCCATGCACAAATCAAGTCCGACAAAGTGGCGTCTCCTCATTATTTCCATAATATGTCGTAGCTGAATAAAATTTAAAAGGACACGATCCTAGTAGAACCCATCTCTACCTTAAATGAGTAGATGAATTTTGCTTGACCGTCTGTAGCTCTAACCCCTTCTGGGTTATCTTTCAGTAGGCGTTTTAACTTTCCTATCCTTTCTTCATTATTTCCATAATATGTCGTAGCTGAATAAAATTTAAAAGGACACGATCCTAGTAGAACCCATCTCTACCTTAAATGAGTAGATGAATTTTGCTTGACCGTCTGTAGCTCTAACCCCTTCTGGGTTATCTTTCAGTAGGCGTTTTAACTTTCCTATCCTTTCTTCAGTATTTCCATAATATGTCGTAGCTGAATAAAATTTAAAAGGACACGATCCTAGTAGAACCCACCTCTACCTTAAATGAGTAGATGAATTTTGCTTGACCGTCTATAGCTCTAACCCCTTCTGGGTTATCTTTCAGTAGGCGTTTTAACTTTCCTATCCTTTCTTCATTATTTCCATAATACGTCGGAGCTGAATAACATTTTTAGAAGGACACGATCCTTGTTTAACCTGCCTCTGCCTTAGATGAGCAGATGATTTCCCACTAACTCCTTCTGAGTTAGCCTTCGTAAGAAGGTTTTAATTTCCGTATCCCTCTTCATTAATTCCACGAACCGTAGTGGGTATTAGAGTGAAGTCTACCAATTCCTACCAAAGATGAGCCAGCTTGGATGGAGCTACAAGCTTGTGAGAGGGGGGTAGTGTTACAAAATTACTTACTCCCAGTCCATGGAACTCTCCTGCGTAGTTATAAGCGGCCGAGAATTAAGGCTGTACTCCCCACCCAGAGAAATTACTGGGCTCTCTTTCAAATTCAAATTTTCCAAGCTTAAATTTGAACCAATCCTTTTAATCTCATCAACGTTGCTGGCCATTTGGGGAAAATACGCCATGGCCTAGGCTAAGAAATAACGCTCTATTTCTCAAAACAGCATACAAACTTCCAAATTTATAGAGAGATATTCATTATCTCGATAACACCACATTTAAATTAGCAAAACCCACTTATGTTTCACTATTCCTGGATGCATAAACAGGAAAAACATTGCAGGTGATGTTTCTCGACAGTTCTATCAGCTGATCTGTCAGAGATAAACACTGAACCACAGTGGAATCAAGAACTCATTCTTGCAACTTCGCGCGACACCTGGTCGTCACAAATACACCACGCCAGCCGACTCTATAAAAGGCGACCCAGACGTGGCCGCACAAAGCAGAAGTATTTCGCTGGACTTGTGCTTAGACATAGAATCGCCGAAGGTGGCAAAGAGATAGTCTGTCATCTCTCAATGAGAAAATTAATATTGCCCACGCAAAAGTGTTAATGACTTAATAAATCTTTCGGCCTTTCTATGACTAAAATTGAGCGAAAACTTTAGTAAGGATAGCAATTTGAAATTGAGCGAACTAATTCTGACAGATGTAGAAAACGAATGTCGATAAATGATTTTCATCTTTCGCATCATTAGAGTAAACTAATTCTGACGGATCTAGAAAATTAATGCAGATAAATAATGTTCACTTTATACACCATACAAGCTAACTAATTCTGACAGATCTAGAAAATTAATGCAGATAAATAATGTTCACTTTATACACCATACAAGCTAATTAATTCTGACAGATCTAGAAAATTAATGCCGAAAAATAATGTTCATTTTTTACACCAGAAAAGCAAATATAATTTTGACAGGTATGACAAGGCGAAGACCGTAAATAATTGTACCAATTTCTGAAACTTGAGAGCAAATGATCTACGTTGACAGATATAGGAATATAAAATTGAATAGAGAACTCTGACAGATGGGGGAAGCTAAAATTAATTAAGAACTTTGAAATATAGAAATTTGAAATTGAATTAAAAGTTAGACCTGTACACAAACCTAGAAGTAAATGAAAACTTTGATAGAAATATAAATTGTTTTAGGAAACGTTGACGAATATAGAAATGTAAAACTGAATAGAAACTTTGACAAATATAGAAGTATAAAATTTTCAAAGGGAATGAAAGCTTTAGCAAATATGGAACTTTAAAATTGAATGAAATTTGACAGATGTGGAAGACCAAAGTCGGTAGACAATCTCAACGTTCGTTACACGTGAAAGTCAATGAAAACTGTGACAGATCGATAAAGTGAAAGGTCCGGAATAATTCAAACCAGTCTCACCGATCTAAATAAAAAGATAAATAATGAAGTAAAGCTAGTAATTAAAATTGGAGAGAAAATTATTTGACCCATGTGAATTGAAAGTAAATCGAAAGTAGAATCAGTTTAACAAATGTCAATTGAAAATGAATAACAAGTTAAAATTAGTTAACAGATGTAAAGTAAAAATAAAAATGGCAATTAATTGAATAATGTAAATGTAAAGTAAGCCACAAGTAGAATCAGTTTAACAAATGTCAATTAAAAATGAATAACAAGTTAAAATTAGTTAACAGATGTAAAGTAAAAATAAAAATGGCAATTAATTGAATAATGTAAATGTAAAGTAAGCCACAAGTAGAATCAGTTTCACCAACGTCAAATAAAAAGTGAATAACAAGTTAAAATTAGTTAACAGATGTAAATTAAAAATAGAAAGGAAAATTAATGGAATAATGTAAATGTAAAGTAAGCCACAAGTAGAGTCAGTTTAACAAATGTCAATTAAAAACGAATAACAAGTTAAAATTAGCTAACAGATGTCCATTAAACATAGAAATGAGTAATTGAAAAATAGAGGTCGCTAAATCGGCCAAAAAATAGCCTAAGTACAAGAAGACGTCCAAAAAATGGACTAGAGGGATAGGTAGGCGCGAAAATTTTTTGTAGTCGGCCATATTAAGAGTAGCCAGTGTAAAAGTCAGACCAAAAATTTTTGTAGATCTGTGGCATTAAGTGACGCCAAGTCAAGTTTGTTTTTTTTTTGTTAAAATAAACGCTAGTATTGGATTTGAAGAAAGCTCTTGTTTCTTGTTTTGTTGTGGTTCAGTTCCCTACCTCCCAGTAAGTAACAAGGAGAGGCACAAAAAGAGAAGGAAGTGGCTGACCAGACAGGTAGACTCAGACGCCTCAAGGAGCCCGAGGAGTAGAAATCACCAGCCTCCAGGTAACATACTCCTACTCGTACATTTATTAGCTGCCGAGCACGCTTGCTGCGTTTATACAAATCGGCCTACCTCTCACCGCACCCCGCTGGTGACCGCTCGGCCAGGTGGCAATTCAATAGCGGTGAATTTAACGGGCCGCTCGCTACACGTTCCAGGCAAAACCGCTCGGAGAAGAAATAGTTCCCGCTACCTAAGTTTTGGCGACCACGCCGAAAGGAAATTTGTAACAATATTAAAAATTGACTAGTGTGTTAGTTAAAAATGTTGAAAGAAAAAGTATAGTCACATTATAGAAGCATCCTACTCATGTGATTTGATAGAACTGTTCTACATACTGTATGAATATACTGTGCGTAAGATATGACTGGAAAAGTTAACCTAATGACAAGTTAGGAAGCTGGCGAGATTTCCGAGTGTTTTACATTTAAAATGCACACGGCAAGAAAAGGAAGAAAGAAAGAAAAAAAATCGAAAAAAAAATCAAACTCTCTTTAAAACTTTTATGAATAAAGATAAAAAATGTGAAAGCGCAAGTTGCATGCAACGAAACAGAATGGCAAATGTTTCATTTTCGTAAATAAATGAGAAGGGGCGGAGTTTTCACGTTTTACTCTCATAAAATGTTGCCACGCTTTTGTGAAAACCGGTTTTTGCTGAAAAATTGAGAGAATAGTGTAATTTCTATGCTAATTGAGCTTCTGTTTACATTCGTTTTGATGAGAATAGATTAAGTGGGAGAGTGCTGGATTCTCTGATATTTTCGGGAAAAATGAGAATTTCATTCGAGAGGAATTTTACATAAACTGATGTGTTTTAATTTCTCGGGTGTAGCAGTCAACGATTAATAAAAAACTAATTAATCATGTGCAGTCCTTTATTGGCCTAACGTTTCGACAAATATCGTTGCCGTTCTCAGAAGCACCGTCATAAATCTATACAAGTATATTAGCTTTGCTATTACAATAAAAATGCTGGGTCTATTGTTTACTTACGGGCTGTTCTAGCTTACATCTGTTGAAACATTACTGTTTTTAACACAAAGATAAATATAAATCACAAAACATAACACTACTAATAAATTAACAAGAAATATTACGCTTAGTGAATTGCCCTAGTCAAGTTTTAAAATTCAACTGATCAAAAAAGATTCACAACGGCCAGTTCCCGTTTTCATTTTTCCTACGTATTTAAGAGTTTATGGGATTCTCTAAGAGACTGCAGTAAATGGGTGTATGCTGTCCTTGTCTGTTCATTGTTTTTTTGTGCTTTGAATGTGCAAGGCCTCAAGAGTAAGGCGTTTACTGTAGTTATGCTCAATGCATAAGGCCTGAAACACAATTGGAGCTTTTCAGCCAGCTTGAGATTTGTTGACAATGTAAATCAATGTAAAAGAACACAATTGGAGCTTTAACTTTTTTGCCAGCTTCAAGCTGGCTTGAGATTTGATCAAATTGCAAATTTCAAGCCCAATGACTGCCAACTTGAAGGAATTTTTAATGTAGCCAACTGTGCGAAAGTCGAATATTAGATGAGAATGGCTTCTGTTGACACATTTAAGAAGTAAACAGCTACCAAAAATGTTAAAATGGAAGAAAACTTATAGAGTTAGTAAAAGGTTTCTGTGGGACATAAAAAAAAACTCGGTATTATTTTTACATATAATTGGTACATCTCAAAACTATCCAAAAAAGTATGCATTTATCGTAATTTTGGAAAATCGGAAGCATTAAATGTCGTTCCTTAATAAATATTCTCAACATAACAAGCTAAAGTTGCAAATGTCAAAAAAGCCAGTTGTGTTCACTTCGGCTTTTTCAGTCAGCTTTAGCAGAAAGCTGGGTATAAAGCTGGCTGAAAAGCTGCAATTGTGTTTCAGGCCTAAAATTTTGACATTAGCATAATCCGGCTGATGGTCATTGGATAAACAGTTGTTTGACAAAGCCGTTTTCCCTTTGTTTTTTGACTTTATATCCGATTTGTGGTTCATTATTCTATTTTTAAGATACTGCCCTTTTGTTCCAACATAGAACATGTTGCATGTACTGTCCCCACAGGGAATTTTATATACCACATTAGAAACCATTACTTTGGGAATTTTATCTTTTATTTTGCTAATGCAGATTCTTACTGATTTTAAGGATTTTAGCGCTATTCTTGTATGTGGATTATTGGATTGAATTATCCTATTAAGTTTTTCCGAAAGGACCGGGATATAGGTTGCTGATCTGTAAGTTTTGGGAGGAATATTATTTGAGGAATTGGTTTGGCAATTAGAGTTTGATTGCCGTAGTTCATGTATGTGTTGGAACACCAGGGAATTAATTATCTTTTTTGGGAATCCATTTTGCGAAAGAATTGCATGTATACTAGGGATATTTTTGTGGTGGAACTCTGGATGACTTATGTTTAATACTTTACATATGAAATTTCTAGCAGTGTTTATTTTTTGGTAATGTGGATGATTAGATTTAAAATGTAATAACCTACCCGATGATGTGGGTTTTTGATACCCTGATATATGTATGTAGCAGATGATAATGCCCCGCCCCGCCGAGAAAGTGTGCAATAAAATAACAAAAAAGTAGGCCTTTTGAGAAGGATCCGTAGAAAAATATCGAAAAAGTGCACAATAACTATTTGCAATGCGATTATTCTTCCACATATTGACTATTGTTCTTTAATTCTATATTAGTGTAAGGTATTTAAGGTATATTAAGGTATATTTAAAATTAATATTAATTAATGTCTACAGAGTTTATAAACTAATAAATAAATAAATAATAATAATAGTACATAAGTATATATAATCACAATCATTTCCAATTAAGATCTTTTATGGTTTTTTTACATATTATAATGTCAACATAAGACTACGCAAAAAAATGTCGTATAATATCAATTGATTTTTATGTGTCTGATTACCTATCGGCAGGAGAGCCCGAAAGCACATTGACTTGAGGTGAAATTTTGTGCATGACCAGGCAAGATGAACAAAATCGGGCAACACCTTCGTTGCCATTAAAAATTGTTTTTCACTATATCTGGACACTGATAGAGAAGGCGTCGGGGGTCTCGTAATAGTTTTTGACAAGTTCAAAAAAATTTCAAAAATTTCTAAATTTACAGACTTTTAATGCAATACTGGAAAAACTGGACATGACATCATATATATATTTTCTTATAGATTACTAATTCTTAAGCACATCTGCAAGGGAATTTTGATTTCTCTTCCTCAGTTGTGCATATTTTCAGTAACTTTTCTACAATTCTTTTATTCTATGTGGTGGACTTCAGAGTTCCGTCCAAATATAGGTACATACATATTTATCAGAACCCAACAATTTAATAAAAAGAATACTGCGCTTGACGAATTAACGACGTTTTTAACGAATCTTTGTTTGGTCCCTTGAAAACTATAATATTGACACTGAATACCTACATGTAAAATCGGGGTATCTTCTAATTCGACTCTTGCATTACTTAATGATACCAGTTTGATGTATTTGGAATCTGTTATTAAGAATTATATTAAATTCTAAATCAATTGGCTGTAATTATGTCTTGAGTAAAGTTTATGGATATTTCAGTTATTAATATATATTATGGAATATCGCGTGTGCGTGTGTGTGTGTGTGTGTCGCGGGGCTGGGTGCGACCTCCCCCTCCACTACCCATCTCCCTCTCCTAGTATTTGGTTAGATCGGGTGGTATTACACTATCTTTTATGAAGTGACCAAAAATTTCAGACACAACCGTTACACTATTTGCCTACTCTCCATGAAGTGTGTAGATTTTTCGTGAAATGCTGAGTTACGTCAAATGTCTACGACATATACATTAGGCAAGCATTAGCAACAATCATAGACCTCATCATCGAATCATTAAATATCATTATTAACATAATCTAGACATCATTATACTTGAGGAATCATTAATTATAGAAATTATTATAGATGCATTAATTAATAGCTAACTTTTTTCCTTAGAAATATGCATAGACACATGTCCATTACAAAGTTATATAGAATTATATCGAATTACAAAGTTATATCGAATATATCATTAGAAAACACAATTAAATGTCGATTGAAGTATTAATTAATAGCAAGAGTTAAGGAATAATACAGAAAATGGAAGGGAGGGGAGGAGAAGCACAGGATCAAGTCGAGGTGGGAATTGAACCCACGACCCCAGGGATGGTAGCCAGCGCGCTTACCAACTAAGCAGTAAATAAATACATTTTTCATACTTAGGTACTAAGGAGAAAAGTATTGTTTTTTATTTTGTAATAACAAAATTGAAGTTGACTAGAATTACTAATTTTTTAATATATGGATAGTTAGGTACGGGCGTGCTTTTAAAGTCGTCAAATGTGCACATTTGATCATTTGTGCACAAATAAGTTTTTAAATCCTCTCTGCGATTCATTTGACATTGTTTTTAAAGTCACACTTGCTGCACGAATATTTTTGCAATCACTGCGATTCATGCAAGGACTGATAACATATGATCGTTTTGACATTTTAATTTAATGGCCCACTCAGTATTACCACAGTATATTTATACAGTAGCCCAGCTTAGAACAAACTACTGAAAAGTAAATTTTAGAATTTTAATTACAAAAAGAAAACCTCAAAATTTCTCCCATAAGAGGGAATTATTAAGTATGATACGGATGTAAATGAACGAACAGTAGCTAGTTGGGAGAAGTATTACCAAACAGCTGTTTGATTGCAAACTGATGTTCGTTCCATGGACAGTGTAACAGGCAAAATGGCTGTTATAAGGTTTGTGACAGTTTGATAGTTCTACCTGAGACAAGTTACATCTAGACACACAAAAACGCGGTCCAACTAAAACGAGCTAATGGCCCTCTAATAGAAAGCTCCACACATTCTCTCTCTCTCTTACTGTATTATGCCACATAAATTCTTCGCAATGATAGCTTTCTTTGGTTGAATAAAAAGATAAAGAGCTATCAAAAAGTGCTCCGGGTTTATATGGAGTTTTGCACATCTATGTAGTTGTAAATTGGCTCAGGTTTTACCAAGCCGAATGGCATGGGAAGTGGAACAAATTGTTTTTAGCTTTTTTTTTCTTGCAGAAATAGTTTTGATTGTCATTTTGTCCCTCTTCCTCTGGTACAAGTTTGTGCATGCTGCAAGTTCTGTTACATAGGAACCTTTGTATTAGAAATTGACTAATGTGTTAGTTAAAACTGTTGAAAGAGAAAGTATAGTCTCTTTATAGAAGCATCCTACTCGCTTGACAGTTCTGACAGAGCTGGGCTACTGAATGAATATACTGTGGTATTACTTAGCATTTGGTGTTTTCCTTGTTCTTTTTTAATATCATTTATATAAAATGCCATACATATTATACATACATACCGTATTATTATTATTATGGAAATATAATGGTTTCTCATAGCCTATAAATATGAACTCGGATTGTTGATTTGTCAAGAAAATCACACAGAAAAATGCACAGACTGCACACGAGAATAAATGAACGAATCAAGAGAGCGGTCAACATCGTCAAATGTGACGACTTTCTCGCAACAGCGTCACATTGTAACTCAGGCTTAATTTCTATTTCATGACGGCATATAGAACGAATCTTTCAGATGTTTACGTTAGTTTCTCTAAGTCTCCAATTCTTTACTCTTAATTGTTTATGTTCAATTTTGCTAATATATGTTTGTATCTACTATGTAACACGCTAAGATGTGCCCAGCGCTCAGCGTGCTTTTGGCACAGGTACTCAAATAAATAAATGTTTATGTTTATGAAACACTTAACAGCTGATATTGTTGCTGATATCCCATGATCCGGACTATTATTGCATCAAGAAATTTTTCTTGCACATTAGCGAAAATATATTTTTAATGTACTACCAGAGGTAATACAATTTATATACACTATTTTTTCCTTTTTCTGGAGCGAATTTTATAGGCCACTGTTATGTTTATCATTTTAATTCCCCAGAGTGCAGCTGTCAACCCAATTTCTTATCGGCCTACACTAATTACTTGGACTAACTTTCATTTAAATACTAAAAATTTACATAAATATAATATATATATAATTTCATTCCATCGATGAAGCTCAATAGCTCAGTGGGAGCATTTTACACGGAGGACAGACGAAATAACAAAAATCAATAACAATAAGAAATTAAACTTACAGTAGTTTTTTGGGTAATACAAAAGTTTTTATCAATTTTCTTTAGACACGCGTGCACTTCATTCTTGAAATAAAAAGAATCTTCACTTTGCCTTGTAACATTTACGCTATTTTACTATTTTCTCACGATTTTATTCCCATTATACACTGAAAAGGTAAAACTCAATCCATATTGCGAGCGAATGCGAATGTGACTAAAAAAACTACGTGCGTGAGTTTTTAAACGTTTTGTTGGCTAAACTGTAAACTCTTTTCTGGAATTGGAACAAATGCTATAATTAAAAATTTATAGTTTGAAAAACTAAAAAGGAAAAATTAAAATTATTTAGTTAAGAATATTACCACAAACATAATTGTTATGTTAGAATTTAGATTAACTCAACCTCAAAATGTTTTTTTAGATAAGTTATCGTAAAATTTTGATCTAGTAAACCTGGCAGTACAATTCTTCTTTGACACTTCAGTTTAGGAAAATTAACCTCAAATTAAAGGCACATAAAAGTTTAGGTCGTCTAAATTAGGATATGTCAAGATTGGTGGACAACTTTTCGGCAAACATTCGAAATGAAGATCTGTTACGGTTGATAGCTTACAATATTTTGGAGCCAGACACTTTTGACAAATTAGATAACTATACTTTGGACAAAATTACTGATGCTGTATATGATCAATATTTTGGTGACAAGTATCCTCAAGTGGAAAAAGTTGCGTCAGTGGTTGACATTGACCTTGATGAAGATAAGTTGCTGGAAGCAGCTAAGCTTGAAGCTCCCACCGATATATGGATTTTTGGCTATGGATCATTGATTTGGAAAGTAGATTTTCCTTATATATCCAGAAAAGCGGGTTTCATAAAGGGCTACGAAAGAAAGTTTTATCAAAACAGTATAGACCATAGAGGTTTACCTGAAAAACCAGGTCGTGTTGTTACACTTGTTTCATCCACAAATCAAAATGCAAAAGTGTGGGGAGTTGGTTATAGAATTTCTAATAGAGTTAAAAATTCTGTTGTTCAAAATTTAGATGTACGGGAAAAGAATGGATATAATCGATTGCCAGTTCTCTTTTATGATGTATCATCAAAAATAAGTAGTGCCGATGAAGAAGAGCCTATTGAAATGGTAGCATATGTTGCTAATGAAAATAATTCCTCATATGCTGGACATATTAATGATTTAGATGCTATAGTTGAGCAAATTTTTCAAGCTGCTGGACCAAGTGGCTCAAACAGGGAGTATGTTTATAAATTAGCAAACGCTATGCGAACATTATTTCCAGGACAACTGGACGATCATTTATTTCGTTTGGAAAGCAAACTCAGAGCTAAAGAGCAGGCGCATTTATCTGTTGTTGAAAAAGTTAAGGACGATATTAAAACTGTAATCGAACGAGGTATTCTAGAATCCAAGCCTATTGGTAAGATTCGATCGGATTTAAAAAATCTAGACCCAGAAGCCTGATAGTATTTTTTGTAAATTATTCCTTGATATGCTGAATAGTTGTGATACCGATGGAGATATATGTATAAATCAAATTTATAGTGAAATTTTTAGAACAATAAATTTATGAAATTGAATGCCATATCCTTATTTTTATATAAGAAACTAAATATAAATGGAACGAGTAAACGTTTCTCTGGCAATTTTGCTATATTTTGGGTTAAAAATGAGTGCAGTCTTGTTCAGGAAGTAGGTAGGACTGCAAGAAAGCTGCTCTGCATATTACGTTTGACCATTACTCGTCCAGTAATAAATATGACTTAGTTCATCTGCTGCGCTAGTTCTTTTCTGGGTATACTGCCAGTTGGGGTGGCAGTTGGCTTAATCATTCTTATTTATCTTATATATCATAACTTTTTCAACATATATTAATTGTTTTAAGCTCAGAAAATTCATACAGCTCATGCGTTGGTGTGAGTCTATGTAAATTAAATATAGACTTTATTGCTTTGTTTAATCTATGCAGGCAGGTTAATAAGTGATTGCTACATTGTGACCAGTTAATTATATTGTAAGTAATTATTGGTAGTATAAATGCATTGTAGAATAAGATTTTCGTCTGATGATTAAAAAAATCTCCTGATTCCTATAAGTGGTGCATATGTTGTGTGTTGTTTCCAAGTCAGTTTATCGTCCATTATCATTTCCCAGATATTTTTTTGAGTCGACTCCTTTAATGAGTTCTCGTTCCAATTCTCGTTAAAGGTTCAGTAATTATGTCTTTGATATTCTTTACATCCTTTACTCGTATTCCCTCTAATCCTTGTGCTGTGTCCTCTCTCAACTGAGATAGTACCCCTTCAAAATCAGCATTATTCACAGGTCTGGTAAATTAACAATTTGACCTTGTTACATTTTTATTTGTTTCACAAGGAAGCCTGCACTGGTCCTCCAATTTTTTTACTAGTGAGGGGCCCACATTCACAAAGTGTTTGTCCATATAGTCGGCAATTTGTTCTTTGTCTTTAAAGTTGTTATCCTCAATTATTAAATATATACTGCCGTTCCTGTCATCCGAATTACTATTTCTTAATGTCTCGTTGATTGCTTTCCACATCATTTTTGAGTCGCTTCCTGCTTTTTGCAATTTTTGTTCCACATAACTCATTTTTGCTCTTCTTATATTCCAGGTGATGTCATTCTTAATCCTTTTATAGTTTTGTATTAGTTGTGAACTATTTGAACCCCTTTTATTTTCTTATATAATTTATTGCTTTGTTTTATTTTGCTTCTTATGTCTAATTGATCCAGTTATTTTCTATCAGTTGCTTCTTGTTTCGCATTGCAGAACGGTCTCGTTGGTTGATGGTGTTTTTATTAAACTCCAAGCTGTCTGTTTGTGAGATCAGTCAGCCTTCCCTAAATCACTAGATGTTTGTTGAGAAGATAGTGTCTATTGATTTTATGTACATGTGGGGATTGTGGTTCCGGTCCTCAGTTCATGTTTATATACCTATATGTAATATGTCAGTGGCTTGAGCACTAAGCATACAGTAAATACATGACTCAAAATTTGTCAAGTCTTCTTGAATGCCGTGAAAAATTCTCGTAGAAATCCAAACGTAACAATAATTAACATCAACAAATAATCTTGGATATCTTTTGATTTTTGTATATTTTGAGGATGGTTGCTTACAATTATAATAAGCTGAAGATACGCAGTCCATGTTATATGGATTATTCTGTGTACCGATACGAGCATTCATTTGGACATTATTTCGTTGACTCTCATCTTCAGGACTGCTACATCATCAGAACTTCTGACAAGCATTCATTTCATTTCATTTATTGGGTCTATACAAAATCCAAAATTCTTAAAAATATGAAAGACAACAGTATAGTTGATAAATTAACTTGGCCGACTGTGTGGTGTGTCTGGCTACTTCGATCTAAAGGTGAGATTGCTGTTATACAATATTAAATTGGTAGGTAGTACAAAAAATTTACGAATACACTTGCTCTCGGTGTTTAGAGCTAGAATAGGAATTAGATATGTCTTTAATGTCTTTAATATACGTTTTCACATAGTTAATTGAAGATGAGATTTTTTTAATATGTTTCCAAAGCTCACGGGACACCCTATGATGCCGTAGCACAGCCTTGGCAGGAAAGGAAGAAGGGGAGGGAATTGACGATTATTGGGTGAGACAGGTAGGAACGGTGCGCTTTATAAATGTTTGTGGCTGATAGCTGGGGGGACAGAATGGCAAACTGCCCCACATTCGTATTGTCCTGCTAATGACGGATTCACGGAATTTCACGGTACGGCCGAATTTGACTTCAAGGGTGTGAGGGTTACAGCTCGTGTGGTGCGCATAAGAAGAATTCTACAAGGGATCAGGCTAAACATTTCGTCAGAACAATGACCACAGAAGTAGCGATGATGGGGTTAAATATTTCTTGCATCTTTGCAAGAAGCCCAGGCATTTCATCGAGTTTTTGGCAACATCGAAAATGTGATCGGACCAACTAAGGTTGTTCGATATTTCAATGCCTAAACTGTTAAGAGATGTTGAGTTCGAGAAATCTTCTCCATCGACGGAAATGGGATGAGTGAGAATACGTTTTAGTGATAACAGACAGCATTGCGTTTCGGAAGCATTAAAAAAGACCCGATTCGCTCTGCCCCAAGCGAGTATTGTTGTTAGGTCATAGTTTGTCAACTATAACATTCCCACGGGAATCAGCTATAGAGTCGAACGAGTACACGAAATCAAGGGTGCTGTCGCTTGCAAAACTATGAATAGGATTGAAAGTGACAGCTAGCAGATCATTAATAAAAATTAAGAAGAGAGTAGGAGAGATCACAGAACCTTGCGGTACATCGGCATGGATTATAAAATGGTCAGAAGTAACTCCGTCCAATATAACTTGAATTGAACGGCGGGAGAGAAAACTTTCAGTTTAAGAAAAGAGGGTCTAGAGCTAGACCTAAGCTAAGAGAGCAGAATACCAGACTTTATCGAAGGCCTCCGAAATATATAATGCGATAATTTCAGATTCACCAAAATTATGGAGACTATTGATTCCAACGCTTGGTAAGGAATGTTAAAATCTCCAGTATAGCGGTAGCACGAAAGCCGTATTGATGGTCATTAATAAGGTGATTAGTTTCTAGATATTTCATCAAATAATTGGGTGTTTCGCAATTGGTCTATAGTTTGAGGGATCGTTTGTCGCTCCTTTTTTTGGGTATTTGCTGAACATGTGAAAGTTTCTATGCCGAAGGAAAAACTCCAGTCGAATAGGACAAGTGAAATAGTTTGGGTAAAGGTTTCACTAAAGAAGAGGCGCAGCAATTGAGTTCCAGGGGCGAAATATTATCAAGCCCAACAGCCATAGACACATTGAGACCTGCGAGCACTTTGAAGACCTCCTTTGTGCGGAAATGTAACGGTCTTTGACAGTAATTGCATGTTAGTTGAGAAGGGAGAGCTTGCGAAGAAATTGGCTTTGTCCAATGAATCTGTGGTACACATCCCCGTTTTGAATTAGGAGCGGTACCGAAGAACCGGAACAAGAGACCAGAAACTCTTACTACCCTTTCGACTAACTAATTAAGATTTTCTGTTTAATGCTTTGGCCGAATTTGAGCTTAGCTCGCTAAGTAATGGATTTGCAGGTGTTACTTGCCTCTCTACAGATCTGCTTCAATTCCGTTGAATGGCAGTTTATATGCCTGAAATGCAGCTTCCTTGTTTTTAATGGTTGTATAACAATCATTGTAAGGTTTAATATTGTAAGGTTGTAAGGTTTAATATTTTTGTATCTGTGCGGAATGAAGCTGCACATCCCAAACAATAAGATGTTACTATTGGATTCAGAGCAGTACCCAAATCTCTCGAGGAAAAACACTCAGACCACCCTAACTCTCTAATGAATTTGTTGAATAAAGTCCAATCAGTTTGATCATAGTGCCACATCAATCCCATTTTACGAAGGCGACTGGTGGGTTATAGTATTTCAAATTGTAGAATTTTTGATCCTTAGCGATTGATTTATCTGGCTGAATTTGTATTCAGTCTCATAAAGAGCTATTCGCCTCGAATCACATAATTGTTTCTGTTTTTTATTCAAAACTATCATTTACATTTCCTTTACAAGGCCTATTTATTCATATATAATAGAAAAAAACAAAAATTACATTCATTAAAACTTACGCTCTATAAGATTGCATCGCAAATTCAACTTGTAACTGAATAAGTTCTTTATTTTCTTCAAAAATTTCCTTTGCTAACATATTACGTTTATGTTCCAAAAGATTATTTTCCTTAAGGTAGTGCTCGATAATTCGTTCATAGTCACTTTCCTCAGCATTTAAATTCTGAGGTTTTGCACTTTTACTTTGCTGCTGCTGCTGTGCTTCAGCTAATATAAGGAGTTTTTTAAGTCGCACAATTTCAGCTCTTTCAGCATTTATACGCGATTGCAGTTGAGATTTCCATTGTAACAATTCCTGGTTTTCTAACTCCAGTCTTATAAGATTCAAATAATCTGAATAAGATTCTGATCCCATTAGAAGTCCTGATTCATGAATATACATTTTATCAGGATTTTTAGAGTCTTCATCGGGTGATACATCAGCACCAACTTCTCCAATATTTTCTTCTGGAATGACTGTTGGGATATCAGAAGTTTCTTGTGGTGTACTTTTCATTTCTGTATTCGTACATGATTCATTAGAAACGGCAGTTACTATTTTTAAAGATTCGTCATCTGAGCAAGATGATTTTGTTGCTTTAGAATGACTTACACTTAACTCTGTTGAAATTTCTCCATCAACACTATCTTCAATACATTTGACAGTGGAATCCTGTTTTTTCTCGAATGTTCGCAATTTCCTCTTGAGCTGAGTTATAATTCTTTGAACTTCCCATAATTGTTCTTCTCGTTTCTTTGATACAAAACCAGCATTCATTTCAGCATGAATTTGAGCCAAAAGACTTTCCTGCTTACAGAGCTCAGTTTGAATTGCATTTCTTGTCTCTGGGAGCTTAGGACTTGAAGAAGTTATTGGTGGAACATATCTGCAAGTGAATAAATAAGTTTTTTTTTTTTAATTTTGTAGCAAAAAAAAATTACTTGAAAAAATGTTTTGTCAACTTAGAAAATCCGCAAGACATTGTTTCACATGTTCTCTTTCTAATCGCCATGTATGAAACAAAATCTTAATATACGAAAGCAGTCCAAGATAAAGGTTTCAAGCATCGCTTTATCTTATTTACTTTGAGATTAAAAAATTTATTTTAAAAATATCTTCAGCCTTGTTTAAATTTTAACTCGGCATAAATTCTAGTGTGATCTTATTTATTTGAAAAGTATTTAGTGTGAGTTTAGTTTAAGTTTCAGTTATTTTTGGTTTTCTGCTACATTGGCTACAGATTTCTTTTAACTTAATTATTAAATTCTAGGATCGTCCTAACCTACATATAATTGCTTTTTATACGTTTCACTTGTGCCATGACGCTCATGCTACAACTCTGCTAACGCTGGTACTTAAATGTGGGATTTAAATTAAGTTAGAAACGCTTGTCTAAAGGAGCGTTTACAATGACAGAGTAGAGTGAAGTCACCAGATTACATTTTCTCTCCTTTTCTCAAGTTTGCACTCTAATATAAGTTCTTTGCGCTTCCCACCAGACTGGATTTCACAGAGTAGTGTCAGATTAGAACAATTCCTAATCTCACGTTGATAGTTTCGAAAGCTTTCAACATTTGTTTCGAAATACTAGTTTCTAACAGATGTCGCACTGATAATTACAAACTTTAACTAATGAAAATTAATAAATTATAACAAAAAAAAATCAAAAATATATATTTTTTTAAAGAAATATTAAATTGTATTTAGCATTTTTATGATACAATTTTAACAAAATAAAGTCAATTAAGAAATAAAATTTTCTTATGTTCGAATTGGCTTATCAATGGAATATAGATGGCAGTCGTTCAATTCGAAAGTGTCCGTAATAAATGTTAATTTTTATTTTGTGATAATTCAAATCGTTCATAGCTCATTCTGGTGTAATTATAGAAATATTTTCTGTAATTGAACACCATTTAGTTAATAAAATTATACGAATCGACAAACTGTGTTCTGTTTTGAAATATATTTCAAATTTAAACACATGATAATCTGTCACACAATTTTCATAAGATTTCGAAAATCCGAATGAAGCTCACTCTCTATTGTGCATGCACGCTACTCTGGTAAAAGCTCACTCCACACTACTCTGTCATTGTAAACGCTCCTTAAAAATAGGCTAGATTGTGTAGAGACTAGTGAGTTGAATAAATATTTTACAAGCAATGGCAATAACAAACCTTTGCAACCTAAGTTGGCTGTGTTGATGATAATAGCCACAGTTGAGAGAAAACGTTTTTCAGGCAGACATTTTTTCTGAGATTTTGAAAGAGATGATAATCTGGGGAGACAAATCACGAAAATTGGGGGAAATGTTCAACCAATTTATATCTTTAGCCATCGCCAAAACCTGGTACATTACCGTGGTGGTACAAATTGTATTTTTCACTATGCTAGTCTTTTTTCTTCAATGTGATCTAGAACGATTGCATAGTACGCTCCTGTGATTATTTTAGCGTCCCAGAACACGGACGCCTTCACCTTATTGGGCGATAGTGGACACATCCATCCAATCAACGCATAAAATACTGCTTGCAGTAAAACTTCCAAAATCTCTGCGGCCATTGTGTGTTCGCATTCGTGCCTGGTCAATGGCCAACAAATGTGACACTCATTATGTACCCAGTTTTTTCATACCCAATTCGAGTCCTATTAAATACTCCGAAATGCTAATGACCTCAGTTAATATTTTGAATAGCGATGCTTGTTATCAATATCTGTTTGATCAAAACTACATTCAGGAAATAAAATGTAGTCTTGATACGTTTAATTTTACAGATATAACTTCAAAATACGACTAGTATATGGTATACCCTTAGAAATATCAGTGATCAATCTATAATATTTTCAGCATAGTGTTTGTAAAATATATGCTTCCTCATATGCTGAAAACACACACTGCTGTCATAAAGTTAAAAATCTGTTTGCAATGAATAAATTAATATGTATTGTGGTAGTACTTACTTAATAAGTTTCACATTCGTAAACAAATTTGGACAGTGGCACAAGAAAGTCACAAGCAGACGATGAGACATCTGAAGAGTTGGACTAAGTAGCATTGCCAAACTCTGAGCATTCATCTTGTTCGCTTTTTCATTCTGAATTACGTTATCAAAATGTAAAAGAACCCAAGAAAGCAAGTTCTTATTGCAACTTGGCAATTGTTCTAATAGAGATCGAAGATCTTGTTCTTGTTGAGTCACTTGTGCTTGAGAAGCTGCTTCTTCGAATCGTGCTATTAAATCTGTAGTTAGAACAGGTTCAGGAAGCTCTCTAAAAAAAAAGATTAACAAATTTATAACAAAAAACTCTATGCGTATCTGTACCTCAAGAACAACTTCAATAATCCACAAGCTGTAGGAATATCCAATTCTTCTATGCTTTGAGATTCACGATTATTGTAAAGTCTTTTAAAATATTGTAAACGTGTTTTTAATGGTTCTACTTTATAGATTTGTTCGCTAAGCAAGCCATGTTCCTGTAAAAAATCAATACAATCTCGCACTACAAGGGGCAAATCAATTCCGTCATGACATCTACTTCTTTCAGTTGCAAGGCTTACAGAAACACCAAAAACTGGTTGCACATCACCTAACTCCAAAACTTCTTCACAAATACTTGCTTGTTTGGATTTTTTATCTTTTTTATCCTTTTCCTTGTCCTTTTCTTTCTTTTCTTTTTTGTCTTTATCCTTTTTGTCTTTATCTTTTTTCTTTTCTTTAGACTCTAATGTGTCCTTATCTTTCTCTTTTGTATCCTTTTCTAACTTGTCCTTTTCTCTGGATTTTTCACGTTTTTCTTTACTTTTAGACGAAAATTTAAAAGCTTTTGATTTTTTCGACTTTGATGGGCTCCTATATTCAAAAAGTATCCATAAAAATTATTACGAAAACATTGAGAAACAATTACTTCGTTTCAATCACTTCTTCAGGTGAACTTTCACCTTCTAGTGCTGCATAGCCTCTATCCTTTTTGTCTTTTTTGTCCTTACGACGTCCAATTAAAAGCTCTTTTTTACTCACTTTTTCGTGATCTCCTTCACTAACTAAAAAAGAATTACAAAATAAATTTAAATCATCAAGGGAAAATCATGCTTAAATTAGTAGGGTTAAGAAGTTTCGCCAGATTAATATGTGCTCCGCTAATATATACATTAAGATATTTTTATTCAAAGAACATTAGCTATATCTTATCAATAATTAACCAAATTTAGGTCTATTTAATGAAGTCGAGAAAAGTTCAGAGCAATCAGAGCAGGGCAGCTCAGCTTACAGGTTAACTGTCAAATTAAAGGTAAAGCAAAAAAGAGCTGGAAAGAGCTTAGAAAGGAGCAGGAACTCATGAAACACACTTCTGAAATTTCTGAAAGATTAATATCAAGACATTTATTTTTTCACACACAAGAACACAATTATTTAAATTATTCCAAGTAGTCAAGAAATAGGATAATATACAACTTTAAGGCAGAGTTCAAAGTACTCATCCAAAACCTTCCTATCCTCTTAATGAAACGCATCAGGTCGTGGTGAGGAAGGGTTTTGGCTCCTCTACAGAGAGAAGGGTAAAACCTAAAGTATTCAGTCTGCTCCCGGCGAAGGCCGGACAAGCACACACAGTGTTCGGTTGTCTCAGGCTCTCCTTCCAGGCAGGACAGACACTCAGGGCTGGTAACAACTACCATTCTCTTTAGATGAGCTTGAAGCGAGCTGTAGCCTATGATGATGCAAGCCACAATTCTATATTGTTTCCTTCCGAGCCCCATGAGAAAATCAGAAATATTCCTATTGGACCCATCAAAAAACAGTTTTGCGCACCTGCAAGTACCTACTCAGGTTCTGCCATCTCTGCTGATGCTTCCTATGAATATCCGCTTTGACGAGTGACCCGATACAGAGGCAGCCCTTTCATTCCCATGATCATCATGTAACCAGGAACCCATTGAAGGGACACCTTGTTGTGGATACACAACTTATCCACAGACGACCTGCAGTCCTCCAGTAAATTAGATGTTATCCGAGGGCCACTCAGAGCCATCAAGGCTGCCTGACTATCCGACACTGTTGCGATCCTAATTTAATGTCGCAATGATTACTGTTTTAGTATTATATGTGTGTATATCTAAGCTGATAGGTTTGCATGCAAATATTTAAAAAATTTAACTATGATCGTTTAATGTTGCTGAGGCCAGGACATTTAAATTCATAAATTAATCTATGACTATGAAATCAAACTACCCGTGAAAGGATCTGAGTTCAAATTCAATAAAACGGTACCTTTATGCGGGAAAAGCTGTCCCAACGGTTGAAAACCAAAACTTCACCTGAAAGAAACTGGAGGACTGCAGTGCAGTCTATCAACAAAAAAAAAGTTCCCGAATTTGTACAAATTAACAGGAATCAAAACTAGAGGCTAATAGGACATTGCCAAATCTGTACAAGCTTCTAAGCTGAAGCTAAAATGTTTTATACAAACTGATTATAAGTAAATAAAAAAGAATGAAAAAAAAAATGAAACATGGAACAACCAAAATATGGCAAACATAAGAAAAACTTACAGTCGCTTTCTTCTTTTTTCTTACTAGCTCCTGACTCTGATGCATACAATCCAGGGAAGTCCTTTTCAACATCAGGGCTATCGAAATCCATGGTTTAACTGCTTTTTATTGTAAGCAGTACATAAATTATCAAACAAATGCAGACTTGAGGAAATTTTTTGACAGCTATCAAATATACAAGAATTCGAAACTTCATGCAAATTCTTCGAATATTTTACACGAAGATATCCGAATAAGCATAAGCACATGTTTCCGGTTTTTTTCAACTAATCCTCAAGCCAGAAGCCGGAAACACATTGCGGTGCAGTGTATAAATTTGCCATAGCCCACACAGGGGAGGATATTGGCACTTTTTACCGGTGAAAAGTATTCGGGGGTAGGAAAAGTCCGTGCTACCAACTTTCGATCGGGAGTACAAGTGATTGAGGTGATTATATAATAATTTAATTTTTTTTTGTATTGTATTGATTTATTAGTACTTTCATTAATACTATTTATAAAATGTAACTAATTATAAAATAATTCAAATTTCTAGCAAAATTTTGATTATATGTTAAAATTTACATTTCACATAATTTAAAAGATTTTTTTTAAATGTTTAATAATCATTACGGGTTGTGAATTTGTGATACAGTTATTATTTATATCAAAAACTGTGACTTAATTGAACGCGCACACAATTAATTTCGGTAATCTTATAAGGAACTACGCGAAGCAACAGTATTGTTATGGCACATCTAAGCCAAGGGAAGGAAATTCCTTCCTTTTTATTTTTCCTGTTTTAAGAGTCGATTCGTGTGACGTCACATGCACTTGACAGCGCGGAGCCCGGACAATCATATGTATATCGTGATGTAATACCAACGGTATGTAGGTACTGCGATTCTCTAACAACACAATAAACTCTTCATTTACATTATCGTCTTTCGCTGTGGATGGTCTTATTTCTTCCATAGCAGTAATAAAGATTAAAAAAAATTGTATTCCCTTTTTAGTCCACTTAAAACTAAAAACGGCTTACATAACAGTTAAATTTCCGGTTCTTCAATCTTTTAACAGCTATCAAAAATATGGAATTTTTCAATCAGCTGATATCGAAATTGAATTTATTTAAGAGGGTGAAATTGAAATTTCTGTTTGGAGGGCTCTTTAGTTTTCTACCTGCGATTTGAGGTGATAATATAATAATTAAATTATCATTATGATAATAATAGTTTATTAGCACTAAGCGTACTTTTCACAAAAACAATACAATTTTTTATACTACCTTTTGACCCATTTCTATGACAGGTCGAATATATTCTATACAAAATTTTACAAATACATTTAGCTTTCTTTCTTCTTTTTCACTACTGCCAAGTCATTATACAATTGAAAACCCTTATATGTATATTAATGAATTCTGTGTATCTGATCTATTGTAGTTAAGTAATCTTATATTTATATTTGCATTCCTTAGATATGGCTGCGCATCTATCACCAGTGTTATTTTCTCTCTTTAAATGGCGGAAGATTCCCGTTCTTGATCCTAAATATAAATTTCAGCACATTAAGATCAATTCTCTGTCACATTAATCCACCACTTCAATATTGAGAGCATGCACCTAATTGATTTGTATTTACTACATTGCAAGATTATCCTCATTGCCCTTTTTTGTTTCTGTAGTGTGTCCTTCGGTGTATGTGTGCATAGAAAAAGTATCGTCAAGCAGTATTCAAAATGAGGTTTTATAGTGACATTGTAGATTCTTATTGCACTGGCTAGTGAAGCTGATTTTCTCAACCTTCTAAAATTTAGTTTATTGTCCAACATTATACCTAAATATTTGATCTCAACTACTTCAATTGGCTCATTCTCAATTGTAATCGACACATCTACTTTACTGTTAAATATCATTCATTTCGATTTGCTAGTATTTAATTTCAACCGATTGCTATCCATCCATGCCTTAATTTCGTTCAGATCAATTTTTATTTTTTTTAATATCAATGTTTTCCCCAGTACAAAATATCAGTGTATCATCAGCAAACAGAATGAGCTTTGAGTGGACTATTGCTTGTTTTAAGTCGTTTATATATAGCAAGAATAATAGAGTTGCCAAAACTGATCCCTGTGGGATCCCCTTATCAGTTTCAATCATTCGTTGACCTTTGTTCTTTTTCTAAGATAATCCACGAATCAATTGAATTCAACCCTTTAATTCCGTACTTGTCCAATTTCTCAATCAAAGGTTCCTTTAAGTCTAGAAAAACAACTACAATTGACTTCTTTTGGTCTATCTCTTCCTACCAATATTTGCTAATAAAATTAACTGTCGTCTCACATGAATACTTTTTTCGAAACTCTAACTGTTCCGGGATTCCAAATATTTTTCTAGCTGAATTTGTACAGTTCTCTCTAATATATTCTCGAAGACGTTTAACATGTTTATTGGACGAAACTCCTCACACTTATTTGTTTTATTTCTTTAGGTCAGGTACTATAAGTGATTCTTTCCATGATTGAGGAAACCTGCCCCTCTTCAAACGACTTGTTAACGATATATTTAAGGACTGTTCCCATGATTTTCCAATTGTCTCGAATTATTCTTGCATTCATTTCCCCGAAATCATTTTTCTGGTTAATTACTTTACACGTTGATTTTAAATCTTTTTCCGTAACCTTGCTGAATTTTAAAACGCATTGCCTATCTTCTATTCCATTTTCATATATCCGGCACGGTATTGTTTGGTTTATATGCCTTATACTGTCTATGAAGAATTTATTAAAGTTTTCCGCAAGCTGTTGACTCACTGAGATTTTTCCGCCATTGAATTTGACTTCTTTAACCGTTAACCTCATACTACTGTTTTGTCAGTCACCCTACGCCTAGCGGCCTAAGAAGCCGGCATCAACTTATAGGAAATTTAGAATAGTTAAATGCGATAAAACTATCAATTATGATATTTTAAATTAAAACTTAGATTTCTTACCAATATTTTATTCATTTTCATTCAATAAAAGTAGGCTAATTAATAAATTAACAAAATAAACTTGATACATTTTGATTACAAAATAAAACTTTTTACCATTCTTCAAATAAAAAAGAGATTAAAAATTCAAAATAAAACTATGTATATTATTTTCAATCCTTTTTTTATTGATAACATTTATCACAAATCATTTTAGCATGATTATTACATGTATTTTAAGCGCAACGTATACAACACTGAAATATTCTTCTTTCCGTTTCACATAAATGGCATTGTTTACGACTTTTCTTGTCTGATGAAGTTGAAGGTGCCGTAGAATTTTCGCGAATTTTTTCGAGAAATTTTACATCCTTTCATGGAACTAGTAGAATACCTAAGCCCATTTTAATGGCTGTTAATTCTAAGAAAAGATATCGCTAGGAAAAAGTGCACACAGCCGCTGCGGCCGGTAGAATGAGGTTAACGGTTAATTATATCCCTGTCTTCTATACATTTTCTTTTAGCTTTGTTGATATTTCTGACACTCCTGTAGTTTTCCTATGCACTTTCATCCTTTAATAACTTGGTTTTCATGTATAGCCAAATTTTATTCTTGTTCATCTTTACTAGTTCTTCCGTGTGCCATTCATACTCTGCTCTTGGAGTAAGCTTTTTCCTTGTATGCGAGCTCTATGGCTTCATTTATTCTTATGTCGAATTCCTTTGTTACTTCATCGAGGTTCGCTTTACCCAGATATTCTGTAACTTATTGATATCATTAATATATTCCTTGAGCATTTCCTTATCTTAGCTCTCGTATCTCTATGTCCTGCTCTGCTGTTTGTTGCTTCTTATTTGATCAGTGTCTCATTATCAGATACATTTATATCACTTTTTACTTTCGCCTCTATATTTTTCATATTTGTAACCACCCAGTCAATCAACGTTTTGGAATTTCTTGTAATTCTAGTATATTCCTCAATTATATGTTTACATCCATTATCTTAAATATTTTCAATTTGTTGTTATACATATGTACTATTTTCTTTCCAATTCATGTTAAAGTCGCCTAAGGGAATTATCTTTTGGGAATAAGCTTTTTAAGCCATTTTCGCTGGTTTTGTTCAAGAAAAAGTGTAAAAAACACAGAAATGGTTACATTTTGGGTACAGAGTCATTTTGAAGCCAAGCTTTTAGTCTTCTTAAATCTAATATCAAAAATTGGTGCCGATAACGGTGTTTTGATAAAAATAGTAGTTAAAAAAAAATTGAGTTAACCATAACTTCAAAACGGGGAAAGGGAAGGGGTAAAATTTATAGATCATTGCAAAGGTACAACGATTATCAACCTAACAAATTTTAAATCATCTTTAGGATGTAACGTTCAGAGGTTTATAAAAACATACCCAAATATCTTTAAGTCCCGGAGTCTGGGAAACCGTTACCCCCCCCCCCCCCCCCCCCAATAGTTTTTTCTTGTCTAAGAATGACATTTCCATAACCCTTGACTCCAAAACCACATACGGGACATCCTGTATGTCACGTAATGTCTGCCTGGTAAGAGAAGTTCAACCGTACCTTGGAATGAAGACTTTAGACAAGCTCCTCACAAAATTCGTTGATGTACAAGGGACAGTATTTAAAAAAATTGCCAATTCACAATAAAAACAAAATAGATTTCTAAAAGAAAATAATTTGTAATGTGTAAAAAACGAATAACATCGTAATAACAAATTAAATTAAATTGTTAGATATAAAATGTTTACTAATAAATAAATATACATATATATATATAATTCTACCAACAAGTTTTCGTATCGCAGACAGCATACTGACCCGCCAAAACTGGATCTATGCGAGCAGTGCTGTATGCTTGGCTCATTGGAAACTGTGATTTCCTTATAGCTCAAGCAAATTGGTCAAACAATTTCCGTGAGAAACACAACACGGTATAATTTATATGTTGTGAAGATATAGAAAAAAATTGCGAGTTTCCATATGTGTGTATATTTGCGAATCTTACTTTTAGGAAGGAGTGGAAGAAAGGAGTACGAACATTACCCATAAATGCAACAAAGCAACATAAATGAAAACCATAATTCTAATAAGAGGATATCGACGTAGAAAAACACCTAACCTAATTCCTGCTGAATCCAAAGTGGAATAAGCCCGCTTTACCCTTCGAGCTACGTTCGTATCAAATGGATTTTCCCTCATTAGTATAGGCAACTGCGCTTTTGCTGTAATTATAAAAAAAAGACAATATAAAATATATTAAATGCAAAATTAAAATCAGTTTACCCTTACCGTCATCTGTATCGTTCACGTGAATTATTTGATTATGATGTTGCCTATTTTGGGCTATAAGATGTCGCAATTGTTCCTGAAATATAAAATAAAAAACTATAATTAATGAAAATTTCCAAAAAAAAATTATAAATCACTCCAGTTTTTTCCAACTGCAATCTTAAAGCATTCTTCTCTGCCGTAATAGTTTCAATAGCAGATTGTTTTTTAACTAAAGCTTGAGTAAGTGATTCCATTCGATTCTCAATGTTATTTACATCAGATAATCCAGAAACTTCAGAAGCTTGTCGACGTAAATTCGAAATCTCATTAACTTTTTCATTCATTTGGATCATGAATGATTGCCTCTCTCGAGTAATTTCTTCTCTTAAGACATTCAGTTCTTGGTTGAGAATTCTTATCTCCGACTCATACTGAGTTGAATGCTGCTGCTCCATTTTACGGCTGCTTTGTAGTGATTCTTGCATACTTAAAATGTCTGTATGTTTTCCATGTAACTGTTCCTCAAGTTTTTGGAGTAGAGCTTTTGAGTTTTCTACTTGTGATACTAAATTACTTAGCTCTTCGTTTAAGTGTAAGTTCTCTTGTCGCAAGCTTTCCAATTCCATTTGGAGCACTTTTTCACTTGTATTTTCTGCAACGTTTGGAGAAATGCTCTTCATTTTAAGTTCTTCTATAATTTTATCCTTCATTTGCAAAGTAGACTTTGCTTTTTGTCTGTATTCCTGAAGCTCGGAAGATATTTCTTCGGTTCCTTTGATTTGCCAGTTTAATTTTTCTGTGAGTTCCATTATACTTTGGCGATATGATGAACTATTTGTTTCTAGCTCAGATATTAATTTCAGCTGATTACTGTAGCTTTCCTTCAATTTGATTAATTCCTCCGCAAGACTATTCTTTTCATCCACCAGTTTTGTAGCTAATACTTCCATTTCCCTTATCTTTTGCTCTCCTTTAGCTTGTTTTAGCTCATTTCGAAGATAACTTACTTCTTCCTCTAATTCATTTCGCTCGTTTTTAATTTCAGTCAAAGCTATTCTCATTGCGGCCAACTCTTTCTCTGTACCGAATTCATCAGTTTTTGAATCAAAACTTGGAGCATTTAAGTTTTCAGAAATAATAGTCCCTTGTTCTGCCCCATCCACTCTCGATGTTGAGTTTCTTCGTGATGACAAATTTGAACCATTAATTTTCTCTTCTGATGGACGTGCATTTAAGTCAATTTTAAGGAATTTCTTTGGTGACAAAGATTTTGTCAGCGATAATGAGCTCGATGATAAATTTTTTTTAAGACCTTCAATAATTGATTCTTCCATTTTTGGATCTCCATTTTCAACCTTAATATTTTCTACTCGCGACGGCAGTTGTAAAACGTTCGCTGCATTTTGATCAATTTTATTTAAAATATTTTCAGCTTTTCCGGCTAAATCACTAATCCACGACATATTTTCAGAAAGTTTTCAGGAATTTTAAAATGATAAACAAGGCAAACATCAAATTTATTCTTCTTCTTCTTTTGACACGCAAGACCGATCAAACCACCTCTTTTGGTAACGATCAACAAGCAACATAACAAAAACGGGAAAATACCATTTTTTACTAACTAGGTTTGTTCAATGAAAACACGGTGTAAAACACCGTGTAAATTTTCCCCAAATTTACCCGGGGCTTTGTGCACTCATCAAACAAGTTTTTAAAACACCGGGTAAATCTAATGTAGTGACATTTCTCTGACAGCTCTCCTGAATATAATTAATTGTAAAAAGTTATTTATAAAATCGGTGAATACAAATAAAATGTGCTCTAGCTATTTTTCTATTTCTTTTCTTCTAATTTTAGCTTATTTCTGCTCAAGAAGTAATTTATATGTCCCAATCAACAACAAATTGCAAGTGACAACTGTCAAATCATTATCCCGAGAAATTTTTAGTGTAAGCACGGGGTAGCCCAGGTTTTTCAAAAAATAAGATAGTCTTGCCCGGTGTAGGCCGGGGTTTTCATCAAACAGACCTACTGTTTTCGGTAGATTGTTAAAGGAACAGTGTCAAATTAAAGGCACTTCAATGAACAAGTTATTTGAAGTTAGGATAAACCTAGTTTAAATCCTAAGCACAATTGAGACCGCGACGGAAAACGACTATTCCAGTAATAGGAACAATTTTCGAATCTGCAGTTGCCGTCGACCCCTCTCGCCTACGTAACTGAATTAATTGTGCTTAGACCTTAAATCTTATATTTATCTGACAGTTCTTTAGAGTAAAATTAATTGTGAAGTTATTTATAAAATGGGTGAAGAAAATTAAAATTTGCTCTAGCTATTTTTCTAATTCTTTTCCTCTAATTTTGCTACACTTGTACCCATACGTGCCATCACAATATTATGCTCCGCAGTAGTTGCTTTAGCTGAAGACCCAATGATTGTATGCGTGCGTTGACATGCTCTCCGTTTGTTGCGGAAGAAAACTCCTCCCCCTGAGTATCTCGCACCAACAACAAGTTCAGCGTGTACGCCGGCCAATTGTACATCACGGATTGAAAGCGGCGTGACAGTTCGGCAAAAGTTTTTGCCGTACAATCATTTCTAATCCTAAATTTGCTTCAATGCTCATTTTCACTGGTGCAACAAAAAAATTTATATATGTGGTGAGCAGCTTCACATCAAAATATATAGTACAAATATAAAATGCTCTCTCTACCCTGCTGTATCTTTATTGCAATCTGTGTCACAGCGCGGCGGAACAATTTCGCTGTTTAATTTACTGCGTTGTCGCGTCGCGCATTATGATGTAATCTGGTTCAGCCTATAAAAGCCAACCCACATGTAACAGTACAAAGCACGCACATTTTGCTACAATTGTGCCGAGACGTGTCATCACAATAATTTTGCTACGCTGTATTTTCTTATATGATTACCATGATTAATTGTGTTCGTGTTCAACAAATTACAATTATTGATATAATTAATAATTATGTCACAAGCACGTAATGAGAATGAATTATTATATTATCACCTAAATCGCAGGTAAATAATTGCACAGCCGTCCGATCAGCAATTTAAAAATGACTATTTGCTTCCAGTAGTATTGGTATATTGCCGTGCAGCCGCTTAGGAAAGTGTAGCACGCAATTTTTCCTCCCCTGAATTACCCCATTCACATGAAACGGACTGGTGTGGATTAGCGTAATTCGGAGTAATATAATTTGTCATGTGGACACTAACCGGACTGGAATTATCTACACCGGCGTTATTTCGGTAGTGGAGTGGAATTAATCACATGTGAACACTTGAGTCGTAACCCCCGGAATATAATACAAGCCATGAAGTCGCCGAAGGCACCGACACATCAAAAGGCCTTAACGTGCCGGGTACAGCATGCAGTAAGTGCTCACTCTCACTGCTTTTGGATACTCGTCATGGAGGAAAAACTAAAATTTCATCTTAAACAGGTCCTAAAGCCCAAAACTGTCGCTTCCACAGCAAAATGAAGTAAATGCAAATTGTAGCCAAATATGTTTTCTTTCTAACAGTTTTTAAAAAAATATAGCATGTAGAACAAATTTACGGAAATTTTAGCGTTTGAACAAAATACAAGCAACTTTTATATGAAAAACTCCTTCAGTAAGACAAGGCAAGAAAACTGTGGATGTCGCCTGCTGACCGGCCCGCTGCTCTCTTTTTTCGACTTTGTTCATGGCTTATATCTTGCGGGGGTTACGCTTGAGTGAATCGAAGTGGATTAACATTTGGATATTTTTCGGTATACTTTCATCCTTCGTTTCGAACTCCTTCGTGCTTTAATACAGTATTTTATAAATTGTAAAATTACAATTCTTTCCATGATCCGTCTTTCAATATCTATAAAAATATCTTCAAATGACATCTGGCTTTAAATTGAGAACTGCAAATAGAAAGATGTCTCACTCGTCGATTTAATCCAGACTATTCCAGTACAGTCCTCCAGTCAGGCCTGAAACACAATTGCAGCTTTTCAGCCAGCTTTATGCCCAGCTTTCTGCTAAAGCTGACTGAAAAAGCCGAATTGAACACAACTGGCTTTTTTGACATTTGCAACTTTAACTTGTTATGTTGAGAATATTTATTAAGGAACGACAGTTAATGCTTCCGATTTTCCAAAATTACGATAAATGCATACTTTTTTGGATAGTTTTGAGATGTACCAATTATATGTAAAAATAATACCGAGTTTTTTTTTATGTCCCACAGAAACCTTTTACTAACTCTATAAGTTTTCTTCCATTTTAACATTTTTTGTAGCTGTTTACTTCTTAAATGTGTCAACAGAAGCCATTCTCATCTAATATTCGACTTTCGCACAGTTGGCTACATTAAAAATTCCTTCAAGTTGGCAGTCATTGGGCTTGAAATTTACAATTTGATCAAATCTCAAGCCAGCTTGAAGCTGGCAAAAAAGTTAAAGCTCCAATTGTGTTCTTTTACATTGATTTACATTGTCAACAAATCTCAAGCTGGCTGAAAAGCTCGAATTGTGTTTCAGGCCTGAATCTGGCAAAAAAGTTAAAGCTCCAATTGTGTTCTTTTACATTGATTTACATTGTCAACAAATCTCAAGCTGACTGAAAAGCTCCAATTGTGTTTCAGGCCTCATGTGAACGGGGTATGTATTTCATCTACGAAAAGTGAGCATGCTGCGGCGTGTTGGCCCTAGTATGCGTGGTTTCGTGCACTTTGCAATTTGAATTAAGAGGAAGATAAAACCAAAACAAAAGGAACTCAGAAATAGTGTTTTGCAGGAATAAATTTCTAGTTATTCTACTCTTAACAATGACACAGCGAAATGATATCAGCTTTTCTAGGAAAATGCGTAAAGCTACAAGAGATATTCACAAAATCAGTGATATGCTAGTAAATGCAAAACTAGCCTTTGGTAAGTAATAATGGTAATTGCAAACTAGTATTGAATAACCATCCTTACTTCGTTTCAAAAATTAATTTATATCAAAATCTTAACATATTCATTACATTAACATTCGAAAAAGTAAGATCAGGGAATCTTGTTCTAGCTAGGTCACTAGTTCACTCTAGAGCAGACTTATCCAACATGAATTTGAAGTTCACATTAGAGTACCTGAGAGCAGTGTTCTGAATTCATAAAACATTGCTTTCTGCTCTAGAATAGTCATAAACAGACATATATTTATTTGAGTAGCCGTGCCAAAGACACGGAAAGCGTTGGACCGTAACCCCAGCAAGATACAAGCCATGAACAAAGTCAAAAAAGAGAGCAGCGGGCCGGTCAGCAGGCGACATCCACAGTCTTGCCTTCTTACTGAAGGAGTTTTTCATATAAAAGTTTCTTGTATTTTGTTCAAACCCTATAATTTCCGTAAATTTGTTCTACGTGGTACTTTTTTTTTAAACTATTAGAGAGAAAACATTTGGCTGCAATTTGTTTTAACTTCATTCTGCTGTAGGAGCGACAGTTTTGGGTTTTAGGACCTGTTTAAGATGAAATTTTAGTATTTCCTCCATGACGAGTATACAAAAAGCAGTGAGAGTGAGTACTTACTGCATGCTGTACCCGGCACGTTAAGGCCTTTTAATGTGTCGGTGCCTTCGGCGACTTCATGGCTTGTATTATATTCCGGGGGTTACGGTTGGACACATCATGAAAAGTTACATAGTAGATTCACATTACAAAAGAATAATAGTGTTCATTGGTTACCTACACTAAATGGTAATTAGTTCATGTTTTTTGATGTACATAGTTAAGTTTAATTTTAAGTTCAGGCTTAAGTGCTCAGTGCTCACTGGCTGCCTCTACTATATATACTGTTTAGTCGCTAAAACCCTCTATTACTTGTCGCCATTCTATTTATTTTTATCTATTTTCCGGCAACATGTTATATCATACTACAATTCATACTACAAATTTTTATATTTTTGCTATTGTTTTCATTTTTATTAGTTTGCTATTGTATAATTTTTCTTTTGTTGCTCCAACGTTACTCTATGCTGTTCAGTTTTGCTATAATATGTATCTACTATGTAACTCGCTATGATGTGCCCAGCGCTTGGAGTGCCTTTGGCACGTGTACTCAAATAAATAAATGTTTATGTTTGTGTTTAGTGGGAGCTTAGAATATCCATAGTATAGTATAGTAAAGAAATTTACAAACAAGTAATAGAGGAAAGGACGTGTGGGAACTTAATAACTTCATAGTATAGTAGTACAGTAAAGTATGGTAAACATTATAGCAAATAAGTAAAAAGAAGCAGGCACAACTTACTATATACATAGTAATGCATGTTTGCATTATAGCAAAACAAATCATATAAAAAAGTACAAGTAGTGGGAACTCATGAATACTTAGTACAGTATGATATGGTATGCTTAACACTAGCATTAGCCAAACGAATAAAAAAAGTAGGAAAGTTAATATATACATATTATAGTGAAGTGTGAGAAACATTGCGATATACATTATGCCAAAAGAAGCAATGAAATAGAGAGTAGAGGGAAGTTAATAAACTTAATATATATATAGTACAGTATAGTAGCTTATTAAACAGACCTATTGTGAAGTGAAAAACTCTTTATATCATATTGTACACACAATATATATTTCATCTCTATGGGACTATACTAAATATTAAGTTTTTATTATTTTTATTTGTTTTGTTAAAATGTCAATCTACCTTAGGTGTGCCCAACGCTATGCATGACTTTGGATATTTAATAAATAAACGTTAAACAAGAAAAAGCCATGCTTAGTAAGAATAGGACATAAACTAATGTCGATTTCGATGGGACAATTTCAGTGTTGCACTTTTTCTGGCAGCGGAGAACTGGGAGCACTGAAGTCCATCGAACATATTTCTGTCATGTTGCTTGTATTTGTGGCCACACGCATTATATAGACGAAACTGTCAAACGTAATTACCCAAATAAAAATTTTTAATTCATTTAACTCCAAAATTTAACAAATAATCGCGACAATACACTGACAGAGCAGATGACAATTCAACTTGAATATGTTTTTGTAACACCGACAAAATATCCAGTAGGGGAAGTCAGTGCAAACCTCGTGTTGCACTTATGCTATAAAAATTGTCCCATCGAACATTTTCAGTGTTGATCTGCTGGAAAAAGTGCAATACTGGTGTTGCATTGAAGTCCCATCGAAATCGACATAAAAGAAACACTGATTTCAAGTTAGAGGGTGCATTTTATAACCCGACCTACTAGCTAATAGCGTAGAAATAAGAAAGACAAGAAGAATCTTGTAGAACATCAGAAGTGAAACGCTTTTGCATTCAACTGAGATTGTGCGATGCCACCGCATATACATACTCCGAATTTTATACTTGTACGAAAATTTATTTTATTTTGCATACTTTTGGGCATTTATAATTTAATGATTAGTTTGAATAAAATCACTGCAGTCCTTTCAATACACATACATTTTTCCAGCTATTATGATGATGTGATATTCTTGTGTATTGCACTCCAAAGCATTTCGCTGCGGTCGTCTGCAGAGCAGTAGGATTGCATACGCATGGCGATATTTAGATTTGTCTGTCGGATTTTTCATAAAATTTTGTTGGAACTTATAAAACGTTTTGCGGGAGGAGTACGGATGGGGCGAACGAAATGTGCTGGTCAGACAATTTTCCTTTTAATTTTTCTGGTACCATTTATTGCTTCGACAAATTTTATTTTATTGACGGCGGTCATCAAAGGAAATTCTTCCGAGAATTCTGAGTTGTAATGTATTATAATTGTTGTATGTTCGCACTTTGTAAGTTATTACCATTTTATTAACCAGATAACCAAAGAACTACATTAGGGAGATAGATTCAAATTTACCAACAATAGGATTTCCTGGTTTGAACTATGTTTGGTAAAATTTCCAGTTCGATTTCCCGTGATAAATCATGTTTTGTATATAAACCAATTTCATCTCGATCTAATTCTTCAATTTTGTTCGGATAAAATTTTGCAACAAGATTAGCACAGTCGGAATTAGTATAATTGGAAAATTCTTATGGTGACACATTGTATTTGTGTAAGCTTAACAAAAAAACAAAGGTAAGAGTGCACCGATTTCTCGTATGTAAACATCTAAAGTAGCTCTAGAATTTGAAGCAATTAGTATGAAAAATCTATTGATTACATAATTTCGGAAAGAATAAAATAACCGCCCAGGTGCGAGTCGTTCAAAATTTAACGCTATGTACTTTTTATTTATTTTTTCAAATGAGACTAGGCGTCATTTGAAAAAATAGTGCCTACTTTTAATAATAATAATGAATGATAATAAAACGCCGAAAAAATCACGTTTCTTTAATGGGGGCCCCCTTTAATTTTTAATTTAATTTTGTTTTTATAATTTGTTGTTATAGCTTCAATACAAATACACGCTCTCTGAAAATTTCAACTGTCTACCTATTACGGTTCATGAGATACAGCCCGGTGACAGACAGACATACATCGGAGCCTTAGTAATAGGGTTCCCGTTGTTACCCGTTGGATACGGAACCCTAAAAATGAAAAAAATGAAAAGTAAAAAAGCTAGAATTGGTCTAAGACAATTTCTTACCCTTGACCTAGATGAATGCCCGTATGCAATTTCGTATGGTTACCTCTATGCAAGTTTTTATTTTGAAGTGGTTTTTCGCATATATGTCAAAAACGGTTCGTCGGGCAGGAAAAATGCTTATAACCAATTTCATAGCATTTGATATTCTGAATACTTTTCAGTACAAGGAAAACCTCTAGAACTGATTATTTTCACAGTATGCGTAAAAATAATAAATTGTTATATTGCAACACCAAGAAGGGGTAGCCCGATTTAGTGCAGTTCTCTACGTTGACACGTTCTCAGGCAGTGTCCAAATATATAGTGAAAATCGAAATTTTTCTAGAGCAACCCAAGAAGTTGCCCGAATGGTCCCATTTTCGAGCTTAATTTCAATCTTTTTTTTTAAATAATTTATATATATTAATGTTTTTTTGAATGTAATCTATTATATATATCGATGATAGTTAATTTATCTAATAGTTATTTGCGTGAAGTCAAACGTAAATGTAATTTAACCACAGTGGTACTATTCAAACGAAAATGAGATAATAACTAAATAGCAAATTGCATCTAGGATATAAAATTACATTGTTATATAAGACATATAAACCATTTTGCGGCATTTTGTTACTTCAAGAAGAAAATGTGTATATGTATAATACAGTTATCTCTGTCCTTTACAAAATCTTTCCGCTCTTGCCATAAAAACCAAAATAACTTAAATATGCCGCCTATATATTCCGTGTTACTTTTACTCGAATGAAAGAAAAGTCGGCATTAATGCTGCTTTCCAGGCAACTACCGATCTTGCCAAAGGAGAATTGCGGGGTGTTAAATCAAAATTTTGTGATCCTCACTTTGCTTTCTCCTGCTGGAATCGCCATTTAAATATTCACCGGTACTGTCAGGGAGAAGAAAGGACTTACACATGCAATAGGCTCATATGTAAGTATGAATAATTAAATTATGGAAGCTGGAAAGATACAAATAATATCATTAAGCAAAAGGCCCCTTCTAAAAATTATGTAAGGCTGCTTTCGCTTCCCCTTCTGAGACAGTTTTGACTCGGAAAAAGGCCTGGACATCATAAGTTTGTATCGTTAGTTTCCTTTCATTAAAAATACTACAAATAAGTAAAAAAGCTATTGATCTAAGAACAATTCTTATGATACCGAATGCCCGTATATAATTTCGTATGGTCCACCATCTGTGCAAGTTTGATTCCTGAAGTGGTTAGGCTACTAAGGCTCGAGCATCTCCAGGATTATGGCGGAATATCCAACAGCAACATACTATATGGCAAGGAAGAGCAAAGTGCTTTACAAGGAGCATAGAATTTTGGCGCAATCTTCACGGCGACGATTTAGCTCGGATAAAAACACTGAATATCAAGTCGAAAACTCCTGCTCAAATGATGATGTATGCCGGGAAAAAGGATTTTGTTTCAATTAAAGTAAGTTTATATATGCTACCATCTAATACAATGCATATTAAAAATAATCTTGTTTGAATGTTGAGGGAAAAAGGCATCTTATTTAAACAAGGTTCATACCGTCAAACCTTAAGCAGATTATACCAAAATTTTAACCAAAATCATCCAAATATCAAAATCGGATTTTCGAAATTTGCATCGCTAAAGTAAACAAATATACAGAATATATGTATGTACATGTATTTTGAAACCTGTTATGTGCCTAGTAGTAGAGAAATTTACATCAAAATCGATCGATATTGGTCGACCTACCGATATGACATGATATTGTGCGCACGGTGTTCGCAACAGGCAGGCGCAGGCATAAGCATAACGCAGTCGCACTCGCACTCGCACTCACACTCGCCTTCGTTTCTAAATTTTCTCTTTCTCACTTAAAAAAATAAAGCCCAAAGGTATGCAAAATGCAAGTGTATAAAATTAGGAGCTTATGTGGAGGCATCGCATGAGCTCAGTTGAATGCGGAAGCGTTTCACAATACAATACAAAGCTTTATTAAAAAACCTTGGTTAAACGGTTTGTTGTTTTGTTAGTGTTGATCCTCTACTAAGTAACTATTATCGATCTATGGACAATAGTTACTTAATTAGTAGAGGATCAACATTAGCAAAACAACAAACGAGATTAATAGTACATTACTTATAATGTAATTCAGAAAATACTTAAGTTAGTAGAGACCTCAAGTTAGCCAGAATTGACAACTACACAATTTACTGATAATTATATCCTAGCGCCTAGATGATGAATTCATATGGATACTAAGTTTATCATATGTAGCGTATAGAAACAATTCCGGTAGAGCGAAATGGATGGGACACCCACGCATAACTATACCCTGGATCATAAAGAAAGTAAAATTGTCTTTCCGTTTGCAATGATGATTGATTTATGCATGTGCGTTTGTATGTTAGTCTGACTGTCTGTCTTCTTGATAACTGAAAAACGCGTTTACTTAGAGACCTGAAGGCCTCATTTTTAAAAAAAATCTAGATTTAAGTTCGAAAATGGGACAAATCGGGTAACTCCTTCGAAGGGTTGCGATACAAAAATTTCGTTTTTCACTATATATTTGGACAGTGTCTGAGAACACGTGGACGCAGAGAGTTGAAATTTTGTAGACGGCGTTTTCATAAAAATAGTAATACAATTTTCAAAAATCGGGCTGGTGTTGCCATACAGAAATTTTTTTTTACGCATATTGGGAAAACGTGGTCCGAAAATTTTTATTTGTACTGACAAGTTTTTCAGAACTAAACATCATATGAAATTGGTTAAAATCATGCTTTCTGTCCGACGTACGTTTCTAGAAATACACAGAGGGGTGACCATACGGAGCTACATACAGGCATACATCTAAGGTATCGTAAGAATTGATTTTAGACCAATTTTAACTTTTTTCTTTGATCATTTCATAATAGATACAACCAGCCGAGTAGGGTCTAGCACCTTCTATCAACAAACTTCTAAAATTTCTTTGAGGATCACTGTGGACTCGTCAGCTGTTAATTTGAATCGACTAGATTTTAAAAATGTTAAAATCTTAGAACATTTTAGACACAGGCATGGAATACGCGTATCGTATAAAATTCGTGTACATGAGTGACGCCGACGACCTCTCATAATATCTCGAAAGGGTAAACAGTAACGAAGGAAGGAAAATGCAAAGCAAATGAAATGCAAGCACAAAAAAAACAAGTAACAAGTGGGACCATTGGTCGTAAAGCAATGGCAGCTTGTAAAAATGTCATCATATTTGCACTCTTGTTGGAATAATTTGACTGGGGTTTCAGTATTGCATACTTTTCTTGGAACCCTGTACATTCAAAGTTAAATAAAATGTTTTCCGAGATAATTGAAAAAGTCTCCTTATGAAGTATGAACTGACAAGTTGTTGATTCATAATCATGCAAGCAGAATTGCCATTTCTATAATATCAGCTGGACTTCTTCCCAAGAGATTCGGAAAATCACCGTATCCAATTATACTTGCCCAGATTTTTGTATATACTACCTGACGACTAATATTCATTTTTGCGATGCGATTTCTAATATCAGATAAAAACAATATATTTGACATTGTATCGCGTATTTATGTTGTAGACCTTTGATGATTGGGCGCTTCTTTGTATACTATTGTCTTGCATCTTTCATGTGTCCTCATGCAAACGGCCAAGTCAAGATCTGTGCAAATAAGTGCGTATGTCTATATAGAATGGCTAAATTCGCTTTTGACATTTCTTAATGTTGCGTTTCATGTTAATCTGTTTGATTCACAATGATTTGGACTTCTTTAATTTTATATGCTTCTTGTAATCACGATTGGAAAGTAGTGTTAAAGATTAGAATTCGCAATTTGCACTGTTTATTAGCGGTATTGATGTGGCTTCCATTGTTTTGGTTAACAATAAAATAATTGCACAAAATGTTGTTCAGTTTTTGCGGTTGTTAAACTCACTCTCTGATTTTTTATTACACAATATGGCAGTACCGTACCTATTGCACTTTAAAAGTTTTACTACACAGGCATAAAATATCATTCCGAACTCAGGCAAGCGAAAGGCAGCCAGACTCACGTGCTTATCTCAGCTAGTTGTCGAAAATTTTGAATTATAATAAAATAAATCTATTTTCATTTGAATTCTAGCTTATCGTAGTACACTGATTCATGTCGTCAAAAATTTATCACTTTCGGATTAAATTTGACTGCATTTATGACGGTCATATGTTCTGACTTCTTTGCGAATATTGCCTTAAAAGCGTGCAAATATTAAAAGGATCATATTTGGACTTTGTGCTTTTGATTTCATTAATACTAAATTTGAAAACCTTTTGTATTTCTTTTCATTAGTTTCACTTAACATCACATTTACATACTGTATTATCTACTTGACTTCTGCACGAATGAAATACCGTTTTTTAGCTCTTTCAGATGATGGCGTTTGGGCGGAAGGTTTATTGATATTCTACGATATTTTCAAATATTTAGAAGAGCATGTACCCACTGAGCTTTTACCAACAGAATTTCATCGTAAGATCGCATTTGAAAAGGACTTAGCGTACTATTTAGGACCACAATGGAAACAATATTATGAACCTCGGAAAGCTGTTGAGGACTACATTGAACATCTTGAGATGATCAATGAAAAAAATCCAATTCTCCTTCTGGCATATGTATATCACTTATATATGGGTTTACTATCCGGAGGGCAGATCCTACAAAAGAAACGTTTAATTGGAAGAAAATTAAATCTGCTTTCGCAGGTCAAAGATGTTTTATATCCAGGATGTGATCTTACACATTTTAATGGCATAACTGTTGCAGAACTTAAAGAGAAAATGAGATCTTTGGTGGATGAAAGAGCCAAGGAATTTGATGAAGAAACTAAACAACTATTAATTGAAGAAAGCCGTAAGGTATTCGAATTTAATAATAAAATTGTAAGGACAGTGCGAGGTGTTAATCGAGTTAATTTAAGGAAAGTTTTATTTATTATTTTACTCGTTGTTATGATGTTTTTACTTTATAAGTCTTTAGTTGGTTAGCTATATTACAAGACCAAAATTATAGACTATTTTCAATAAAAGTATATTTAACGCTTGCCTTGGTGTAACATTTTAATAAATATTAAGACAGAAGCAAGATGAATTCTTTTCTTTGCTCCTACTTAATTTGATTAGGAAATAAATTTATGTTGCCGATAGGAATGGTAAATAAGATGCACCATTTGTTCTATATTAATTCAAGTTACCTAAGCTTAAAGTGCCCATAAATCAAAGCGTATGTCTCTCCATTGACTACGGTTCAGGGCGTTGTCAATCACAAACAATCAAAGTCCCTTTCCACAATAGAGGCATAAGATAATCGCATTTGTAGTTTTCCGTATTTTTAATACTCTTGAGAATCCGCTGTTATTTTTTTTTGAAAGCGTGTCCAAAAGATAGTCTGCCTAATTCAATAATGTTTATTGTTATGCGTTGCGATCACATAATGCTCTAGTAATAAATATTTCTATTATAATGAATATTCTTAGCTTGGCAGGATAGCACAACGTTCGTTGATAAAAGTCGAAAAATTATTGAACTTTAACAAATTAATGTCTGAGATACATACAGCAATGAAATAAAGGCAGCTAATGAATTAATGCCCAATGGCTAAGTTGCAGGAATTGAGAACATCCAACCCGAGTAGTTGAACACAGCTATCAACAAAAATGTCGTTTTATCACAATCTTTGAATCGTTCTTGGAGATTTGAACGGGAGATATCATTGTAGAAGAAAAATCCAAACATATTGTAACAAATGTAGAGGAATTTGCTTACTATCTAGTCTAGTCTACTAGAGTAAAATCTTGACTGGAGTTATCCTGGAAAGAATTAGGATTAGGTTTTGTTGATTATGAAAGGCCAGCCACCTAGATAACAAAACTTGCATGAAAAGATCACTATATCTAATTTAGGATAGCTACAAAGATAATTGATCTCTTTATCCACAATCCTCGATATTTAATAGTGATATCTCAATTAAAACAAAACTGGAACTTTTCAATTCTATGGGCCAATCTACATCGAGAGCTTCACGCTATAAGCTACACGAAGCTCTATTTCACCTTCATGAGGCGCAATCTGCTACATTGAGCGCTACAAGCTACAAGATTCATATCCGTAATGACATGATTACAGTGACATTCATCAACCTTGTAAAAAACACTTGTTTTGACTCATAATTAACATTTAAAATCAAAAATAGTCTCAAATACTTTTGTAATAAGTTAGGTAAATCCCACCGACATGTATACAGGGTGTTTCCCCTTAGGAGGTACATAGAGCGGGAGGTGATAGTACTCACCTAGACGAACCAAAAATTGTATGGCAGCGGGGGGGGGGGGCAATATCAACCGTTTAGGAGTTACAGGGTGATTCATAAAAAAAGCTAGGTTTTCACAAAACACCCTGTATATTAAAAACTACAGGGCGTATGGTCACAGTTTAGAGCTCACTGTATGCAGAACTTCATGGCCTTTCCAACGACAGCTCAACCAGCCCCGTACCCCTCTCCCCACAGAATTTATGAGGGTCTAAACTAAAAATGTCGGATTTTCTTTCCTTTTTTTTTACTTTGACCTCTATTATTTTTGCAAAAAGGTCGTTAACATAACTTTTTTTTATAAAAACTGTAAACTGTAGACTCTCCTCTTTAAGTTGACCTATTACATCCTATGCGTTAACTGTAGCCGTTAAACAGTTATTAACTCATAACCTATTCAGGTTACACCGAAAAAAGACGATATTTTTAAAATGACGTGCTAAGGGAACAAATTATCGTTGAGAATAGGTTTGAAAATAGGTTTGAGAATAGGTTTAGAGCTAATATCTCTTAAAGGACTTCAGATAGCACATTGGGTGTAATAGGTCATATTAAAGAGGAGAGTCTACAGTTTACAGTTTTTATAAAAAAAAAGGTATGTTAACGACCATTTTGCAAAAATAATAGAGGTCAAAGTAAAAAAAAAGGAAAGAAAATCCGAAATTTTTAGTTTAGACATTCATAACTTCTGAGGGGAGAGGGGTACGGGGCTGGTTGAGCTGTCGTTGGAAAGGCCATGAAGTTCTGCATACAGTGAGCCCTTAACTGTGACCATACGCCCTGTAGTTTTTAATATACAGGGTGTTTTGTGAAAACCTAGTTTTTATCACCCTGTAACTCCTAAACGGTTGATATTGCCCCCCCCCCCCTGACATACAATTTTTGGTTCGTCTAGGTGAGTACTATTACCTCCCGCTCTATGGACCTCCTAAGGGGAAACACCCTGTATATGTAAGTGAATCCTCAAATAATTTAGCGCCAGTTTTACTTCATTATCATGTTGATTTTATTGCAGCTGCAGCTACGAAATTAGTATTTTGCCTAATATCAGCTACATCTTCATGTGTAGGTACACCATGTTGCTTGAAACTTAGAACTAAGAATAATTTTAACAGAAGTCACATAAACTGGGAGAAAAACTGCAATTAAATCGTTATTCAATGATAAAACTGCACTTCCCTGTGTAAATTACAGGTCTTGCTATAATTGAGGGCTAATTATGGAATTCGAAATGGATCTATACGAAAATCCATCGAAAAGAACAAATTGTTAAAAAAACCCAATCCTCATTAAACGTAGCCATAATTTGGAATAGACCCCGAAACCTGTTAAAAACGTTTACTTACGTAAAACATCATACTTAATGACTTGTACAAAATATTTATTTATTTTTCATACAAAATATTTTTACTATAATTCTCCTATTCGTTTTTTTTTTTTTTTCATTATAATACATGTGCTTTTACCTCTTTTTACACGATATGCTTAAACAATAATAACAATAAATATCACAATAGGATTAATTTCAATATTTTTAAACAAGGAAATATCATAGGAAAATGAGTGCATAATTTTCTATAAATTGGACACAGTAGCTGCAGTATTAATAGAAAAAGTAAAAAATCTTATTCCAACCTCCCAAGAGAGTGTAGAGTATGCAAACAAAGTACCATGATGGGATGATTATTACGTTTCACCAATCGGTCCGGATATTTTTGTTGCATACATATGAGCAACGCGATAAATAAATTCATATTGCTCTTTAGTTTGCACTGCACTGGCTCGTCCTCTTCGAACATAATATACAATTTGGGGAATGTCTAAAGAACGTTTTGGTGTCTCAAGACTTCTTAAAGCAATGTCACAAGCAATTATCGTCCCTGTACGTCCAGTTCCTGGTGAGCAATGAACTGTCATTGGTCTAGAAAATTAAAATAATTGAAAATAATTAAATAAATTCATCAGAACTAAATAATTAACTTGAGAAAAATACCCTTGTGTTTTTGAAAGTGATTTTGTTTTATCAGCATTTCCATTTGCTTCTGGAACATTAGCACCACCATTAGCTTTTCCATCTTCATTGTTGTCTGTTTGCTCTTGATTGGAAATTTTTAAACAACTTCTTGCCTCTAATAACATGGCAATAACAGCGGCTTCATCATTTGGTACTCCCGTATCAGGCCATTGATACCAAAAGTGAGTAATTTCTCGCCAAGTATTGGTCGAATTGTTTTTAACATGAAGTGTAGATACAGCGTATTTTTCCTTTACTTCCCGATTTTTCAGAGTAATTTGAAAATCACCGTACATTACGTGATTATCAATGGTGATGGACGGTGGCAAATATTCAGCGCATTTTTCCTTTCCATTCTCCACTAAATCTGTAGCCATAATAATTACACGGGAATTTTGTTCCCATATCATCCTCCAGAAATCTGGTACTGTGCTTTCTAATGGCGCTTGACATGCAATGTAATAGTTTGGTGGATCTTTTGGTCCCTGTAAGATAAATTATTGTATTTTTTTTGTATTTTTATAAAATGATTTTGTTGTTGTGTGAATTATGTTTCTATTAGCACCCATTGAATTGTAGAAGTTAATTGGATGGCGTTATTTCGCGTATTTTCATTTATATTTCTTTGTAAGAAGTTGTAAGTTTGGCATGTATTTCAATTCTATGTACCAATGTATGTATCCTATATACGTATGTTAATATACTTTATTAATTTATGTCACGTGCCTCAGACAAATTTAATTCTATCTTAGTTATCAACTAGAGCGTTGATTGCTCATGCTGTCGGATTGCATACATACATTATTATTATATATATATACAGTCAGTTCCAGTGCTGGGCACCGTTAATAAAAAAATTAGCTTCGTTAATCCGTTACTAAAAAAGTTAACTTCGTTAAACGTTAAAACGTTACTTTATGGAAAATGTAACGGAAGTTAACATTAATCGTTAACTCCTAATAGTAATTGTAATCTTTATAGTATTTGACTAGTGAACTGAGCAAGTATATTAAACGAATACCCTAGACACACGGAACATAGCAACAATCATTGGCGGAGGGAGCTATGGCCATTACATAGCTCGTGTGTTATTGCATCATTGGCGCAACGATCGTCCGTTTCGTCATTGCAACAATTACGCCTCCACAAGCTCATTCGTTTGCAATTATGCATTACTTGTCATTTCTTTTGTCGATAAGTGCGCTTTCAGCGGTGAGGAACTGCAAGTTATTGGAAAAATCAGCTGATTTTCAAGCCATCACTGTCAGATGTCATTTGTGAAATTTACTGATACATTTTTCAAGGTAAATTTTGAATATTTTCCAAAGTGAATTATTGAAAAACTTTGTCACATTATATATTAAATACAAGGCTCGATTCAATTTTTCGCAAATTACTTTACAATTCATAGTTCTTAATTTACAAAATTGAGAACTGTCATCAATTCAATTAATTACGTAATTGGATCACTGATTATTCTGGTGCGTCATGTGCCTCGGGTATAATACCCTTGCTTATAAAAAAAATATTTTGGCTGGGGAAGTTTAGGTAGGACATGGAAGAGAAATAAGAAAACAGTATACAAATCTTAGTTTGTTATAATAATTATTTCGAAATCAAATCAAAATTACGGGCGAATCAAAATACTGGAGATCGTTGCCCTTTCATAAGGCATTGGATAAAGCTGTGCAATTCACAAGACCCCCAGCCTTGATATTCTTTAATTTAAATACAGTTGCTGCAATTGTCGGTAGGAGTGATCCGAGATACGCTTGAGCTTAAGCGTGATATATTCTATGCGTGATGGCTTCTATGGACGGAAGCTACTTGTAGCCACACGCATGTACGACCCAAACTAGTCAGAGCATGATTTCCGCGGCGTGATGCCAGTTTCGTCATAAATAGTATGTACCCAATTAACGGTTAACGGACTTATTGAAAGTTAACGGAAGTTAAAGAGTCCGTTAATATTCTTAAACGTTAATCCGTTACTCGAAAAGTTAACTTCGTTAATTAACGATTAACGGATTAACGGTCTTGTGCCCAGCTCTGGTCAGTTCTCGAACTACGACCACCTCGACTTACGACGAATAAATGAATTAGTTTTCGCCAAATATATATCATATACATAAATATCTTGCTCATTTCTGGTGATTGATGTAGTAAACAATTAAAAATCAGAAAAAAAAACTATTCATTTTTATGTAAATCTGTATATTATAATTATATGGTTTATTTTTGTATGAAATTCGACTTATGTCCGAAGTTGCGGAAACGATCCACGTCATAAGTCGAGAACTGACTATATATATATTATCACATGAATTATATAAAAGAGCGAGCTTGAGGAACATAATATAGAAGATTACAGAACGGGGTAAGTCAAGAATCAAAACACCTTATTTAAAAAAAAAAAACTTTCCATTCATTCAAATACCCTTTATCAGGATACAAAGTATTCAGGACGAACGATTTTATGCTTATTTCTTACTGAACTTCACGTAGTAATATGTGTGGATGATGTCATTTCAAATACTTTTTCAACTGATTTGGTTATGAAGAGGACCATAACCTTCCAATGAGCATTCTTCTCTTGCTTGTCAGGCATCTTTTGGTTTAGGGCTTAATCATATTAGATATCAAACGCCTAATTAGCAGCGACATAAAATGGAAATTTCTCTTCTCCTGGAAATCCAGGTGGTTCTGTTAAATTTAAGGTGTCTTTTTCAATCCTCTTCTGTCGCTATTACGCCCGATACAGCCATCAACAAAACAAGGGAAAAACTGAGAATTTGATTTCGATGGATATCGGCTTCTGATATGCTTTCCAGCCACACTCCCTACACATTCTAACGTCTCCACACTGGGCTACCGATTTCGGGCTGTACATCAATCCGTGGCAAACTGACTTATGGCTCTTTACCAGGAAAAGGAACATCTCCAGATTAAATCTGCCCTTTATTGGTTCCATATGTTTGAAATTAAAGGACAGAGTAAAATACCTGGGCATTATACTAGATAAAAAGCTAAACTGGAAACCACACCATGAAGGCAGTGTGAGTGCAAAAAGCTCTGTCTTTGCAATGTGCCACAGAGCCATAGGAAAAAAGTGGGGACTCAAACCGCGATATGGATATACATTATACACTAGCGTCATAAAACCCATGTTAACCTACGGTTGTGTGGTGAAAAGTAATGGATTTCGCAATCATTGTAAGATATTGAAGAAGATTCAAAGATTGGTCCTGCTCAGTGCAAGGGGCGCTCTCAAGAACTAGCATTCGGGCTCTTGAGGTTATCCTCAACATACATTCTGTGCAAATACATATCAATCAGGGGGCGTCGGTTGCAGCTTTAAGACTGCATGTTAATCAGAGTTGGATTCACACGTGAACAAGAGTTCCACACGAATCCATCTTTGAATTCGTGCAGTCTATCTAAGAAATAGGGAGATACTCTGGTTGTAAAATATTCCAATTCACTTTGAAGTTTCCACAATTATTAGTTGTATTTACAGCAAAGCTATGAGAAGTCATTCTTCTGGATACACATAATTTCTGTAGTTTGTATCGTAATACCCGTAATCTGGAATTCTTCATTTGACAATAAAAAAAGGGGGTTTTCTGCTATAGTGGATTAACGAAATGCAATTTTTTCTTATGTTGATCTCGCATATTATCGTTGAGATCAGAAATTCGGGCAAATACAAGAATATTCTCATCCTTATGACATTTAGTTGACTAACAAATATATGGTAAATCAAACTCCACCGCCATTTCATTGTGACTCACTCAACGTTAGGTTAGGTTAGGTTAGGTACGAGGGGTGCCGCTATAAGTACCTAGCCTGCTTCACTTAGACTATCAGTGGGTCCATTGTACCCCTTCTCCTCATGGGATAACCTAAAAATTTGTCCTAGGTCCATCCTGCTTCCCTTAGGGAACTCAGGATGCATCTGAACTCTTTATTTTGCAGCTCCCCCAGACTTGAAGAAATAGCTACACAGTAGCCTACCTCTTTTTTTCAACAGAGCGGGGCACTCGTAGAGTACGTGCTGGACAGATTCGATTTCCTCCGAGTCGTTACAACTCCTGCAGTAATCGTTCGCCGTTATACCCAGCCTTCTAGCATAGTCTTCTGTGGCTCAATGATCCGTAATGACCCCTACTAGATTCCGGTATGTTCTGCTGCCAATCACTCAGCGTTTCTACCTTTGCTATGCCACCTTCGCCACTATCATACTATGTAAGTGGAAAGAGGTTAAATTACGTAGAAAGATTAAAAACGAATTTTTACAGAATCGAATGATGCCGAAATTCGAATATGAAGGAATTGATTTTGAAAAAAACAGACAATTTATCAAAATCGGTACATCGGACCAAATTGAACATCTTATAGTGTGGACAATTCTGAGGGATTGTGGTTAGAACAGATGGAAACAGATCAAAGTTTCTAATTTTTCTATATCAAAAATAGAAACGGCGAAAGTACACAGCATAGTGATATGTTTGAGACGTCTATTGAAATATCAGACGAATCTGATAATATTATTAATACAGTTCAGGGCTAAGAACTGGAAAAATTCTAAACGACTTAAAATTGAAAATTTCTATTTTTCGCCCATGTAAAGAAGAAAGATATTCCGACGTATTTCTGGCTAAACGGATAGCTTCAAAACGATTTTAAGATATAAAGTGCTTCAAAAATGAATGTGAGTTAACTTTAAATCTGTCATCATTACGTACACATTCGCTTGAAAATAACTTGAAGTTTGGATGCAAATCACCGGTAGCCCATATTCGCTATGTTTTATTCGCCAACTTGTTTGTACATGCAAAGAAAAAACAAACAGGATCTGCTTTCTGTAACCTGCAGTAACCTTCTCAAATTGTGCCCACTATCACAGAAAGAGATTTTGTTAAGCAGCAGCGGAGAAATAATATTCGCGTTTAAGAGTTAATGCACAAAAGTTACATCGGAAACCATGCTATGTTTTTCAAGCGATTGCATATTGAAAAGCTTCAAGTGATCCTCTTAAGGTGGAAGAATCAATGAAATCCAAATTAAGTGCCTAAGAGCAAAGCGCAAGAAGTTCTGCTGAACAGAGTCGATGCGGTCGATGTGTGTAACGTAAAATGGAGGCCAGACCTGGCTAGCGTATTTAAGTAGGGGTCTCACAAAGCAAGTGTACAAACGCAATGTTATGGTGGGATTCGAGAACTCGCGAGACCAACGTTTGATAAAGCCCAGCATAGAGCTACTCTTTGATACCATGTAGTTTATGTGGAAAATAAAATTCAATCTATGGTCACATTCATAACCTCACATCGCTAAAAGATTTAACATGAACGAAAAGTTGAATGTCATCTATAGATAGAATAAAAAATAGCGAGCACTTCTTTAACATACGCTGGATGAAGCTTTCAAGACTCTAGAGATGGAATGTCGAAATAAGATTTGATATGTTATCTAAATAAGACTGTTAAAGGAAACCCATACTTTTCCATTTAAAGAGTATCACTTAGTGAGATAACTTTTCGAACGTTTTACTAAAGTCTGTATAAATATAACCTGCCAATGGTATCGGAGACAAATTCCAACAAATTAGTGGCTATAGATCTGCTTGAAATAAACCCATGTTGATTTGAAGAGAGCATTAATTGATAGCTGAGTGTAAATGATAGATTCGAATAATTTGGGCATGCAAGATAATTTTGCAATAGGCCTATATTTAGAAATTTCACTTTTACTACTTTTTGTGTGGATAGGTATGATAAAAGAGTTTTTCCATAGCTACTATATGATCAAGTATATCGTCTTGTGCAAATGTAGGAATAGTGGATGAAACGTTATGGAAGTGAGTCGTTCATATGGCTAAAGTTATTATTTCAAGGTTATAAATTTGGTAAGGCAAATGAATTATCAAAGAAGGAAGCAAACATATTACAAATTACAGACGAATCATCACCTCATGGTATTGGGGTAGTTGTCCGTTTTTTTCATATTAATAAACTTAAAAACTTAAAAAAGTTACGTGTGTCACTAAGTAATTTCGCACGCATGCTTTGAATATACTCATCATAAAGTGAAGAGGAAAGTTTTTTGAACACATTATAGGATGTGATGTCTGTGTCCCTCATATAACTTTTCCACAATTTATTTAACCTGATGTATTCGGATTTAATCTGGGACTTCATATTTCTTTCAAATGAAGTTAACATAAGGGCGACAACAAATCTTAAACTAAAGTTAATTATGTTAGAAATTCTGACATAACCATTGATATGGATCGTTAGTGTACAGAAATTAAGATATGCTCGATATACAGATTTTACATGAAAAGCAAGGACAAAATTACAAATACAAAATACAAGATAGTCTAATGGACCGTGATTGTTTTAAATCATACCGTAGTTTGTATACCATGAATTGGAGTAAACCAGTTTTCCCATTATACAACATGACCGCCATACTATGTTAAGTTTAAAGCATCCCGTTGTAAGCCAAAATCCACTGAATTCGAGGTTTCTATATTTGAGAATTACTTCTCTATCGAATGTGACATTTCCTGCATTCAGCAGAGTTAGCATTCTTTCAGCTATAAAAGAACAACTTTGTGCATATCTAAATGAGGTGTAGCCACACTCTCTCACGTAGAAAGTGTATTTGTCAAAGAAATAGTGAAACAATTGTAAGGCGTAATTTTGGGACTTAATTCTGCGCAAATAAAATGATAATACATAGCATGTATGGCGGTCTACAGTTGAAATCCTTATGTTACACCTACCCACCCATTTTGCTTCAATTCATTCCATATCTATCTACTTCTATAAATCAATAATACTCTAAACTTACCCGGACAAAGTTTGCATTTATATATTCGGTTTTCTCATCACCATTTGTTTGTTGCAATATCACTCGAGTTTCTGGAAGGGGTATTACATTCGCATATCTGCAAATATAAAATATGAAGAAAAAAACAATCTCATTTAATATTTTACTCTTAAACTTTTTACCTATTTTTATCTTCACAGCCTTGCGGTACCTCATCTGGTCTAGTAATTATTTGAGGAACATCTTTGAACTCTTCATGTATGGTTGCTTTCCTATCGACAAATTTCGCCAGATCATGAAAATTAAGGACGTTGTGCTTTAAAGATGGATCGTCAAAAGCAACATTTCCATATGATCGCTTGGAAGCTCTTAAGGCACCCTTTCGGCGAACACTATTAAATACTGATACATTATCTAAACTGTACGCATCCAAACTAACGGGACGACATCTTTGACTGTACGTAAGATTTTTCTGTCGTTTACGCATCACATATAGAAATCCAACAAGAAGAATTAATGCAATGATACCGACAACACTGACTGAAATCGCTATGATTACATTGTAGTCTGTCTCATTTGGGACATTATTTGGTGGAGGAACCATGCCACCAACTTGTGGATCATGGGTAGTTGTAGTAATTGGTACTGGTTGCTCTGTTATGATTTCATCTAATTTAGGTACAATTAGACTTTTTGTTGGTTTTAAATAAGGTTGCTCATATTTTATTGGAGTATTTTGGAAAATTGTTGTTGTTGAGATGTCCTCTGTGGCATTATCAATTCCGGGTGTCGTTTCATACATTCCTGGTGGAAAAATGAATGTGGTTGTGCTCATTTTACTAATTTCTTCAGTATATTGATTAGTTTCTGCTGTTGTTGTAGGTTCTGGAATTTTCTCGATGGCATTGCTTACAATCGATTCCTCCGAAGTTGTACTGAATTTTGTTTCTGTCGTGGAAGATGCTTCGGATACAAATGATTCCGTGGTAGATTTAAATAAATCTTTTGCTGTAGCTGTTGTTGTTGTAGAGCTTGCTTGATAGTCATTATCAGCTTTTAATTGCATTTCAATTGAAGTAGTTGTGATATCATCATATGTTGAGGATATAATGTTGTCAAACGAATCTGTTGTAGTAGTTGATTCAGAGATTTGTGAATATAGATTAGATGTACTTGAATCTGCTGTGGACGCTATGTCTAATTCAATGGATGAATCCGTAGAAGTTTTATCTAAATTTAATGAAACCGTTGTATCAAGAATTGGCGCTATTGATATTTGTTCAGTTGTTGTTTCAGACGGGGTTTTGTTACCTTCGGTGACTGATAGTGACAACGTACTACTGCTGCTATCTGAAGTGCTTCTTATCGATACGCTGATTACTGGACTCTCTGGAGTAGAGGTTGATATTGTAGTTGTTGTTGTTGATGATGATGATGATGATGCTGATGGTTGCGATGTTCTAGGCAATAATAGTTGGGTTTTTGTTGTTGTTGGCGTTAATTGGGATAATATTGTTGCTGTTGTCGTTGACTGTGATTGTCCTGTAAATTGCAAAATTCTTTCTAATTTATTAGCGGTTGTTGTCATTGGCACTTTTTGGATTAGAATTGGTTCAGTTGTTGAGGACAAAGTTATTTTGCTAAGTTCTTCTTTGTGGCTAGCAGTTCTATTGATGTATTTGATTTTATTCTTCTTGTTCTTAACATAATCACTGTCGGCATCTTCAACTTGATTTTTCTCGATTGATGGTGTTGTTTTTTCTGTTTCATCAACAGGCAGTGAGGTTGTTGATGTTTTCGCCGTGAGAGTTGTTGTACTCGAATTACTTATTGTCATTCTAGACGGTGGATTTGTGACCCCAATTGCAATTACTTGATTTTCTTGTTCCGGATTCTCTTGACTGGTTTGAGTGAGCTTCTTAATTAATTGACTTCCGTTTTCCAACGCATTTTCAATAGAATTTGGATTCGTGTTAATACTGTTATTAAAATCCACTTCTTTCATTATTTGCGTCCAATCAGCCAATAGTTTTGTAGAGCTTGTGGTATTTACTTCCGGCAATATATTTTCCCCAATAACAACAGTTGAATTAACAGTAGATTTCTTTTCATTGTTTTCTTTGGTACTTTCGAAATTTGTCATACCTGCTAGTGCCCATATTTCAGGAGCATCAGGTAAAGTCATATTTGAATCTTTCAATTGTTTTGCCCGTTTCTCACCCGCTTTAGTAGACGAAGAAATATTAGTCAAATTTTTTATTTCATTTGTTGCTATATCAAACTTTCTACTTGTACCAGCAATGAATTTATCAGTTGAAATTGTTGTGGTTTTCAATATTAAATTTGAAGTATTTGTGGGTATACTATCAACATGAAGTTGCTGCATTGTTGTCGATTCAAATTCATCATTTTTTATAGATTTAAGTGTTGAGAATTCTTTTTCCTCTTGGTGGTTTAATTCTGATTGAGTATCATATAAGGATGAGGATTGAGAAGTTGTTAGCACTGGTTCTTCGAATTGCTTTTCATTATTAACGGTTGTTAATTCTGAATTTACTGGTCTATCGTCTTTTATAGATTTTATTATAGTTGAATTGTTGTTACTAAGTGTAAATCTGTAAAAATTGTAAGAAAATAATAATTTAATTTAATTTTAGATTGGCGTCTCTTACAGTAATAAAAAAAAAATCTTAATTTTTTCTTCAAACACTTTAATAGCAAGGAGAAATTTTTCTTTCATTTGTTTTCAAATTCCTGAAATATTACCACAGCTATAGTGTAAGTTTACTAAGGCTACAGCCATTTTCGTCCGTTGTCTTTTGTGCTTACATGCGAAAGCCCTAGTAAAGAAGATTTATCAATTATTGGGATGCTGATAACTTACTTAATCCGTACCAATCAGGCCTTCGCCAATATTATAGTTTTGAAACGGCCCCTTTGCGTATAATAATAATAATATTTGCTCTCTAGTTTATGGAAACCATCTGTGTACTCTACAACATAGCTAGATTCGAACATACGGAGCGGTTCGCGACACAGCAGACTGTCGGGTGATGCATGTATGCAGCTCGCAACATTATGTAATATGCACTTAGCCACAAGTGTTTTAATTGCTGGAGCACGTTTGGAAATTTCAATAATAAGCTTTCTTTACTGTTACACATCTTTTACATACAAGAATCGAGGCATACTAGCAGGCTAGGACACTGAAAATTCAAAACAATTTGTTTTATTAGACCGCTTGTGTTGCAACCTGCTCCGTATATTTGTATTCTTAGTTGTGGAATACCCCAAGACTCATTTCTTGACCCTCTACTTTTGGGCATGCATATTAGTGATTTCTATGATGTTCTTGAGCATTGCAATATTCATCTGATGTCATGATTTTTTTTAAATAAGCTCAGGGTATACCCGAAGGTGCTGATGTATGTCACTCTTGAACCTTCGTAGATTGTAAATCGGAGGAAAGACAAAATATGGTAGACTGCTCCACATTCGCACAGTTCGGGATAAAAAACATCACGGAATTTTACTGTACAGCCGAAAGTATTTTGAAGAGTCAAAGGCTTGTAGCGATGAAGTAGCAAAAGGCATCCGACATTGCGGCGATACTCGAGTAAGTCGATATGACAAGTTACTGCCATATTGCCAATAAGTTTGAAGACTCTCTTTTGGGCAATATTAAATGAAGCTAAGGCTATGTTACTAGTCCCGTCCCAGATGTGGGAACTGTATTCCATTCTAGGTCTTACATAGGACTTGTAAAGGAGTGCTATATTTGACGGGCTGTACTGTAGTACCTTAATCGAATCGAAATTTTTTTATTTGGAATACCAAATCAACTCGATTTAACTTGATGGAGGCGAATGATAGAATTGACGCATTTTTTTTGCATCATTACTTAGTAATATAAAATTCTTGTCATGAAAAAAAAATTGGTTTTATATTTAAAAAGGAGATGCAATTTAATCGAATTCCCAAATACCGAAATGTCTTCGAATCGAAAAACCAAATTTCGGCCAGGGCTGGAACTCTACCAGCAGCTGCTAATCTTTAAGGCATTATGTTGACAACAGATGACTCACTGGAATGATGTTATGTGCTAAAGATATTTCACTTAATCCATTTAAATCCTAGGTCTAGTTACAGCATTTTAAAAGAAACAAATGAATTTCTTCATCTGCTACATGTCCCACATGAGATTGAATGAAAGTAGTTTAGGAGAAGAAATTACCGATCCGAGCTCGAACCATACAACAATATTTCATAAAAAAACGGATTAATTTTCAATATATAAATAATTAATAAAATAAAATAATTATTTAAAAAATATATATGCATATAAAAAAATTCTTACTTATTATAATCAAATTGTTTTAAGCTTGAAATTGTTGTTTCTTCATGTTCTCCTATTGCTTCGGTTGTTATAAATTTATCAGTAAAGCTTTGTTGATTTTCTTGAAAATTTCGCTGTTTGAATGCATCTTTGTTTGTAGAAACATTAAAAGTTGTAGTCTCTGTTGTAGTTTTCTCGATAGCAGCTTCTGTCGTTAATTCACTATTTCTAGGGACCGACGTATTTGCTAGTTCCAAAATCTCAACAAATCCCTCTGTGGTGGTGATGGTTGCATTCAAGACTTCCTCCTCAGCGATAGATATTTGTGGCTTTTTCCTTTTTCCTTGTATTAAGTCATTGGCTGTAACTCTAGCAATAGGTAAAGAGGTACTTTTACCTACCGACAATTCTGTTGATGTAACAACATCTTTCACAGTGACAACTTCTTCAGTTGCTATTTCTGTGGCTGGTGTTAAAGTATTATTTTCAATAGTTTCTTTTTTTCTAATTACACTGGCGCCAACAGTTGTTGGAATTATTATTAGAAATATTTTGAGCAACATAAGTGAAATGAATAATTGTCTAAATATCCAGTGGTGGCGTCGCATTGTACAAAAAACAAAAATTGAACTATTTCAGATCTTAAATGTTCCTTTCCGAGTAATCTTGGTTCAAAATAAGATTTTGCTTATTGGAGGTCAGCAATCATTTCTCTGCGACTTCCTAGTACCCATTTTCATCTGAAAAATATGAAAAAATTTCTTTTAAAATACGATTTTTGATAAGAATAAAGTTAAGTTGACTTAGTCAATTATTATAATGGAGGAAATTGCTAAATACAATATCTATGCGTAAGAATCAATACTACAAATTGTAAATCTGGGCCCTATTTCACCAACAACTTATCGGTTATCACTTAGCAACTTATCAAAATTTCTGATTAATTTCTGTTGCACCAAAGAGAAATTTGAAAAGAACTCATTTGAGTGTTGAAAAGTGAGAGGTTCTCAGCTTTTCAAGTTACTGTCGCACAAAACAGAAAATGAGTAAATGATAAGTGTTGAAAAGTGATAAGGTTAGCAAATTATATGCTTTTTCTCAATTTCCGTTGCACAAAATTATTGCGCTTATAGTTTTTCAATAGAGACTTTGATAATTTAAGCAACTTAACGCTAACAAAAAATTCTCTATTCAAATAGACTTTCAATGTGATCGGTAGTATCTATTTTATAATATAATAATAATAAACTTAATATATTGAAATAAAGAAGTGTTTCATTTCGAAAGATTATTTGAGGAAGAACCTCCGTCTAGAGGTCGTGTAGTGAAAGTCAGCATAAATTACACACTGGACTCGGATATATTGGAAAATTTTCGTTTAACACGTATGCAAATAGAAGTGGACGGAACAATTTTTAAGTCCTTTGCTACAACTGCTGAAAATTCTACATTGGTTGGGAAATGGAGCCCAATACCATAGAATTGCCAATATGCATGGTATCAATAAATCAAATATGTGTAGGGTTGTTCATCGGGTAACAAATACAATAATCAATCTGATGATTGGTGAAACAATTCTTTGGTCAGAAAATAATCAAGAATTGTCGCTACAGATTCTGGATATTGGAAGCTCTCCTCAAGTAGCTGGATGCATCGATGGAACTATGATTTATATAGATGCCCTTATAATCAATGAAAAGCCCTATATAAACCGGCACGGAAAACACGCACTTAACGCAATGATGGGGTGTGGAGCAGACGGAAGCTGTAAACTCCAATTGGCCAGGTATTGTATATGATTCCAGAGTACTTCGAAATTCTCAATTATTTGAAAAATTTGAAACTTGTTTTCGTCCATTCCCTGGTGCAGTAATTTTGGGGTACAATGCTAACTCACTAAAAGAATGGCTTATCCCACCATTGCGAAGAAATCCTTATAATCGTAACAGAGCAAAGATTTAAAAAAAAATAAGGAGTATTATGGAAAACAGCTCTGGCACATGAATTTACCTTTGATTAATTGTATAAAAAGTTTTCTTCTAGAAAAAAAAAATCAAATGAAATAATTTAGAAGATTTAACTCATCTTTTTTTCCTTCACGAATTGCAAAACAACTAATTTTTAGCTTTTTAACAGCTCTAGCCACAAAACAACTAATTTTTAGCTTTTTAACAGCTCTAGCCACTGTTATCAACTCGTAAAAATAATAATGAACAATAATTGTTAAATTTTTAGCAAAGGGTGTGTGTTTGTGTTATTGGCATTGTTCCACATATACCGTATATTTATCAATTCATTAAACTTGTCATTTTGTGATAATTAATTTTTAATTTTAGTGCAACACTTATCATCTTTACTTAAGGTGCTCCTAAACGATCTGGCAGAATGGCAGATATCTGCCCATTTTTGTGGGTAGATACGTGTAATCACGGTGGCAGATATCTGGCGACAACATCTGGCATTCAAAAATGTCCAGACGTCTGCAGCATGTTTAATCAGCCACTTTTTTATCTGGACATTTTTGGAACATCGTCTGCCAATCTGCCAAGTAAATTTTTGTCCAGTTTACCTGTTAAAAAAAATAGTTTTGTGCACGTAGTGATAGGAGTATAGAACAGACTGCAGGAGACAAGTTTATACAAGGTTTGTATTATATTATATGATTATATATTATTATATTTACACGGGAGATGCAAAACAGATGTCTGTGAAATGGGTGGAAGACGAGAATTTGAAGCGAATCTAGCAGCCAAAATATTAGCTTTATCTCGCGAGTAAATAACTATTATTAAGTAGTGAAGGTATAGATCAACTGGTGAAGTTGTTTTTGATGGTTTTGACCACTGACCAGAAACCTTTGCTACCTTTGCGGCTTGCCAAGATTCTTTGTTTAATATTCTGCTCAAAAGGAAATTTTTCTCTGGATGATGGACTTGAAGGTGTTTCGTGCAGTTTTGTAGAATTGTTTCAGTTTCGGACATGGATGCAATTGATAGGCGCGAAAAGTAGACTCTTTTGCTTTTATAGCTTAGTTGCACGTATCGTTAAACCAAGAGCATATATACATACTTGAACGTTCAAGCTGCAGATTTTGCTTCCGTGTATATACATATATACAATATCAAAAATTATTTACATTTTAAAGGTTAAGAGAAAAAAAAAATTGTTTCGGTTGAAGAGTTGCAATATAAAAAATTACCAAATCTAACAACCTTGGACTTGCCATTTTTACATTACTTTGATATGTATCGTTTTATGATAACATGAAAAATTTTATATTTTCTAATTTGCTAGCATTTCTCGTGGAGTATCTTCACAAGTCAATACAACGAGGCATATTAATACCGTGTCGTCGTTGGTTCTATGCTTATATATGAGATGAAATACGTGTATAAATATTAATCACCCTGCGAGCGAGCTAAAAATGTATTTTGTTGGGTTTTTCAATCTCATGATTTGAATTTGCATAAATTTAATTAAAAGTTTTTCGTTGCTTCAGAGTTTTATATATTCAAAGTTGCTACGGTACACCTCTAATCAATTGAAGAGTTGAAAACAAATAATTTTCACAATGTTAGTTATTATGGCACAAACGAAGATTTTTTTTCTTTTTTAGTTATTATAAGAACGAGATCTATACCGGTTATATGGCGGCTGTTGATGGTCACGAGCTTATCAAATAAATAGTGTGATTACTGTCGTCCGTCGTATGGAAAAATTTTACACGTCCAAAAATTAATTTGTTACGTAAATATCTATTCAAGCAAAACAGGAAAAAAAACTCTAAAACGCTGGGCACAGTTAAACTGTAGGCTATCTGCTTGTTTACGTTAAAATCTGTGAGGAATTTCGAGAGAACATAACCACAAAAAAAATCAGAAACCTTATAGAGAGTGCATTTGAATTGAGACTAGAAATCCTCCCAAATGTGGTAGAAGTATTGTGGTGTACAGTGGAAAAGTATAAGGTAAAATCCAAGATCCTCTTCAGAAACCAAGTATATGTACATAACGGCGGTGGGTTGGGTACGAAGTCCAGAGACAAAATTCAGAGGAAATCCAGAATAGACATTCACGACTTTTTTCTAGATTTCCACTTGGTTTGAATTTTTCATAATGGCTAGTACTTTGGGATTTTTTGTTGGTAGGTTTACATCTGAGAGAAACCTGTGTCATCCAGGTTGAAGCTCTGATGCAACCGAACTGTGCCCAGTTTTTGGCGGTTGGAAAGGTATTTGTGACGCGCAGGGCTGCCAAGGTGAAAGATATATAAGACAAAAATTTGTTGAATTGAAGGAGCTTAGTTGTACTGTGGGCACTGTATTAGGATACGTCCTGAAGATTATAGGTGTACAAAGAAGTTATGTGTGCACATGCGCGAGATATTTTCAGATACAATACTTTCATTTGTGCCTTTGTCGGCTTCCAATTGCCGTTGTCAGCCTCTAATAATGCACAAAACTTCTAAGGAACAAATTTCCAGTAAATTTCTAAGAAAGAATTGAGGTCTTCCTACATCAGGTCGAGACAGCATCGATTTTATATTCAAGCGAGACGTTGCAAATTCTTTTAATTGACTCGCAACATGTAATTACTTCTGGTTTTCAATTTTCCTATTCGATTCGTTATCTGTATATTTACTTATTTGTGATACAAGGTATTCCCATTACGAACCACGTTCCGCTATTAGTGACGATATATTGTGAAAATGTATAGGAAAGTACGGTACAGAAAACACAATACTCTCTCTCTCTTTCCTATAAAAATGTATATACATTAGTCACAGAATTACGTCACAGGCTCTCAGCTGCAATGTTCCAAAATTTTAATGGGAATATCTTTTCTTCTATAGACCTTGCGGCTACCTATGAAGAGTAACCCACATGAGTGTACAGTTACTAAATAATTTTTGGTGGAGTTGGAGTAAAGCGGAACACACGATAAAACTGTCAATGCAATTGTTGTACCAATTCATGACGTCGTACAAGCGTTGTATGGTGTGTGAGCCAATTGTATCAAGCATGCAACAATCGCAAGCTCATTTGGATGGTTGGATTTGCATGCAGTCAAATAGCTGTTGCACAACCGTTAATCCGATTCTATTTTCCTTGCACTTTTCATATCGTTTTTTTTTTAGTTATATTGTACAAAACAAACCTATTTTATGGGACGTGAAAAGTAGAGATTACAGTAATAAAAATTGATAAATATGCCAAGTGCATTTAAAAGAGAACATGAAAATGAAAAATTCAAAAACAAGGGGCTGTTCTGCAGATGATTTATATTTCCCAAATCTGTGAAATTCCTCTCTTTTTAACAGACACTCTTTATACTATTTTCGTTTTATTTTTATTATATTTCAAAGATATTATCACAGTCGAAAGAAAATCGGTCCAACAGTAGTATCGTGTGTGGATTACCATACAACAGTTGGTTCAACAGTTGTACAACAGCAGTTTGACCGACAGTAAGTAAGTGAATTTATTTAGCATTTTTTGCTATTTATTACAAAAGTCATATAATTATACTATAAGTCTAGCTCTCTTTTCTCCTTTTCCTTACTTCCTACATTAGTTTACGAATTTAATAAGTAATTTTAACAAATTCAAGAATTTTTTTCTTAAATATTCTAAAATTATTCTCAAGTTTTACATCTGAAGGTATTTGAAAGCCCTTATATACTAAACTATTCTGCGATAAATTATCTCCAACATAGGATTAATTTGTAATCTACTTATGTCTTTTAAATTTCAGTTCCTAAACCATAATGCCTAAATACTGAATTTCATCAACTTGTTCAATTTGTCCATTCTTAAATCCAGGTCAAAATTATACTTAAATATGTATCAGACACTTAGTTTTACACACATTAACTTTTAATTTATTTGATTTAAACCAATCTTCTAAAAGTCTCTTTAAATCCTCCTGTATTTCGCATTGTTCTTAGTTTTACTATGATTTCTATAATAACCATTAAGTAGAAATCACTAGTGCATTCAACAAACACTTTCTCTAATATGCTGTACGTAACTAACGTACCTAGTAAGTCCAATTGCAATGCTTGATTTAATTAAAAACATGAAGTATTTAGAAGCTGTGTAGCCTTTAACTTGATAGTTTTATTAAATTGAAAATGACCATACTTTTGAGTTTGCCTACCTACCAACTTACAAAAAAAGAAAACACCATGAAAATTTTAAGATATCCATCAACAAAAACAACAACAGTAATAGAACCAAACTTGAGTTGACGTCCAATTACCGCAATCTCGGTTTCGTCAGTTGTTCGTGTCAATTTCATGGAAAAAAAGTGAAACTTTTACTTTTTAAGTCTGTGGGAAGTGAGAGATTTGCGTCACGATTTAACTGTCTGTGGTGGAAATTTTCATTTATGTATGCTGAGGCGACAAGTTAGAAACCAAAACCAGTTTTAAGGTGATCTAAGTAAAACCCTTTTCAAATTAATATTTTTATGCCTGAAGGCACGTAACTGGGTTCATTAATTATAATTTCGTACGGCATTCAATTGCTCGATTGTTTATGTTTCGTAACGACAACAATATGCATACAAACTTTATGGGGTAAATAAATTCCGTCGTTGTTGCGTGTCGTCGTATAACTGCGCGTGAAAGTGAGGTTCTTCGTAATATAATTGAGATGAGAGCAAGTAGGTAGGTATGTAGGTGCATAGCATTAGGCGGTAGCGGGCGGTTTGCATTTATCCTCTACGTCACAAAAACTCTGTGAATGATTCGATGTTAATTAAACATGATTTCATGGGCACCATAGCAGGCTATGCCTACACCGTAAATGATGAGTTTCTTATCTTACTTGAATTGAAGAATTCAATTGTATTAGAGCTTGATGTTGATGGCTTGCAGTTTCACAAAATCAACTGTTTTGTATGTGAGTTAAATTATAATGTAGGTACTTAGCTCCGGTTTTCCACATATACGACGACAGTGATAGATATAGAAACACAGTAAGTAATGCGGGTTAACGACTCTACGTGTATACCGATATCGAGTGTAAATATAATAACAAAAATGTTTTTACGTAATTCCGCGGTGACATTACTTTTTTGAATTATTACCAAATGGGGTCTCTGATATACATAAATGCCTCTCTCAGTAAATGTTACTTTTATTTGAAATTAGATTTACTGTATTCCATAGAAAGTAATTTAGCTTTGTTTTTATACCCTAAGTTTGTCATTCCGTTTGTAACACCTAGAAATAATGATGGTAGAGCAAAATGGATTGGACACCCATGCATAAAATTAAACGTTACTTCCGTCTGTATGTCCGTCCTCACGATAATTCGAGAACGCATGTAGATACTTAGAGAACTGAAGTTTTGCACATGGACTTTTAAAAAAAAAGTAAAATTAAGTTCGTAAATGGGACAAATCGGGTAAATCCTTCGTATGGTTGCCATACAAAAATTTCATTTTTCACTATATATTTGGACACTGCCTGAGTACGCGTCAACGTACAGCGTTGAAATTTTGTACATAGTGTTTTCATAAAAATAGTAAATATAATTTCAAAAATGATCCTATACGGCTTTAATGTACTGAAAAGTTCTTCAGAATATAAAATTGGTTATAATCATTATATATATATATATTCAAAAACCACTTCAAAAATCAAACTTGCGCAGATGGGTGACCATACGAAATTACAAACGAACAATAATCTAGGGTGTTATAATAATTGGTCCCAGACCAATTCTAGCTTTTTTACTTGTTTTTAAAAAAAAATCCGCAAAATTGCAACGATATTGAGGAAAGTGAAAAAGAGTAATATCTGCATAGAGAGGAACACTTAACTATGGTTCGGTGGTTTTTTTTAAATACCTTCCTCTATTTTACATTAAAGTTGGTGACTCTGACTCCAAACGTCATTCTTCGAAATTTGAGGATGTCATAAAACTTCAATATTGACAATTCTGTGACAGTATAAACTTGTATTTTTATCGCGACCTCCAAAAAAGGGGAAGTTATCGATTCGACCTGAACGTTATTATTATACTCCAGATAAAATTATAGGGTATCTATATCGTTCTGAGGAATTTCCGGAACCGGATCCGGATCATCTAATATGTTCCCGATTTCGCGGACCCGTTCCATTGTTCCTTTTGTAATTCAATTCAAAGAAAGATGCTGTGAGTTCAGCTGATTTTTTTTTAATATACGAGTAGAATTAAGAACTAAAAACATACCTAGCTTAAAATTAAAATTATAATTTATTTTTTCCCGGACGGGAATCGAACTTACACTTGTGGGAATTGGTCAATGATGGAGAACAGAAGAATTTTAAGAACTTTTATTTTTAACGATTCTAAATCAAATCATAAATACAAGAGGAAAAACAGCCGCCTCGTCCGGGGTTTGAAACTGGGTCCTTATAAGCATATAAAATTCTCGATTCCTCTTATCAGTAAGTACTTGGACAATCTTCGGACAAAACCTTCTACGTGGGACTGAAACTAGTTACGTAAGGCGAGCACCCTTTAAATTAAACAGACGTACGCACAAAAACCTTAAATCTCGATAAAGTTTAAATCTCAAATTGCTGTAATCAATTTTCTTGATGACGAAAAGTGAGATAGAAAAAAAGAGTAGTGGAGAGGTTTTAAAACACTGAAGAAAAGCGTAACCTTTTTCGTGATCACAGTTCATGAAGTAGTTCTTCAATCTGGTAACAGCAATCATTCAAACAAGGTTTGACACGAATTTTAATGCAACAAAGAAAATGTTTCTCATTGCAAATCATAAGTAAGTACCTACCTAACTGAAACGAATACCGAAGCCAAATGTATTATTATTTTGTTTTTCTCTAATTCCCGCTAAAAAACTATACCGTTTCACCAATTCTTGAACGTGACTTTGATGGCATATCTCTCATTGCCTTCTTTGTTAGTATCGTTTTGTGCGATAACATTATTTTCAATTTTTTTATTGAGAAGCTTTTATGTGTCGGAAAAAATCGTTTTTTAATGCGGAACTAATATAGGAAAAGAAAAAAAAGAAAAAGAGTAGAAAATATTTGAAAAGAAAACAACACAACTGAATTAAAATGAAATCTGGTAGTAATAGTTATATTGCGCAATTTAATTGAAATACCTTTGAAGCAGTTGTACGATTTTAGATAAAATTGCTTTGAGTTTTTTTCCCCAAAGTCCTCCGAATGTATAGGTAATTTTCTTTGTTTTTATTGATTTTCAGTCATAATTTAAATCTTTGAACAAATAAATTCTCAAGATCTTAACGTTTTAATTTGCTGTTCAATTCAATTATTTTCGTAATTATCAATTAATTGATTGTAACCATAGAAACTTAATTACGAATTAATTAATTGTTTTTATAATCGGGTGTATAAATTGCCAATTATTAATAAATAAATGTAATTTCTGGCAGTTAGTATAGTATCGGGTAATTCACTTAAAAAAAAAAATAGTGGGTAATTTTTATTATCATACAAAAGAACCATTTTTTACATTTATTTTTTAAAGATTATTTCTGTCAAATATTGGCCATAACTGCGGGTAACATGATCCATTCTGAAGCTCTAATTTTCGATGACGCGAGTAATGTTGGCTTCTAACCATACAGTAGAACAGCTCTGTCAAAATCAAAACTGTCACATGAGTCTCTTTTAACATTTTTAACTAACACACTAGTAAATTTTCAAGATTCCCATGTGAATCTAAAGTGGAAGAAAGAGAACTTATAGCATGCGTAAACTTGTTCTAGAGGAAAAGGGGCAAAATGACAAGCAAAACTATTTCTACAAGAAAAAAAAATAATAACAATTTGTTCCACTTCCAATGCCATTCGGCTTGGTAGAACGTTCAAACTGTCACAAATATTATTACTGCCATTTTGCCTATGAGAAACAACGACTATTTTAGTTAATTATGCAGGATCATAGTCACAAAAAAAACAATTATTTCAGTGAAAGAACTATTGAAATCGGATAAAAAACGACGAAGTTATAGCGATTTTATTGCCGCATTCTCAAAAACGCACTCTAACATGAACGATCCGCTGATGACGTCACGATACACAAGACAATTCGCGGTCTAGCGCAGCCACGCGCAGCGCAAGTGTAGTCGCTGAGCCGCCGTAATATAAAGCGCTCGGGATTGGATTTGTTTTGGATTTATTTCATAAAATGTCGTCTTATAAATATTATATTGTGCAGACTGACATCATGCGTGTTGTGTATAGTGACGTCATCACCAGATTCGCGAGCCGCGGCCGTTTTCAATTTGCGTTTTTTAAACTTCAATAACTTGTCATTTTCTGACGGATTTAAGTCATTCAAGAAGAAATATACTCAGAAATATATATTGCTTTTGATCTTATATATTAAATCTGAATATCTTGTAGTAAGATTGTTCTCCATTACACTGCCCATGGCATCTTTATGAATGACGACCGCTTTATAGTCAAACAGTTGTTTAGTAATGGAAGAATTCATTTGCAGTACTTTTGAAGAGATTTGTACTTACATAAAACTAATAGGTGCAACTAGCTACTGTTTGGCCATTTACTTAGGTATTATGGGAGAAATTTTGAGTTTTTTTTTTGTAATTAAAATTCTAAAATTCACTTTTCAGTAGTTTGTTCTAAGCTGGTCTACTGTATGTATGCATGTATACTGTGACCAAACCGCTGTTCTTTCTGGATGTAATGGCAGCTCTTGAAATTCTTCGGATTGCTCTTCACCCCAAATATGACAATTCTGCTTATTCTTGTAGCTATTCAAACCAGAAATGGATGTCATCGCTGAACAAAATTTTGGTCGAAAATAGTGGATCAAGTGGATCAAGCTTTTCAAGAGCCCAAAAACTGAAACGGTGACGATTCGGAAGGTCGGCCTGGTTCAACTCTTGTACGAGTTGAAGTTTGTATACTTTCAAACCAAAATCCTTACGTAAAATACGACAAGTTGTTGGTTACGACAAACCAGGAATGCGAACTACCATACCCGCATCAACTGAACTCATCTCAGCACCCATAATATCCATAAAGCATATCAGACTAACGCTTTCGCCCATATATACATACCTGTGCTGGTCGCGATGTGGAGCCTCTAGTTGGTTCGGGAGATTTTTTGGTATGTGCTTCAGCTATGTGTCGTAAAAAGCCTCACTACAATTGAAGTAAAGAACTTACAATTTTGAGCGAGACTGAGGTTTACTTACGAAAAATTGATATTTTTAGCCTAATAGATATCACATTACGTAAGGGCCATTATTATTATTATTATCTTGATATTTAATGTTTTCAATTTTAAAAAGTGGTAAAAAAAAAAATAACAAATAGAAATTGATTTAATTGAAGATTTGTGCTTTCTATTAATTCGCAGTACCATTTTTATTAGATTTTAATTTTTACATTGTACTTTTAATCATTTAGTATTAATATAATTGTTTGACTCATCGCGTTACTTAACGAAACTTCTCCTCACACGAGTTAAAGTTAATTTGTGTACGGCTGTTAAATTAAAGGGCGCGTTCGCTTTACGTAAGTAAATGCACTTATGTCTATTGTAGTTCAGCCTAAAAACCGAAACTAGCTGCGAATCGGAGTGACGACGTTATGGTGCACCGATTTTGTACACCATCGCCCTGGTAGTTTATCGTTCTCTAATAAATTCAGAGCTTGACATGCACTGCGGAAAGTGGCTTGTGCAACATCGTTGAAAATTCTCAAATGCTGGAAAGACCGGGAACATTTACCAACAACATGCGATGAAAGGGTATATAAAAACATGCGTGCGTATTCGAATGCAACCTTGTGTCAAAATTTCAAAGTAATAGGTGTGAAGAACTTTCGGAGATTTAAGATTTTGAGCAAACAAACATTTACATTTTTTTTCATATAGATTTTTTTCTCTCTTTTTATCTTCTTAGCAGCAGTCTTAGTCTGCTATTCTATTCAGACCAGAATTTTTCAATGTGGCTTTACTTGATGCATTTCTACCATGTTAATAAAAATAAAATAAAGCAATATGTGATATGAAGAACAATATAAGTATAAAGCTCTTGGTCGTACGACTTTTTACTTATTTCTGGATCTCTCCCGATTTTTTTCCCTATCAGTACTTATGAACCGTCAGTTACCGGGTACTGTACAAATATAGCTTCTTGTTAATTGTTATTTTAGTTCAATGAAAGCGCCCATTTAATGTTGAAATTAAAATATTTAAGGTCACCTGAGGGGAGAGGAGTACGGCGCTGGTTTAGCAGTCGTTAGAAAGGTCATGAAGTTCTGCATACCATCACCTTAAGACTGTGACCGAACACCCTGTACTTTTTAACATACATGGTGTTTTGTGAAAACCTAGCATAATTTCTTAATAACCCTGTAACTCCGAAACGGTTGATATGCCCGACCCTCCTCTGCCTTAAATCTTTCGTTTGCCTAGGTGAGTACTATTACCTCCCGCTCTACGGACGACCACCATGGAGGAAACACCCTGTATATAGTTTATGTATACAGAAACAATGAACACATTTTAAACATGATTTCACCAAGGATTCCTCAAAAGAAAAGATTGCTTCATGTTTACTAAATCACTACGAAATCATAAATCTAAAAAAAAAACATCTCATTTTGCAATTTATAAGTGCTTATGCTGTACCTAAGCGTAACTAATTATTGTAAGCCGAAATTTACTGCGCATAAAAAAAACAACATAACTACTACATCATGGTATATAAATTTATAGGTCATAAAATGAATGGATAATTGTTTAACTTCTAGTGTTTTATTGACACGAAAAAATGGAATTTCGGAAATTGATGTTAAAAAAAAAAGAACAAAACTGTAAACGAAATCAATCATGCGATTAAGATAATTTAACAAAATTATAAGAAAATTTCAAATTCAATTTATTGTCAGCATATTTCTATACATCTCTACCTATATACACTTTTGAAGAATTTAATTTTCAATTTTGCCAAAATATTCTTACCTAGGAATAGATTAAATCTTTAAAAAGCGATAGTCAGTATTTTTTCACGTCTAAAAAAATTTATGAAAATTTATGTAAAACTCGTTTTCTGTTTATTCTAAAGGGTAATATCAGTGGAATGTTTGTGGAGCTTACTGATAAGATTAAATATACACTCATATTTTACTAACGGGATTTATTTGCGTTGTAAAACACTATAAAACTTGTTTTGTGTGGATTTTACAAATTATATTATTTTTATATTATATTATAAATTCAAATTTAGTTTAACTATCAAAAAGGTTTAAACCATATGCATAAATCTGAATGGTTTTACAATTCCACCCATAATACATATAACCCAGGGTGCTGCTGATTCTGATTTTTTGTCTGGTATTCTTGTTTTTGCTTCGGTGCTAACCCTCAAGTCCATTTTATGCCCGATTTGCCACAATCATGGCACTTGTGACTACCGAAACTGCAATTTTCGGTTTTTGCTTGCTACTTGAGTTAACCCTAGCTGCTCTTGCTATTGACTAGGTGTACCCTTCGAGTAGGAAACTAAATGAAGTTGACATGAACCGTGATACAGCTAATCACTTTTAAATTGTATGGGGTATACCAGAGAAGTCGAGACCATTTCTCGGCATATGGAGTCGCCATTAATTAACAATGGCGGGAAATTTAAACTATTATTTAAGTAGAAGTATGATACAGGGCGAAATCTATTAGATATTTGCGTAGTTATAAATATATATACATAACATACATGTTCTCATTGAACAAATTTTATTCGGGCAGAAACTGATGGAAAATAAAAATATTTATATCCGTTGGTAATCTGTAATATATAAAAATTCAAGTTAATTGGGCATATTTTTTCCCTACATCTTACTACGTCAATGCGCCAGATTCCCACGGAACAGAACAAAAACAGTAGTACTAAAGTTTCCGCTTTGAAATCTATACAGCAAGGTCAAAAATGGCCGAACCTCGCACACTTATATAAGGCGGAATTTTGGTTATGCTCATTTACACATATTTTATACAAAATGCCTACTGCTAGTTTCCTGTTCGAAGAAAGAAGAAGAACGCATTTGTCTATATATTAATGGTGAATTCTTTTCATCAAAACCGAACAGGCACTGAACTGAACTAATAAAATAATTGTATTTCCACAAAATGTCCACACATCTCCACTTTAATTAAAAATACTTCCGATTTGATGTTTATAGGGCGTTTTCACTACATCGAAATCACGTAATTTTGATGAAGTGATTTCGAAATCACTGTAGGTGTTTTCACTACCGCTGAGATGATTTCGTTTAACAGGTGCTACACTTAAATACCAAAATGGCATGTAAAGAGACGGGAAAATTCAAATTTGCACTCAAATACCAAATTCTACTGGAGCTAGTAATAAAACATAAAAATATTATTAAAAATAAAACAAAGGAGCTAAAAAGATGGAAAAAGAATTTATTGTGAAATTATTTCGCAGCAATGAAAAAGAAAGTACATAATGTGGAAGAAAGGGCATAGTTTATAACGTTGTAAGAAGCAACGAAAGTTGGATCTAAACCTATGATCCCGAAAAAAGAAAGCAGTAGCCGGTTGTGTCTTTCACAGTGAGTCTGCTCCAATAAAAGTTGTGTGTAAATAAAGCCGTAACAAGAAGATGGTCGCTATTGTTTTTTTTTAATTATTGGGCATGTTTCAAAAAGAGATTTGAATGATGATAGTACGGTCAATTCTGAATTGCATACTATGATGTGTGCTTGTCTGAAGTGCTTCAAAAGATTCCTTGAAGATTCCAAGAGGAAGAGTCGTCCTGCTAATTACGATAACGTTTGTCCCCACAAAGCTACTCAAGCATTGTCATATTTAAACAGACAAAATTTTGATCTGATACGTCATCTACCATAATAGTCTCGGCTTGCCACCCAACGATTTCATTTTGTTTTCACACGTCAAATGAAAATGTGTTTTAGAGATAGTAATTGACATGAAGCCAGAAAAATATTTTGGTACAAGAATTGATGTCTTCTTATGTAGCTTTTGTTTTACGAAAAGCAGGAATTACAGCTGAAATTATTGAAAGGATACGAAATAGAATAATATCGAAGTTATTTGCAATATCTAACTCGATCCTACTGCAAGTATTATGGGGATTTCACAAGTCGAAACAAACTTTAAGTTTGATAATCCTTTTTAAGTTTAACTTTATAGTTGAAACCAAAGAATGTACATAATAGTTCGTCACATAAGTCACAAGGACAAAATAACGCGAATATCAAATTCTCTATAGTAAAATTACAATCAAAATTCTACGACTATTATTCTCCAGGGAGGATTACAAGTTTTCAATACAACAAACCAGGACAAAGATATCTCCCCATTAACATTTTATTCCAAATAAAAGGAAAGATTACAAACCGAAATTAAAATCTAATGTATATAGGTATACTAGAAACACTTAAAATTCCAAATTAATTCAAACGGAAGATTTGTCTATTTCTCCTTCCTAAAGGAAATTGTCCCTGAGTTCGTAATCTTCGAACAGCTTCTCGTAGATGTTTTGGCTGTAGGGGTCCACTTTCCCCAGCTTTCTCCATGACATCTAGGGCTTCTTCAACAACTTCTCCAACAAAAACCTTTGCTATACCAGCCATTGCTATGACAACATTCTGAGAAACTGAACAACCTGTAATAGTTTGCATTAGGCGTTTTATTGCTGCTTTCGGAAATGCCGCCCGACGATACATTTCGTATCGGTCTAATTGATCTTCAGTAAAATTCGAAACCAAAACTTGCATCTTTTCACGTTCTTCTTCTTCTAATTCTCTTTTAGTTTTCAATTCCTTTCTTTTCTGGTCATCTTGATCTCTTTGTGACTGAAGATCGTTTTTCTTATCCATTTCATTCATATCGAATCTACTTGAATCTTCCATATCTCTATCATAATCGTCGTCATCACCCTTTTCTGAGTGTTGTTTAGAATAATCCGAATAATGAGATTGTGGATCATCGAAAAATTGTAAATCTATTGAGTCATCTTCATTGGATGAACTCCTCTTGATTTTACAGTCGAATTCATTGTCAAGTATTCCCTCCATTTTCGTAGATTAATAGTTGCTCTGCGGGTTGCGCTGTTAAGAATTTGATTGCTGTTCTGTTCTGAGCCTATACGGATAAGGAAAGTTATATGTCAAATTCATAAATACATGTTTGAGTTGTTCGAAATTTTTTTAAAAAATTATACATTAAAAAATTAGAAATGTTTTTTTTTTTTAAATATCGGTTATTACTGTAAAAAAAAACGCTACTAGAATCTTAAGAAAATCGGTTGTGGAAGGATGTTGTTTTTCTAATAAATTGTAATAGCAATTAATATTCGAAAATTCGAAGCAAAATTTCGGAGAGATTCGAGTTTCAAAGTCATTTTCATTGCGAGATGAGAGAAACCGTATGCGTTATCACTTTGGAATGGAAGGTCGATCGAAAACATCATTGCCAGTGTAGCGATCAAGAATTAAACAACTGCAACTCTCCAATGAATTTTGACGACGGATTTGCACCTTAATGCCAATAAAATCTAGCTTACTTAGCAGCTGTAGCCGACCGATCATGAACAGGGCAAAATCTTCGCCAACTAGATTTTGTAACAACAACGATGCGCATTCCATTATTTTCCTGCTTCAACGGCTACATCAACAGGCAGAATTTTCGGATCTGCCGAAAATTTACATGCCATACAAAAACTTCCAGTTTGGTGTGCCATAATTGTGCGGATAACAAACTCTTTTAAAAATAATAAGGTATACCTCCGTTTTCGATACCGAGGCATGTTGGCAAATTTCTTTTTTGGAGTAAATTGGATTGAATGAGGTTGCATGATATGTGTGTCACACAGCACGCGAAAAACAATGACGTTATTGCTAACGAAGAGCGTGTCATCTTTCGTTCGAAGTTCTATTTTTTTTTTCAAGTAAGGTTTATTTGACCACCCTGAGACAATTACTTAAGAAAGAAATCCAACCTCACGCTCGCCATTTGGCTCACATTCACGGTTGTTCTGTGGCTAATTATATTCGAAAAATGTTCATGTTCTTATTATGACCCGTTAGCAACATAAATTGCGGTGAGTCACTAATAGCCCTACTCTATGCAGGCATCGAATGTGTACACATTCATTAGTGAAAATTACTGTTATCAGTGAGCTAACTATAGTCAATTATGACGTCGTTCAATTTTCAGAATCAGTTTGTTTGTGATTATTGCTACTTTTCCTAACGATTTCTTGGCAGTTATTTATTACAAAATTTTCCCCAGAATCTGTCGTTTTCGAGTCCATAAGAGTCATATGAAAAGATGTCAGACAAAAAAATAATTTGCAAAATCCCTTCTCAGTCTCACTACATTATGATTTTCTAAGCAGCACTGATCTTAGAGAAATAGTGCTTAAGTCCTTTCCGAAACCGAATACAAGTCTTCGACCTCGTTTAAAAGCAGCTAGTGATGTCACACAACAAGCTCAGCTATTATAAGAATTAGACGAAGAAGGAAGTTAACCTGTCCGAATTCGTGTGCTTAGCTTTATATTTGACGTTTTATTAAGAGCTTCTGATGTTTTACATAATGTTTTCATTTCACATATTGATTAACTTGAAAACAAAGTGACTTATCCCTGAAATGCAAAATGTTTTGAAGATATATTCACAAAGCAGTCATATAAATCTTGGCCATCATAAATCCAGTTAAATTCACCAAAAATTGATAAATTTTTGGAGATATTAAAGGTATAATGCAAAGAATATCGACTAGTTTTATAAATATGATAATAATTTTGTTAAAAAAAAAATTAAAACAGTAAAAATCCTGCACAATATTTATGTTTCATTTTGTCAGGGTTCGCCATTTAGCTAACCTACCCGAATTCGTTTGCTTAGCTTGATCTCGACAGCCAGCGAATAAACCTCAAATTGTTTTGCCTATTTAAATAAGTCAACTCGACTCTTGATTAGGTGATAAAGCTAACCAGAGGTCTAAACTGTTATACAAAAAAGCAAAGCTTGATTGCCTAGACATAGATTCCGATTTGGTGGTACGTCAATAGCTGTTATAACGAGACGAAGACGAAGACTTGGATTCGGACATGCGCTTAAAGCGCTCAACCAATTACCACAGCTAACAAAGAAGTACCTGTGTATTCTTCTGTAGCGTCAGAAAGAGTATTTTCGACAACGGACGCTATAACATCCAACAATCTAACTATTTGTCGTCGGAAAATGTTTTGACAAATGTCTTTTTATTTCAAAATAGGGATTTCTTAAAAAAAGAGTCCTTTCTTTCTTGTATTAATTTTTTGTATGTTAAGAATTAATTTTTTGTTGTGTCCTTATCGATATATTTAAGGACCAACATTTTTGTTATTCGACTTCAGGAATTACAGTTTTTTATTCCCTCTAGTCTTTCTAATAACTTTCTATCAACTTACAGACGACTAAAGGCGGAACCACAATAGAAATATACGTAAGTACATTTACTTACGTAAAGCGTTTAACAGGCGTACACAAATTAACTTTAACTCGTGTGAGGGGAACTTTCGTTAAGTTTAAATATCCAATTTTCAGTAAGTATAGTGCGGTAAGAACGCGATGTGTCAAACAGTTAAATTATTATTAATTGATTAAAAGTGCAATGTAAAACTTAAAATGGAATAAAAATGGTACTGTGAATTAATAGAAAGCACAAATCTTCAATTACATCAACTTCCAATTTGTTAATTTTTTCACTTTTACCACATTTCAAAATTGAAAACATTAAATATCAAGATAATAACTCTTACGGAATGAGATATGTATATGTATATTTAGGCTAAAAGTATCAATTTTTTGTAAGTAAACCTCAGTCTCGTTTAATTTCGTAAAGTTATTCACTTCTATTGTGGTTCAGCCTTAAGAAAGTTTGTGTCTGAGCGCCTGAGAATGCAGTTCGTGACGAAAGATTTTTAGGGTAGTAAATGTGGATGGATTTACATGAGGTTTTTTGATTTAGAATGAGTGTATTTTCTTACGTGTTGGGAGTGGTAATTACCAACCACCCTTGGGGCTGTCCAATTTGGGCCGTGTGTGATATGAGTCGAGAGTCGAGTTTCGAGAGTATGATTGAAAAGTAGAAAATAAAATAAATGAAAAACACTTTTAAAATAAATAACTTTTGTAAATAAAATGCACTAAAAAGTAAAAAATAATTTTTTTCTTTCTCAGTGATTATAAACAAGAAAAGTTTAATGCAAAATAAGAAATGCTACAACTCAGATTAAATCTTAAAAGTTTGGGTATGAGTTGCAGTTAGACAATTATGATTATAGTTATGGATGCCCAAACTTTTAAGATATCAGGAAAAATTCATGCTCGAAGCTTCGAATTCTATCAACTAATGTTCCGGTTTGTACCCGGATTAAAGTGGAATCGGGTACCCGGGTACTCGATTTCAAGTTTACTCAGGTACCCAGGGTACCCAATTCCAGGTTACCCAGGTATCTGTATATAATCGATTTTCGATTCCAGATATCCGGGTACAATCGGTACTTAATTTTTTTTTTTATAATCCGGTACATTATTTGATTCGTGAATTCAATCATAATAAAAGAATTTAATTCTGCTATACGAATTGCGCTTTGCTTGATTTTCCGTATTAGCCGATTCCTACCCATGAAACCCGGGTACTCGAAAATCCGGGGTTTAAGGAACATTACTATCAAGATCAACAGCCCTAGTATTCACCAAGCCATTTAATTGAAATTTAATTTAATTTGTGTTTTAATACTCCCGTTAGAGAGGTTTGGGGCCAACTTGAATTAAATTTGAAGTTATAATACGCGTTATTATAACATAAAATATTTTTTTATTTAATTTAAATTTAATTTTAAGTGTACGCTAACCGTCACTTAAAGTAATACTAAACAGAAATTACGTTAAATTTCAATTAAATTGAACGTATTAACAATATTTTAAAATTATATGTATTATCTCGTTTGACTTTAAATGTTTGAACTCTTATCAATGAATTGTGTAAATTTAGATATTTTCAAGTGCATTTATATAAAAGTTATATAACAAATGTGCCGATAACTATATTAACAATTGTCTTGCTGCAACTCATGCCCAAAATTTTATTAAAGCACTTGAAAAACTCTAAATTTACACAATTCATTGATAAGAGTTCAAATATTTAAAGTAAAACGAGATATTAATATAATTTTAAAATATTGTTAACACATTCAATTTTAAGATTTAGCATTTATTATTTTGCAATGAAACTTTTCTTGTGTATATCACTGAGAAAAAGACAATTATTTTTTACTTTTTAGTGCATTTTATTTATAAAAGTTATTTTTTAAATATTATATTTTATTTTCTACTTCTTAGTCATAACTGATCAATTTTTAAATGCAGGAGGTAATTTTCTCATACACTCCATATCTTCAAGAGCATTAGTATTCCATACTTTTTTGCCTGTTAATTGTACTGGATTTATAGTTTCAATTTTTAGTCCATCTAAAGATCTAAATCTACTCATAACATTTTCACAAAAACTCATGTAACGGCACATATTCTGCTTGTCATGCATATTAATTCGCATCTACGTTCTCTTGCAAACACTGTGTGTTTTTTTTTTCTGCGATAAATAGTTTAGAAGATTATCGAACTTTAATGTAATAATAGCACTCAGCAAGAGCTACAATTTGATATCACATACAGCCCAAATTGGACAACCCCAAGGGGGTAGTTACCACTCCACCCCAAAGGTGATAGTTGCCAGGGATGTAAAAGACTCAAATTTTGACTCAACTCAAGCAGAGAGTCCGCTCAACATTTGAGCGGTTGTTCATCGGTCGCAATTTGAGCGGACTCACTGGTTGGAAGGATTTGAGCAGACTCATTGCTTGAGTTGAGCGGATTCAAATCATGTTTTAATTAAACATAAGGAAGTTCAGAAATTGAGGACCTTGCAGCATGAAGGAGGAAGACCAATTTTCGCAGTTTTTACTTATTACGCCCAAGATACTTACCCCATTACTATTTGGTGCAAACAGATTGCCGACCATAATTATTAAAAAGTTTTTTTAATTTGCCAAAAATTATTAAAAATGGATCTACGTCCCTATTGCTGCAAGGTCTTCAATTCTTCTTCGAGTATAATTTTTTCACAGACACAACCTCGAGAGTATTTCAAAACAAATGTTTTTCTGTGATAAAAACTCTTTTTATACCGAATACAACGCAGCACTGCCTAGTAGTGCTTCGGTGGAAACATAATTTAGCATAGGAAAACTGACGTTAAAATGACGAAAACTTTCAAATGGAAGTGATGCTACATATCAATGGAAAAAATAAATAGTAAGACGCTAATTCTATGGAAAAATTTAAGTACAATTTTCTTGAATTGAATTATAACATTTTCAAGTATGTTGAATTTTTCATAATACTGAGTAGTGGAAGAAAAAAAGCTAAATTAATATAAATGAATAATTTTTTGTGAGTTTTTCTTATTTGATTGAAATTTCAAGCTAATTAAATCAAATTCACCTTATATTAGTTAAAACATGAATTGAGTCCGCTCAACTCAAATTTCAAGCGATGAACAAGCGCTCAAATTTCGAGCGTGAACAACCGTTCAAATGTTGAGCGGCCTTAATGATTGAGCGAACTCAAGTCTTGAGTTGAGCAATGAGTTCATATTTACAAATGAGTCCGCTTATTTATAATCCTGGTAGTTGCCACACCATCTCCAAAACCCCAAAAAACGTACCATTTTTTATTCACATCTGAAAGCTCTCCATTCACTCATTCTAAATAAAAAGTTCATACAAAATCTTAACTATTTTTAAATGAAATAATTAACAAATAAAATCACTTGTTTTTTCAATTACTTATTTCAAATTTGGGTCCTCTTTCCTCTATAAAGAATGTACCATCAAGCAATACTGAAAAACTGAATCAAGCAAATAAATGTCCCAAACCTGCACTACTGCACACATACGCAAAACTTCACTTCATGACTTGTTGTAATTACATAAAAGTTTCTGTTTTTTTTTCCGACCTTCTTTCTTCTTTAAGTTAATAGAACACTATCTACCAAGGTATATAGAATACAAGCTATTCCCATTACAAACCATATTCCCCTATAAGTGACGTAATATTGTAAAATGTATACTTTATCTCCTCTCTCTGTCTTTCTTATAAAAATGTATATACATTAGTCACAGAATTACGTCACAGGCTATCAGCTGCTGTGTCAAAATTTTAATGGGAATACCTTGTCTTCTATATACCTGTTTATTGTTTATTTTGCTTGTCTGTCTGGCAAAACAAAATATAAAAAAACTAAAATTATGTCGAAAAAATATTATATAGTAGATAAGTAGGAAGTTTTGGATATTTAGCACACAACTCGCCTTCAGATAATCATCTGTCAACACTACTTTTATGGAAAATACCATATTTGATGGTCTAATATAAATGAGCAGTCCTCAGCAAACCATTAATTTGGAAAAGGTTAAATAATATTTGAATATTACCGAAAATCTTCTTCTTTTTTTTAGACATCATGTACACAATGATGAATAATGAAGATTAATTAGCTTACAAACAAATATGCACATAGAATAACTGTCCGATTAATATAATCGAAATTTACCTTCAGTTTTTTTCCTGATTCAGCGGAAATTATGGTTTGATTTCATTTTCATGTGGGTTGGAATTTCGAATTCAGATAATATGTCGCAAATTTCTCTCTTAAATCATCGCTGGAGACGCGCCGTTAAGTATTAACTGTATGGCAATGACCAACAAAGTTTTTTGTTTTTTTACAAAATTACCATTGACCGATATTAGGTAAAAAATAATTTGTTTAGGCTGTAAATATATATACAAATGTTTTTTTATGTACATACATGTGTAAACATACTACTAGCCATTTTTTACTGAAAATATGTGCATAGTGCATAGTAGGTATATCCAAAAAAATTTACCGACTTTTATTGAAATTCATTCCAGACAGTCATAAAAAAAAATAACAATGGAAGGGGTAGTATGTAATGTTAATGATGTTAATGTTAAGACTAGGGCGACTAGGTCTTCAGGACCATACGAACACCGCGACCAGAATTGATCTATTATTATTTCTCTCGTCTCGGGGTTAGATTGTAAACTTTATATGGAGAAATAAGTGTTCCTTCAGTGATTTCCAGCCTTAGACCTGCAAGCACATACATATGTATAACATGCATCGAGATTTCACCTTCCTCTTCGCACAGTCGGATTTGCCAATCTTCTTCAAGAAGTGACGGAAGGGGCCATGATCAGTGAATCATGAGCTCAACGACTGTCTGTTAAGTCCAATAAGCTGGCGGTTCTGACGAAGAGAGCGGTTGAAGAATTTCTTCACCTGCCTCATACCGGGTGCGCTACGGCAAAGGAGATCCAGTTCTCTGTTTACCCACTTAAGCAGTTCACCCTTAGAATAGCTTTTTGGTAGGCCAAATGTCGGGTAGGGAGATTTATACGGGCAGTCATCTTCGGTTTTAGTCAGTTTGTCCGCTTTTTCATTACCGTACTCCTTCATGTCCAGGAACTCAAACCAAGGTTACTTGGGTGTCCCTATTAGCTGGAGTTTCGAATTTCGAATAGCAGCTCCAGGCTAGTTTCGACTCAAAGACTTGAGAGGAAAGACCTAGGAGTACAGCTTGCCTGTCTGAAGAGAAGTAGATGTTGGAGTTCTTGCAACCTTTTTTTAGGCTTTCCTGAGCTCCAACCTCTATAGCATAGACTTCCACCTGAAAAATGGTTGTATGTATAATTAAGAAAACTTTATTTGGAAAAAAAACAGCTAAATTGGCGACCGATACAGATAAGTTTAATTTCAATGTTTTCAGCTTGTAAATATATCAAAGGATACTGTAAAAAATATGTCGGAAAAATCCACCGACAAAATTAAGACATTTGGTGAAGATATAGGTACATACATACATATTGTCTCCTCTCGTAACAAGACACGAAATGAAAATAATTTCCAGAAACAAATTTGTGATCATGAATAGTAGATTAAGTTTGAGGGCGCCATCTAGGGTTTATCTACGTAATTCGAATGAGTGAATGAATGCTAAAAGTATTAAGGCTACAACACTGACATGGTTTGAATCATATTTGGAAAATAGGAAACAAAGGACTTCGGTGAATAATGTATTATCTGATTATACAATGACATCGTTTGGTGTTCCACAAGGAATTATTTTTGGACCTATTCTGCTTATTATATACATATATTAACGATATAGCCAAAGTATTAAAAAAATGTTGTTTTTGCAGATGATGCACTCATCTATGTGACAGCGAAAGATACTGAACAACGTCGGTACGAAATACAGGAAGATTTAAAAAGACTTTTAGAAGATTGGTTTAAATCAAATAAATTAAAAGTTAATGTGCGTAAAATGTATGTATGTATGATATTTAACCCTTTCGCTACCTACATCCCTTTTAAGGGAACAAAGTTTGAGGGAGGCTCATATTTCCAAACCGGTTTTAATAAAATCAGCACAGGTCGAAAGTTGGTGTCTCGTGGAAATAAAAAAAATACAAAAATAAGAAAAATTGCTTCGTTAGGCATTCACATATTGGACTTCGATTCGGAAGGTTAAGTATTTTTTCTTCGTGATAAAAGTTTGTTTTTGTGATTTTTTGAAAGACATTAAGTTGTAAGTGGATTCTCCGCAGTATTTTTTTATAGTGAATTGAAGCCTTTAGATAACCACAGTAAAATTCCTGTTGGAAAAAAAAACATAAGGTATGCGCCAAATACCTCTTAACTTATCGGTCCCTCAAAAGGGACGCGAGTAGTTTACGTAGGTTTTTGAACATAGTAGGTATACCATATTGCATTTTTTTGTGTACCTCATCAAGTTCTTTGTTTATTGATAAAGTTTGATAATTCTACAGATGAAAATTGTGTTTGTTATGTCTACATGTAATGTATTTGTAATTTTTCTTATATCCGCTTCGTTTTTACAAAAGTTATGATCAGTGATGATTCTATCGCATCTAGCAGTGCTTATTTTTCTACTCGTATCTTACGTTCCACTGCAAAAGCAACAGCTTATACTTCAGATGTAACTCCGATGAACGTTAAAACGACTGATTCCGTAAGTAACGTGGGCATTTAAAGAAAGCCCGTACAAATCGAATGGCGGCACATTAGAAACCGGGAAACAATGTCAACGTTTACCGTCTGATTCACCGATTATTCAACCCGTAAAAACTCCGCTACAGTATTTCAGGAAGTATTTGCCATACAAGTTTTTCGAAGATGCAGCCAATTTTACCAACCTCTACAGCGTGCAAAATGAAACAAGTTTTCAGCCTACCTCCGCTAATGAACTGGAAATTTTATTTGCTTTGCACACAATGATGGGGATTATGAAATTCCCAAGAATCGAAATGTATTGGGCCTCTGCGACTGCTATTTCATTTTTCACGAACTATATGACCAGAAACAGGCTTTATGCGCTACATACTCATCTTCACCTAATAGATAATCATCGAATTCTTGACGAAAGCGATCGGCTCACAAAGTGCGCCCAATAATGGATGCAATTCGTGATCGTTTACTCGAAGAAGTTGAAGAAAATTTATGTATTGACGAGCAAATAATACCTTTTAAAGGCCACTTGTCGATCAAACAGTACATAAAAAACAAACCATCGCCATGGGGAATCAAAATTTTCCTGTTATGTGGCAAATCAGGACTTCCGTATGATTTTGTTGCATACCAAGGCTCAACCACAGAAATTGACCCGATTTTGATGAAGGAATATGGATTTTCAACCGCTATTGTGATGAAGCTTGTTGAAAGAATACCTGTTGGCAATGTTGGCCATAAGCTATACTTCGACAACTATTTTTCTACATATCACTTATTTCAAAAGCTTTATTCTCGTAATATCTATACTACAGGAACTATTAGAGTGAACCGGTTTCAAACCCCACCTTTAGCAAAAGATGAAGTCTTAAAAGGTACAGGCCGAGGTTCTTCTGATCAGTGCATCACAAGAGATGGTAATGTTATTATTACCAAATGGTATGACAATAAAGCCGTATATCTTGCTTCAAATCATGTTGGAGTTGGTCATCAGCATATGGTGAAACGATGGGATAAAAAAGAAAAAAGGTACGTCGAAACTCAGCAACCCGAAGTTGTCAGACTTTATAATGAAAGCATGGGTGGCGTGGACTTATTGGACCAAATGCTGAATTATTATAGGATATTTATTAAGGCTAGAAAATGGACTTTACGTGTCATAATGCACTTCTATGACTTGGCAATTGTATGCAGCTGGTTCAACTATCGAAGTGATTGCGCAAAAAATGATGTTCCGCTCAAGGTACAAATGGACCTACTTGCCTTCAAATATGAACTCGCAGTAACATTGGCCTGCGTCGGTAAAACAACCCCCAAGAGACCAGGAAGGCCAACAACATCTTTGGATGAAATTATTCCAAGTAAGAGAACATTTGCACCAACCAATTGGCCATATACAAGTCTTTCAGAATGATGCAAACAACAGCCGTTGCAGACGTCCGGGATGTAAGCAGAAAAGCTACATCATGTGCCAAAAATGTCATGTTTATTTATGTTGCAAAAGAAAAAGCAATTGTTTCCTAATGTATCACAATTGATGTAGTATGTACTTTTAAATTATATTCATTATATTCAACTTTGCTTCAATGTGTTCAAAATATTATGTTGTTTTTAGAAAAAGATGTAGTCATTCGTTATTGAATAAACATTTGTAAACCACATTTAATTTATTTTATGACTTCAAACCTTCAATTATACCTGCTATTTAATTTTTTCCCCATTAACACATTACACACACCTGTGCTCATAAATTTACCATTCACTACTATTGTCCCTCTGAAGGGACACTCCGTATCTTTTTACCTGAGGTAGGTAAAAATCTTTTGAAGTTTGATTTTACTTACATTAGTCCCGTAGTGTAGCAAAATAAGAAAAAAAAATATTTTTCAAGTAGAACATAATTCGGTAGTGAAAGGGTTAAGTATAATTTTGACCTGGATTTAAGAATGGACAAATTGAACAAGTTGATAAAATTCAGTATTTAGGCATTATGGTTTAGGAACTGAAATTTCAAAGACATATAAGTAGATTACAAATTAATCCTATGTTGGAGACTTACAACTCTAAGGATTAAGAAATGCTAATGATTTTAGGCTGCCACTGTATAGAGATAATTTATCGCAGAATAGTTTAGTATATAAGGGTTTTCAAATACCTTCAGATGTAAAACTTGAGAATAAATTTAGAATATTTAAGAAAAAAATTCTTGAATTTGTTAAAATTACCTATTAAATACGTAAACTAATGTAGAAGGTAAGAAAAAGGAGGAAAATAAGCTAGACGTACAGTAAAATTATATGGCTTTTGTAATGAATAGCAAAAAAATGCTAAATAAATTCACTTACTTACTTACTTACTTACATGCAAATAAATCTTAGAATATAGAAAGAGCAGGAAGTGTGATAAGCCAATATTTAGCGTAATCAAATTCCGGTTGTGTTAAAATCTGTTGCCGTTGTAGTGAGATCTCAGTACAGTAGTAGATTATGATATGCTTGAAAATATTGCGCTTGCCCCCACCGACCGAAAATGCTCTTAGTCGCTGTCACTACGCCCAGCACTTCAGGAGTCTCTCAGCTGTTTCAAATATAGGCAGCTGAACATACATTTCTCAAATTTCCCAACTTCAAGCACCTCTAAAGGCGAAAACCCAATGAACGCGGCAGGCGTCGCGTCGCTTTGACAGTTCAATAGAATATACGTGTTTAAGTTCGTGCTGGCCAAATGGCTGCCGCCCTTGTCGGATTCGACGCGAAAGTAGAGCAATGTTCTACTTTTAACGCGCGGCAGACGATTTGACAGTTCTTTTGATTGATTTGAAACTGTTTATATGCTTAGTAAGCTGCAAATTCAAGAACTGCCACATCTAATAACTCTGATATATCCACTATTTCACTTTTAAATAATAAGAATAAGAAAAGCCACGATCATGTACACGAATTTTATACATAGGTATGAACACTTCCTGTTCTCTCTATATTCTAAGATGCCAACTTTTCCCACCTGGCCGACCTTACAAACTCTGACAGTTCAGTAAAATATATGAGATCAGGTTATCCATCAGTAGTTGGTTAGGTCGGCCAGGTTGAGGTTGATCGAATAGGTCTACTTTCTATTCTGTTGTAACTTTGTCAGCTCTGACAACTAATTTTTGTTATCATTTGATGTCAACATTGTTTACGGAAAAAAATGTATGAGAAATTTGTTGAAAAAAAAATTTCGGAAACATAGTTACCGTCAAAATTTATTTCTGCTGTAGTAAATTATTACAAAATGCCAACAGCCCAATTAACTGCTATCATACAGAAGTTCACATTGTGAGTTCCAAAAGTTTTAGGTTCTTGAAGTTAAAATGAGGTCAAAGTTAATAAAGTTAGCACTATGTTTCTCACTTTAAAACTAAATAAACCCTGGTGCCCATCCTTACTGGGCATCACCCTCCCAGGTGAATACATAGGGACTCAGAATGAGATTGATAAATCCCCTAATACACGATGATACACACTCGATACACCGTACTAAAAACTGTTTTTTTGCACTATTTTAGAACATTTTCGTGTATAGCCTAATTTAGAGTAGAGCTTGAAACTTGGATGATACAGGAGTGTTTTATTACATATGTATACGTATACTCAGTTTGTGTGCGTATAGATTGATTTTCTTTGTTGTCTCAAGAACGTGTATCAACTACGTGTACCATGAGTAGAGGCACACTCGATACAAAACCCGATTTTTTCGTCGCGTCGAGTCTTGATTGTGTATTATTGCGCATCAGGCTTAACAAACCTGAATGCAGAGGATGCCGGGAGCATATCGAGAGAAGTTACTGATTTTCTCTGTTCAGCACTCTCCACTAAACGATACAAATTTCTTGGCTCGTACTTTTGAAGTAATGATAAATTCTATTAGGGAGTCAGGTTACAATTTATGAGCTAAATCTTCAAAAATCAAGAGGGTCAATTATGGGCGCTTAGTCGTTGCCTAAGTTGGAGTGCCCTTTCAGGAGTCCAATTCAATCCATAAATCTTATTGCATTTGAACCAAATTCAATTAAAAATTAATTATAATTATGTTTTTTTTTTATATCTAATTACAATTATTTGTAATTATAATTGGTCTTAGAATTAATATTTTGATTACTTTGAACTCCAGAACAAAGCGATCTTATAATACTTTCTAAATAGAACGCACATAAACTGAGAGATCATATGAAATGTAGGATATTAAAAACTGTAGAACGCGAAATATGTTTTTATGGAAAGCTAATCTTTCTGTTCTATATCCTATATCGAAAAATTAAAGTAGAATTATCAGGATATGTATTGTACCTTGTTATGTGGGCTTGATATACAGATTGTGTTATGCTGATTTTTACAATCGTCACATCCTTATAACTTCACAATTTAAAGCTGATACCACTAAACACTAAGTAATCTCGATTAAATTAAACTTTTAACACATAAATAATGAAATCTCTTCCCAAACAAAATCAAATCGAATCAGGTCAATTTACAGAAAATCCTAACACACGTTTACTTTCGTTGTTTACTTATTCTATGTACCCATACACAACAGGCATTATTATTACATTTCTAGCACCCGCCTCCAACTTCATTGTGTTGTTAAAATCTCACATAAACATTTTCCTTTGAATATTCTTTTGTTAGCATATCGGTCAAGAGCTCGTAAATTGAAGTCTTTTGTTATCCAATAGTAAATATAAATTATAAATGAAACTATACAGACAGTTCAGCCGCAGAGGACACAGGTCGAATGAGAAGATCTATAAACATGGGCAAGGCAAGGAGAAGTAACTCGCTAGAACGACTTCATGCAAGCAACAAAACTTAATGAAATTTTCCCTTTCAACTGAGATGAAATGATTTGCTTAACTCAATAGAACTCAACAATAAGTCAAGAAGCAGAATAGCGTATGCTCTGTATGTACGTATATACTCACAACATAAGAATTGGCATAAAATTAGTCCCACTTTACACAATTTACGTGTGAATTATACCAATTGTTATACAAAGACCTCCGGGCGAAGGGGTCTTTCGTATATGCGCGATGGAATTAAAAAGATTAAATAATTCTTTACGACTTTCCGCATTAATCCGCAGATAAACTTTTCTCGCGTGTAACCAATTTAACATCGTCCCGTCCGGTGTGAGTCTTGAAAGTTATTTATGTATTAGAAAATCTCTAGAAAGAGAGAAACATTTGCAATTAACATGGATATGGAAAAATGATGGATTTTAGACTTTATAACTGAAAATCTTAATTTTCTACCGACTTATGATGTTCTGAAAAAACCTAAGATAATAATTCTCTTCTGTTCACGATTTTGCCTGACCCATTTTTTTAAGTCGGAACAACTGTTTTTCGTTCTGCCCGATATTATTTTACCTGTTCCACTCTGTGCCGCCAGCACTCAGCAGCACCAAAACTTGTTCATATTAAGCTTTGTCTGATAGTGATGTAAGATTTTTTCATTTGTGTATTGCGAAACCAAATCTTGTAGCTTGCTCTGTAGAACACACTTTTCGATTTAATTTTCTTATAGGGAAGGGGGAACTGCTGTTTTTAAATATGTTGTTAATGATTTAGGAATAATTTCCATTCATATAAATGTTGATAGCGTGAAAATTCATAAAATATACCGATATTAATTTGAGATCTTGTATATTTGTTAAGACGGAAAATTGAAGAAACGGAGATACACTAATAAATGTTTAACTAATTTGAACGCAGTGATCACGATTAAAGTCTGATGTTAATATTGGGGACTCAAAAAAGAATTTATCTTCCAGTGTTAACACAAAACTTCAAAAATTAAAAAAAATTAAGAAAAAGAATAAATTCAAAATAATAAATTTATTTCTGATCAACTACCATCAAACATCAATGATTCCCAACCTGTGGTCCGTTAAAGAACCATGCACGGAGCTGACAGAATCAGATTTTTTTGTGAATGTCATTCGAAATTTTGAATCTTCTTTGATCTTCCTTCTTTTTATTAAAATTCGTATCGAAAATTTAGAAACGACTCTTTATATAAATATCCTTTAAGAATAATGGAATTAGGTTAATTTGGAACACTGGATATGAATTTGTAGAGTGAGATAATATCCTAGACACACAGCACGATCTAATGAATCATTAGTACTAACTATTCATTAAAATGCCGTGTGTCACATAGTATACGTCATTATGGCTCGAAAATTAGATCATAATGAAGTACACTAACCCAGGGATTACACGAGATAGTACAACTTGCATGCAAGCCTCCCTTCCAACGCGATTTTTAACTTGACAGCAGAAGGCAGTTCGGTTGATGTCTTATCATCTTGCATGCAAGTTCATTTAAAAAATGGCATTGAGACGTAAAGTCTTGCGTATATTGGTAAATTATAGCAATAAACGAAGAAGCAGAAAGATAAAAACCCAAGAAAAAATTAGGAGGAAGGTATTGGTAAATGATGTAATACAAAAGATCCCAGAAAATCTCATTTTCCCAATATAAATTTATTAATTTCTCTCAAACATTTCTTTTCCACGGTCTTGAAAACTGTAATGTCAAATTACTATCACCACAGCTGCCATGGTTTTTCATCATGCAAGTTCGCTAAAAGCTGAGCTGTCAGCATGGCAGTAGAGGTTACACATGCAAGAAGTATGGCAGTGCAGCTTGCATGCAAGACTATTACGTGTAGCCCCCGGGTTATAGCTATAATGAGGAAAATGTGCTAGATTTGGCATATAATATAAATCTGGAGCTCCGCTGTGCATCTGCCCATTTGAAAAATAAGAAGAAGAAATGCAAATCACAATCTATATTGTCAATATTTTTTTTAATTTTCTCATTTGTAAATTGTTAAATTGAAAAATAGAATAAATAAAAACAAAGTTTATCGCGTTAATTCGATCCATATCGCTTCTTTTATGTCGTAAGTACACATATCAAAACCAGTTTTATGGCTGTGTGTCTGCAGTTTATAATGAATCATTATAGACTAATGAGTCGTTAGTTATTTCTTCATTAAGAGGTACCTAGGACATTATACACAGAGCTTCGCAATACGCGTCGAATACCGCTGCCGATGTAATATGTGCTCACGCTGCCAATCTTAGCATGCGCTAAAGCCTGCAATGTCAATAGAGGGAAATCATAGGGCGAAACACCACGCTGCAGTATACTTCACTTCTCATGGATGAGAGACACTCAGGGGGTATACTGTGTTTGTCATTCCGTTTGTAACGCACAGAGATAATGATGGTAGCTGTGTTGCCACTCGAAATCTTTCTTGCGTAGCCCGAAAGTGACTTTAGTGACCACACGTGAAAAAATTATAGAAAGCTTAAAATCTTACGGGCCACGAAGTGCCCCGACAACGTATTTGAATTTGCTGGCCAACTCACGTATCTACGCTGCAGCAATAGGCTGTGAACGCAGAGCGAACGCGTTTGCCTAGCGGATTGTCGCCATTTTTAAATTTAAACGTACACAAACAATGAAAGAGTGAGATGGAGCTATACGTAATTGTTTCTCTTCGCCTGCGTCTCCACCAAGGTGCCAACGTGTCAATAATATGGGTTAGTGTACTTTCGCGTTGACACACAGACTCAAAAATTGAAAATTATTTTTGCTTAATTTCGTGTAATTTTTACCTTTCTTTGAGTTCAGTTACCATGGCAAGACCAATAAGGGGTTGCCCGATTTATTCCATTTTTGAAATTTTATTTGTTATTAGTATAAAATGTAACGAATTTCAGGTCTCTATCTTGACGCGTTCTCAGGAAACCGAAATTTTTGTATGACAATCCCATGAAGAAATTGCCCGATTTGTCTCAATTTCAAACTTAATTTTACTTTTTTTTTTAATCCGTGTACAAAATTTTAGCTTTTTAAGTGAACGCGTTCTCGAGTTATCGTGCACACGGACGGACATGCAAAAATCAAAATAACTTTTAATATTATGCGTGGGTGTCCAATCCATTTTACAAACTTAGTATACACTCTATAGATTTCATTTAGGGTATAATGACAGCAATTGCGGAAATATACATACGTTTTATTCCCGTATATAATTCTCGCGCAGTTTTGGAGCTGGAAATCCACCAGTATTATATAAACTTCGTAACAAGTACCTTGTAGAACTTGGAATGTTTTCCATAACTTTATTATGGGAACAAAGATTTTCGCTCTTCCCTTAAAAAACAGTATCAGCCCAACAATGCAGTTGCAGCAAAAATCGTATTAGTGATTAGACTTAGGGTACTCTTTATTTACTTTGCTACCGCCTCCCTTTTATGCTTTAAAGGGGAACTCCAACATTTCATACAACTTTAGGCCAGACACCTCCAGACATGAGAGATGTCTTAAACGATGTATTATGATACTCTGAAAGTATTTTATTAACAATGTTTATTTCAATTAATCGGGGGAAAACATTGGCGATCGGATGTAGCTTGAGCGAAATTCTTGGCTGAAAAAGTGGACTTTTCTAGTTCTCGTGATTGTGCGGAATGGATGAATCGTGGGAAATGACTTCCTATGAGAAACATTTTCACAACAGAGCACTATTGGCCATGGAAGAAAGAACTATATATAAGTACTTATGTGTGAAATGTAGTAGCTGGGGTGTAAGTGACCAAGTATATGAAAATGGGTTTTCCGGCGGGAAAAACTTCCGAGATACTTTTCTGAATCGGGAAAAAAGCACACCACCTGATAGTACTCGGCGGGGCCTTTAATTTGATATGCAACATACGACATTGGAACCACCATCCCTCGCCGAGGGTTCTAACCCCCCCCCCCTCATCAGAAAGTATGCAGAGAAAATTGTAGCTGATAATGAACTGAGGCGAACACTGAAATCCGTTTTTCGATTGGACATTATCTACCGAGTTAGAGCCGATCTAAGCTACGAAAAATCTAGTACCTCAGATTGAATAAAAAAGAGGGAAATACTAAAAAAAACTTCTCAGGACATAAGGAATTGGATTCTGTTCGAGATTCCAAAATATACAAGATCAAACTTTGCCACCCCTTTCCCAGCTTATTTGAAATAAACATTGTTAATAAAATATATTCAGAGTATCATAATGCATCGTTTAAGACATCTCTCATGTCTGGAGGTGTCCGGGGCCTAAAATGACCATTCACCTTTATATTTCTTGTAATGAACCTAATTTCTTCTACAATTATTTAAATTTTTTTTTTTTTTTTACAAAAAAATAGCAGTTCAAGGTTGGAAACTACTGCCGTGTCGTAATGAAGAAACCAGCCAATGATTATGATGAGATTACAATGTCAAACTATTACGTATATTTTTCCATTATTTGAATAAATTAACCTTTTTTTTTTGTAATTATGTTCTTGATAAATTATTGATTTTACAGTGTCTAATCTAACGAGGTTGCATTAATTATGCATCTTTTCACTATTAATTCGCTTGCATTGTACCTAGGTATATAATAACTTTGTAACCAAGACCAGATCAAAATCACAAATATGGGGTCGAAAAACGAATAATTTATTGAAAGGCAGCACACACGCATACATAAAAAAAAGTATCTTCGTCGAAAAAATGCTCATTTGAATAAATATTTTTCTTATAACCAGTTTAATAATCATGATGTGTATAGGTACCTATCTACCAGGTAAAACCAGAAACAACACCAGGGGAAGAAGTAATTAAATCATGCAAAGCTAGCTGCTAAGTTCATCAAATGAGGGATTAAGAAAATAAATGTCGGCATTAATGCACTTCAAATAATATACATATATATATAAATAATTGAAAATTACTTGACAGTTAAACATTCATATTATAAAAATAATAAAAAAAACGCTATCTACTCGTAGTGGTGTCTTCATAGACATAATCACTATCTGCTTTGTAATTATATATAGATGCATTTTCATACATATAAATTACGTACTCCAATTATAATGGCGTTTAGTCTATAAGCATGCCATTATTACGCCATGCTATCAGAAAACGACTGTAAAAATATACAAACTACAGATATCTTTCGACAAGCTAACGGTATCAACATTCAATATTGCACTTAACAGTCGACTCATAATCAAGTACTATATCTGATACTGACATCGATATACCTACACAGCAGTAGACTTCACAGTAGATCTCGTTCGTTATACTTTATAGAAGAAAAACCCCATCTCACCCTGAAATGAATATCTGGCTAATGATTGAATTCCATCAGAATAAAACGATAAGCGGTACAAATTAGTGCAATCAACACGTACCTATAGCAAGCAGTTGTTTTCTTTGTAAGTCTATAATTAAAATCATAAATCAATTAGGTCAAATTGTTTTGCTATTTTTCGTGGCTTTCTACAATATTACTTACTAGTATACCTACTACTAATATTCCTACCTAATAAGATTGCGAGATTTCGTAATAACTCAGCAAAAAAAAAAAAAAAAACTCACTCCTCTACTGTGGAATAATTTAATTAAACTACCTCTCGTCGCTTAGCGAAACATGTACTACGTTCATACACCTTACTTAGAATATAAATGCCACACTCCAGACACCAAAATAGATTTTACGACAAACCTAGGCACGTACTAAACTATTATGTTGAACTGCGCCCGTTTTCGACATTTCGATTCTATTGTTGATCTTTTCTATTCTTTTTAATGCTCTAAGTCCATAGTAATTGGCTGAGTAACACCTATACAACCTATACTTACTAAAAGAAAAGAAATTTTGCAATATTTCGTGCTCCACCAATCTTCTTACTAGGTACATATATAAGAAGCTATTCACGATTCTGTAACAGGTCTCTCCCCGCATTAATAAGTTTTGTGGGGATCTGGCGACTTGAATATCGAGACAGCAAAGAGAAGCAATGTTTCTGATTATATGAATAAGTCTAAAGCAGGCTTGAGCAATTTACGGCTTTGTTCATATGCAAAGGAAAAGCAAATTTACACAGTTTGTTTTTCGATTTCGTATAACAAGGCCTGTAATAAAATTATTGAGTTCGAAGGAAGTTAGGCTGTTGTAGGTACAACAAAATCTATATAAAATTCTCTCATTCCTCCTCGTCGCACAAGGGAAATTCTTTAAAATTCCCATCAGGTATAAAGGTATCGATTTTCAAAAGAAAACATGTAAACAACACACAGGTATAACGTCCATTCAGGTATTTCCGTTCATATAAATGATGAATACATAAAGGCTGTATACATACCTATATATAAATACATAATAGATATAAAACAAAAGGTATATTTGACAGGTTTAGCGTTACATGCAATTTATTGCTCCCTGAGTCAGCATGTCTCTCTGCTTGCGACTTTCAAGTCCAGCTTAAGGCATACCAAGGTGTATTAATTAATTAATTTTAAGTTACCATTATAGAGAAGGTGAACAGAAATAACAATATTAAACAAGTAAATAAGAGGAGTACCTATACGTTGTATATAAAGGTGAAAGAAATTTCTATTCATTCAACGTCCACCGATGATTAATTACGGAGTGTGACATTACGAACATTGCAGTATTGCTTTTTGTTTTTTGATAATGAAAACAATATTGGATTAGCTATTTTTAAACAACTGAAACAATTGTAACAAGGCCAAACGTGATACTTTCATAGAGTCGAGGTGACTTATTTATTTAAAGGTACAAATAATGTATTGAAAATCGATTAGGACATTTTTGACGTATAGAGATACGTTTTTATTTATTTTTTAACCTAGTTACAATACATTAGACTTCGTAAGTACTGTGTGAAAAAAAAAACAGCTGTCTATTTATGGAAAAACATGTAACACGAATTCATAATTTTATTATAAAATACCTACTTGATCCTTGCCGTAACTGCCAAAAACATATTTGTAATGAATTAGAAATAAGAAAACTTATGTATGTACGTATATTACAAAAGTGTGTTCCCACGCAGTTTATCCCCAAAATTCAATGTCCAAACTTTATGATTAGTTTTAAACATTCTGAGTTATACTGGAGGCAGACTTGCGGTTTCAATATTGCAGTTTGCACTAAACCGCAAGTGTCTCTATACAGGGTGTTTCCCACTAGGTCAAAAGAGCGGGAGGTGATAGTACTCACCTAGACGGACCAAAAATTGTATGGCAGGGGGGGGGGGGGCATATCAACCGTTTAGGAGTTGCAGGGTGATTAAGAAAAAAGTTAGTTTTTCACAAAACACCCTGTATCTTAAAAACTACAGGGCGTACGGTCACAGTTAAGAGCTCATTGTATGAAGAACTTCATGGTTCTTCCAACGACGGCTCAATCAGCACCACACCCCTCTCCCATCAAGAATTATGGTTGTCTAAACTAAAAATTTCGGATTTTCTTACTTTTTTTTTAATTCAACCTCTATTATTTTTGAAAAAAGGTCGTTAACATAATTTTTTTTTATAAAATCTGTAAACTGTAGACTCTCCTCTTTAATTTGACCTATTACACCCTGTGTGTTAACTGTAGCCGTTAAACAGTTATTAACTCATCACCTATTCCGATCACACCTAAATTAGACAATATTTTCTAACATGACGTGCTAAGGGAACAGATTATTGTTGAGAATATCTTTGAAAATATGTTTAGAGCTAATAACTCTTAAAGGGCTTCAGATAGAGCATTGGGTGTAATAGGTCAACTTAAAGAGGAGAGTCTACAGTTTACAGTTTTTATAAAAAAAAGTTATGTTAACGACCTTTTTAAATTAAAAAAAAAAGGTAAAAAAATCCGAAATTTTTAGTTTAGACAACCATAATTCTTGATGGGAGAGGGTTGTGGTACTGATTGAGCAGTCGTTGGAAAGGCCATGAAAATCCATGTCGTTTGGACGACGTGGTTTTACCATGCATTGTAGATTAGGCATTACGTGCAATTTGAGTGGATAATATAATAATTTAATTATCATTACGTGCTGTGAATTTGCGATAGTTATTGTTTATATCAATAAATGTAAATGTTAGGTGCACTCCTATAAAAAAAAACTAAGTTATGTATTATTTAGGGCCATTTTTGTATTTACAGATAACCCGCGTATAATACGACACTTCTATAGCACAAATTCACTGGCAGGGAAGATAATTTTATATGAAACCAAGTTAGCTAATTCACATCAAACGGCACCATGCGCTATCAGTGACTAGAGCCAAACCGGCATAACTTGGCTGCTGGTCTAGTTGCGAAGTTAACATGGGATCACTTTTCTATAGTTTTCTCGTGACACCTGCCTTGATTGAAAATTTTCTTTCCGTTTTACGTCGTTATATGTGCACGAAAAATACCGGTGCCGGTCGATGCCTGCCTGTTCCGATTCATGCTGTGCCGAAAAGTGTGCATCGACTTAACACGGTTCGGGAATTGGGAACATCTCCGTATAACACGATGCTTTTATAGCATGGATACACTCTAACACGGTTCGAGAATATTAGATCAGAGAGTAATAGCAACATTTAAAACCAATTACATAAGGAGATTATTTCAATGGGTTTTGAACAGAATCGATGATGCATGTATGAACGTCAAGGAAGCGTAAAAACTATTCAAAATTTCGGACTGAATTAATCTAATAAAAATATGATCGAAGTCAATTGAAAGTGCAAATTTGATCGAGGCAGCAGAAAAAAGAATGGATGTAGTAGTGGAAGTTGCTAATTCTCTAGGTGCGGAAGGTTTTGACGATATGACTGACTGCACAGGAATTACTAGTGAAAGAAGAAATTGATGAAGCAGGTTTCGTAAAAATGATATCTGGAATCCATGATAACTCAGGAGGATGATAGCATGAGTGAAGACGCAGAAGTTAAGGCTTAGTCGAACAGCAAGGGTCATATTTCTTAAATGAAGATCCCTCAAATAAAAGGAGCACAAAGTTTAAAAGACAACTTCATAAGTACTTAACCCATATAAGCAAATTTATAAAGATCTTTTAAATAAAAGCAAGCAATCAAAGGTAGAGCATGGATCTGAAGATAATGCTGACAAATGCTCAGGGGATAAGCATATCTTGCCAAAAAGAAAACGCCCTAGGTTAATAGTGATTAGTGATGACTAAGAAAACATTGTTTAATTCATACTAATATCCATTACTTCTTAAGAAAATTTAAAAAAACATATTTATCTTAATTAGAAAATATAATATGTAGAATATTTTTTAGTTTTTGGAACCTAACCCACCTTTTCGTATTAGTTCCTTATTTCGTATAACACGACAATTTTCTGGAACGTAACTCCCGTGTTATACGAGGGTTATCTGTATTTCATAGTATACGCCTCAAAATATTAATTTGCCAAACTACAACTTATTTGTTAAAAAAAAAAAAACACGGTATATCGTGTTCCAGTACTCAGGTAAACCTTTGCGTACCACTTCGTTGGCAAATGCTCAATATCGCTGACGGCAACTTCTGATAATTGAAATCAAAAATGTTTCTTTAAACAAGCGTCGAAATTTTTAATTTCACCAATAAAGTGACAAGAATATACCTACGTAACGTGAAAATGTTAGCGAAAAGGGACAGCACCCAACATGATACGAATGATGTTTAACGGATTCAAAGGGTGTAATGGTAAAATTAAAGAGAAGAGCCAATAGTTTATAGTTTTTATAAAAAAGTTATGTTAATGACCTTTTTGCAAAAAAAATAGAGGTCAATGTAAAAAAAGGTAAGAAAATCCGAATTTTTTATTTAGGACACAATAGCTCCTGAGGGGAGAGAAGTAGAGGGGGCTGGTTGAGCAGTCGTTGGAAAGGCCATGAAGTTCAGTTTTATACGGTGACCTTACACCCTGTACTTTTTAATATACAGGGTATTTTGTAAAAAAATAGTAAATTTTCTTAATCACCCTGTAACTCTGAAACGGTTGATATGCCCCCCCGGTCATAGAATTATTATACCCTAGATGAAATCTATAGGGTATACTAATTTTGCCATTCCGTTTGTAACGCACAAAAATAATGATGGTAGAGCAAAATGGATTGGACACCCTCTCATAAAATTAAAAGTTATTTTGATTTTTGCATGACCGTCTGTCCGTCCGTCCGTGCGCACGATAACTCGAGAGCGTGTTCACTTAGAAAGCTGAAATTTTGTACACGGACATTAAAAAAAAAAGTAAAATTAAGTTCGAAAATGAGACAAATCGGGCAACTCCTTCGTGGGGTTGCCATACAAAAATTTCGTTTTCCACTATATATTTGGACACTACCTGAGAACACGTCGACATAGAAAGCTGAAATGCGGTACATTGTGTTTTCATAGTAATAAACTAAATCGGGCAACCCCTTCTTGGTGTTGCCATATACTTTTTTTTTTTTTACATATATGTACTTTGAAAACGATCAGTCCCAGACAGTTTTATTGTACTAAAGGCTTCTTCAGAATAAAAAATCCTATAAAATTGTTTATAATCATTTTTTCTGTCCGACGAGCCGTTCTAGAAATATATGCTAGAAACCAATGCAAAAAATCAAAATTGCTCAATTGGGTGACCATACGAAATTTCATCTAGGGTATCATAAGAATTGGTCTTAGACCAATTCTAGCTTTTTCATTTGTTTTTTTTTTGTCTTTGTGAGTACTATCACCTCCTGCTCTACTGAACACCTAGACGGAAATACCCCGTTATACATTAGCAGACGAAATTACGTCATCGAACTTGCGTTAAAATTTAATGAGAAGACCTTGTTTTCTCTGTACCGTGGGTATGGATTTTTTGATAAATATCTAAAACTCACAACCTGAATTGTTAACAGTAATCTTCTTCTTATTCCTCTTTGCCGTTTTCTTAACTCGCACACATGAAAGACGTTCAAGTACTGAAGTTTACATGATTTTTTTTAAATAAATCGATCGAAATTTTGTGATTTACTTGTCTCAAGTATACTTGAAGTTAATGCGCGTTTACATGATATTTTGATTACTTGATCTCTACTTGAAGTATACTTCAAGTATTCATGTAAACGTACTGACAGTTGACTAAGCAGCTGACTATTTAGCTTACACCTGAGAGGTATTTGTTAAATGATGGTCTACATACCTACACAGATCATTTCGATATTTGAGATAAAATGCAAGCAAGCCAAAAAAGCATGAAATTTCTTATTGTTGCTGTGCATTGTATTATTACGTGCAAAAGAAAACGACAAGCGAGATTTATAAAGTACGGACATAAACAATTTTAGGTTCGGAGAATCGAGTTTCTAGAATGGAATTTCCGGGAAGATTCTGGACAATTTGTAGAGTATAAATACGGCACTTGTCACCGCCAGAGTTCAATCTTGGTCTCAGACAGTGAAATGAACAGGCGAAAGTTTTCTATTTGGATTGTGATAATTTGAAGTAGGTACAGTACTAGCGATAATTAAAGCAGAGTTGATAGTTAATTGATTGTGAATATTATAAAAGTAAACAGTTGAATGTGATAAAGAAAACTTGTGTGTATTTTTAATAACGAACAGGCCACGCTCGTAACACTATTATATAGTCGGGTGGAATGCATTATTGTCTTAACAATAAACTCCCATACTATAATCTGGTCAAATTCTTTCAAACTATATTATAAATATTATTCCTTAAAAATAAAACATGAACTCTTGAAAAATTCTTATTCAAATGTGTTCCAAGAATTCAATATAATAATTATTCTTTTATTCATTATGTCCTAAGATCTCGTAAGACATCAGACAATATTATCATTTGAATTTTTAAAGATTTCCATATTGTTACAAGAGATAGTGTCCAATAGGAAATATTATATCTAGTCTTCTCTTAAAACCTGCTTAAGTCTTGGAAACCAGCATATTATAATGAGACATGATCTACCCAAGGTCAACAAGTTGCGAATCATTTCACAGAGCTCTTTCAATTTTATTAGTTTATTCGCTGCGCACCGTGCGATACCAAGTATGGGAGTGTTCGTTTTTTTCCCCCAAGGAGATTTTTCACGTATCACTAAAAACTAGAGCTTTTGTTTGTTGTAGCGTTTACATTTTTTTTCCAACTAATTACGTGGCTCGTTGCGATCTTTTTTCATTGCTTCAGAACAAAATAAGGTCACAAAATGTTATTTCAACTGTCAACATTATCATGTTTTGATGATTCATCGGGGATAGCATAAATACAAATGTACTTAATCGAGATCTGCTGCCAAATTTTTAGATCATACGATTGTCTAGATGTAGGCACAATTAGGTAACCTCGCAGTAATGATCTGAGAATTTCATTTAAATTTTATTATTATTGCATCTTCAATGAGGAGAGAAACAATTATGCATGGAAGTAAGTTTTGATGTGAAAACCATTTATTCTTGTGAACAAAGCACAGAAACAAGACAGATTCTCGAAATTTGTGGATTGAGGATTGCTGGAACGGCTGGTAGGTAAATGAATATGCAGATATATATTTAATTTTTAAGTTTAGGTACTTGATCTTGCATGAATTGTTGAAAATTAAAAAATAACTTATTTTATAGAAAATTAGATCTACATGTATAATCCGATCAGAAGACGAGATGATAAAAACCAGAATACTAGACAAGAGCTACATGCATATATCAAGGAATACGATAAATAAGAATTGAGCTATATTGCGAACCGAGCTGCCGACTTAAATGACAATATGTGCAATATATCCCAGACCAATCCCAGCATAATTTTTTTTAATAAAAAAAAATATTAAAAAAAACTTAAGAAAAGCTCAGACTGTCATTAACGGGTTCAAAACCCACATGCTTTTTGTTTTAAATGAAAAATATAATTAAAATTAATTAAAAAATATTACAAACTTCCCGTTCTAGGAGCGGGCAACTTTTGCGAGTATTTCTATAAGACGAAATCTGGGACTCAATCAATCACTATCGGTAGAAAAATTTCAATAAATGCCTATGGGCAAGTAATTTCCTTCTGGAAATGAACACCATTTTTATACCCTAGATGAAATCTATAGGATATACTAAGTTTGTCCTTCCGTTTGTAACGCACAGAAATAATGATGATAGAGCAAAATGTATGTATATCCGTCCCACGATAACTCGAGAACGCGTTCACTTACATAGAAGCTGAAATTTTGTACACGGACTTTAAAATAAAAAGTAAAATTAAGTTCGAAAATGGAACAAATCGGGCAACTCCTTCGTGGGGTTGCCATACAAAAATTTCTTTTTCCACTATATATTTGGACACTGCCTGAGAACGGGTCGACATAGAGAGCTGACATTTGATACATGGTGTTTTTATAGTAATAAAAAAAATATCAAAAATGGACTAAATCGGGCAACCCCTTCTTGGTGTTTCCATATAAAAATTTAGGTTATTTTACATCTACTGTGAAAACGATCAGTCCTAGACATTTTTATTGTACTAAAAACTTCTTCAGAATACGAAATCCTAAAAAAATTGGTTATAATCATTTTTTCTGTCCGACGAACCGTTCTAGAAATATATGCGAAAAACCACCTCAAAAATCAAACTTGCATAGATCGGTTACCATACGAAATTTTATACGGGCATTCATCTAGGATATCATAAGAATTGGTCTTAGACCAATTCTATCTTTTTTACTTGTTGATTGATGCATTTTAGAAAAAGTGCAAAAAACACAAAAAGAATTGCATTTTGGGTAAAGGGTGTGATAGGTTCTTTCAGTCTAAAAGACTGGGATTTTTGTTGTGAAAATCTCATGTTACCTGGGGATTATACGAGAAGTACAGCTTGTATGCAAGATATATGTACTGCCATACGTTTTGCACGTGCAGTCCACACTGCCATGCAGACATCTCAGCTTTCAGCAAACTTGCATGCTGAAAAATCATAATAGCAGCTCAGGTGATAATAATTTGACATTATATAGTTTTCAAGATGGCGGAAACAAGTATTCGAGAGCAGAGCTTTTTACATTAATAAATTTATACCAGTAAAATAAGTGTTTCTGGGATGATATATGTACGTTACACCATTTACCAACACCTTTGTTTTCATATTTTCTTCTGTTTTTCCGATTCTGCTATAATTGCCCATATACACAAGATTTTACGTCTCACTGCCATTTCTATACCCTAGATGAAATCATAGGGTAAGTCTATCGTTCCGCTTGTAACGCACAGAAATAATGTTATTTTAATTTTTGAACGTCCTTCTGTCCGTCCGCCCGTCATTCCTCACGATAGCTACAGAACGCTTGTACTTAGAGAGTTGAAATCTTGCACACGGACTTTAAAAAAAAAGTAAATTTATGTTTCAAACTGGGAGAGATCGGGTAACTCTTCGTGGGGTTGCCATACAAAAATGTCGGCTTTCACTATATATTTGGACACTGCCTGAGAACGCGTCAACGTAGAGAGCTGAAATCTTGTACAGAGCGTTTTTATAGAAATAATTAATATAATTTAAAAAATTGACCTAATCCGGTAACCTTTCTTTGTGTTACCACATATAAAAATTTAGGTTTTTTTACGTATATTGTGAAAACGATCAGTCCTAGACGTTTTCGTTGCACTGAAAAGTTCTACAGAATATGATATCAGATGAAATTAGTTACAACCATTTTTATTGTCCGATGAACCGTTTTAGACCGTCTTAGACCAATTCTAGCTTTTTTACTTTTTTTAAATGAACCTGCATGCAAGGTGATAAAACATCAAACGAACTGCTTTCTGCTGTCAAATTTAAAAACGCATGCAGCCTGCAAGCTGTACTTTCTCGTGTAATCCCCAGGTTAATTGGGAACAATAACGCTTTTAAAAGGTCTTTGAAGTAGATGAAAAATTTAAATTCCGTTCAATCCCGCCAAATGGTATGTATGATATGTGTGCTTACAAAATTAGTGTTTTAAAAAGCAACTTTTTTTTTTTTTTTTTTTTTTTTTTTGTAAATCATATACTAAATCTATTAAATCATATATGAACTTCCTAAAACGGGATTTTGTAATTCGGGATGATTAAAAAGAAGCATTTTTCTTGGCATAATTTTTAAAATGCGTTTTTTTTGTCTAGTAGGATATATGAAATAGAATTTCGCATCCAACCCGTTTGATTACATGTTTTTCCATAAAAATGTGTAGTATATTTAAGAAAAAAAGCACCCAAACAAATATATCTGCCTAGCCTATATATTATATTTTAGCAACTTCCCATCTACATATTGGTTCTATGAGTTTGAAGCTGTGGTTAAACACTTAGAATATACAACAAAATAAGAGGACAAGTGCGGCTCTGAGTGAAATTGCACTTAAATCAAAGCCACAGGAGCTTCACATGAGTCCTCTTTGTGCAATCTATCACGCTTTATATCAACATGGAAATGAAATTATGCAGATTCAATATTCAAATTTTTTAATTTTTTTGTTTTTACATATTGGGTAAGTACCACCAGACTATTGATGTACTGATGTAGTGATGGTGAAGTTTTGAAATAATCAGCAGCTGATATATTGCGAGGACATCACATCAGTAAGTGATGCTACATCTACTTAAAGTGATCTCATTTTTTATGTCAAATCGCAAGAAACCAAAAATTATTTGGAACCGAATGGCGAACTATTTTTTAAGAGCAGAAAATGAATTGCCTTGGCAATGGGACTACTGCGTGAAACCGTACATAAAGTCTTTTATGTTAATATGTACAATGTAACTATAAATCTAGTTATTATGAATGATTAAATTTATGCAAACCCCCTGGTTTTTATGATTTAATAAAAAATTCCACAAGAAAACATACCATATTTTCAAAATTTCCAACGAAATTTCTCTTCAAGCTTTTTCCAATTTATCCCTTTTGCAGTAGTTTGCACACATTGATTCCCACAGGCACCTTCATTTTTCAACACTTTGCACTAATTTTGAAACAAAATTTCGTTCCTTTTTTAATATTTTAAACTAAACCGACTTAATTAATTTGAAAATAAAATATCGATTGATGTCAGCAAAACTCAACAACATACAAATCACTTGCTGAATATCAGCAGATCAGTTAAATACATGAGTTGAGGAGAAAATGTTTATTCAATAGTCTGCAAAACTGTTTAATAAAAGCAGTTTTACTATGACAAATAGCACTGCTCAGATCCGCACTATAAATTGTTCAGAAAAATGGCCATCTAGACACGATGGTGGAAGCTGACACACTGTCTTGCATATATTACATTTATATGAATATGTATATATACATGCATTTACAAAAATAAAATAACACAGAAACTAAATTACCATGTAGATACCTAGTAGAACAAGTGAAAAAGTAAAAATTTATGGTAGGAACCTAATTCACACTATACCTACTAATATTTATTGAAATAGAAACATAATAGAAAAAGTTTTAATATGTATACAAATATTTATGATTATCTTATCGTCGAAAAGTATTTCAAACATTTTACTTTGAAAGTGAAAACAGCTCTTATCTTCCTCAGATAAATTAGCAGATTTTTCCAAAGATGATGCCATGAGCGAAGAACTTAAAAGATATTTACGTATACCTTTGAAGAGAATAATGTAAGTTTAGATGATAAGTAGTATGGTGTCAGACAATATAACATTTTAAATATTATAAAATATTCATTGAGGTCACAATTAACAAAAAAATAAGAGATCACGCAACTTTATTATTTAGTGAGTAACTGAAGCTATCAAAAAGCACAGTATATAACATAAAGACGTAGGTGGAGGGATTTCACTAAGTATATAAACGTCTGAATCAGGATGAATTTTACATATCGCCATAATGTTTCCAAATTTCTGCATGTCAACATTTTGTTAAAAGCAACTAAATTCATGGCACCATCAACATGTCGAATAATCTCTAAATAAATGCAAAATACTGGAGAAAAGCGTGGTGTGCCAACTACTGTGTAACGTATAACAATAGCTATAAATTTAATAAACGTTTATGTTCCACTCATACATGAATAAGGTTACAAGGTCCGAAATGAGATTTTTCATGTCAATATCAACTTTAAGCGGCCCACACACGATACAACCGTTGGACCAACAGTTGTATGGTAGTCCACACACGATACAACTGTTGGACCGATTTCTTCCGATGTCAGTCTTGGGTAAATTTTCATACTGAGTATTACGAAATAATGTCATCGGTTGTCAAAAAAAAGAAAATGTGCATTTGTTTTTCAGTTGTGATTATGTCTTTGAAAATTAATAATATATCAATAAACTCTTCCCAGAAGTCCTTATACTTAATAGACACCATTTTGGGTTGTTTTTTACAATGCAATTACAATAAAAAACTTCACAGATAATGAAATCGGTTCAACGGTTGAACAACAAGGACATACACTATACAACGGTCGAATATACAACAGCGGTTTACCTGCATGCACATCCAACCATCCAACCGAGCTTGCGATCGTTGGATGCTTCGTACAATTGGCCCACACACCATACAACGGTTGTATGCCAACACAGATTGGTGCAACAGTTGGACCAACAGTAGTATCGTGTGTGGGCCGCTTTACTGTGTGTCAGCCGAGAACATAATTTGAAACATCATCTTCATACAGTTGCATTTTGAGATGAACTACAAATATTTTCTAGGCCAATAATAATGGACTAAGTATAGACCCTTGAGGAACACCTCATACGAATTCAAGTAACCTTGATTCTGTATATTAGATTGATGTTTGTCAAGATATGAAAAACTTATGTGCACTGCACAAATATTATAATAGTTCAAAATTACTTTTAAGTAAATTTACATATTACTCCTTTTATATTGAAAAGTTCCTCTTTTAAAATTATAGAATCTTGTTTCTTGCTTTAACTCTGAAACTCTTATATAACAGCGAATTCTGCGCCCTGGTATTTCTTTGTAAATTCAAACGGAAGTTAACGTCAACTCCTCTAAAATTATATGCTTCTTTTTCTCGGGCCGAACGATTTACTTTCAATCTGTCATCGCTTTTTTCGGACTCCGAATTGTTCTGAATTCACCTCAGTTTTTCCCGGATTCAAGCAAAACAATTTTAATTTGTATTCGTAAATGTGTTGTTTACAATTTGAACGAGGTGGTAATAGTTGAGTTTAAGTTTCCTTTGTTGGAAAATGGCCTTATTTTTCATAAACAACAATTTTTACGAATTTTTACTTGGTTTTATCAAATGGAAGAAATGTCAAACACTTGAAATGGTTCTGTTCCGTTCCTTTTCTATGAGCACAGAATTAAATTATGATGACATCGTTCTGTCGATTCATACAGATTCATTCAGAACGAGAAAAGGAACGCAGCAATATGGTTGTATGTCTGTTACTAGGTTTAATTTACGGCGCAAATATTCATGTAGACGACCAGCTTTTACCTTGAATATAAACAGCAATACACTCAATTCAATTCGTTCTTTTTAACTCACTTTAGTGCTTCTAACATCTCATTGGTGTACACCTGTTCCACCGTAATATACACCTCATCGCTTTGCTTTGTAGCTTCTGCATCATCTCGATCGCTCCTTGTGTGCATAAGAATAATATTGTTGAACAATAGTCGAAGTGGAGTCTAACAATACTATTGTAAACATGGGTTCTGTTCCACTTTTGGCTACAGACGGCTATAGCCAGACTTGTGCTCTGGAGGTGACAAATTAACTTGACGTTAGTTTGAGCTTGCTATAGCCAAAAGTTGAACATGGATAGCTATCATTATTGATAATTGTTTCCTTATTCTTTTAAAAAAGCCTAACTTCTTTCCAATTTTCTTGCATTTCTATCTAATATTACTCCTCAATATTTCATCTCTTTTACATTTTCTATCGGCTCACGATAAATTTCAATTTCTATATCACAGTTTGTCTTTGGTGCCATAAATTTTGTTTTTTGCAAATTCAGCAATAATTCAATCATTTTTGGCCACTTACTTAAAGCCTTTAAATCTTGATCTAATTGCCATTTAGCTTGTGGTAAGTTACTTCCAGTGTGTCGTCCGCAAATAAACCCGGCTTTGCTACCTTAAACACATTTTCCATATTGTTAATATATAAAGGAGCAATAATGTTCCAAGAACCGATCCCTGTGGAACGCCCAGTGCTATTCCCTTTTCTCTTGAAACTAATCCGTTTACTTTAGTTCTTCGCGTTCTATCTTTTAGGTAACTTTCAAACCATTGAGATTATTTTCCCAAAGTTCTATATTTACGTATTTTTTTCAAAAGAATTAGGCTATCAATTGTTTCAAAGGCTCTTTTAAAATACATATACGCTATCGAGCTCTTTCGAAGAATTTAGTATTGTTTTAAATATCACCTTATAACGCTCCGAATGGCGTCAGAAATGATGTATTTCTTGATTTCCAATAAAACTATTTAGTAGCAAAGATATATTTATCAAAATCGAAAATAACTCCGGATCATGATACACTTAAAAGTCACATTATAAAGAAGATTGTTTTTTTTCGGAAGGGTGGAAATGTCAAAGGATACAAATAACGCATATAACTCTTCGTGATCATTAATATCAGCAAGACAAGACTGATTTTGAAACTTTATAATACACATTTATTTATTTATTTATTTATTCATTCCATCTACCGATTCACAAATCTTACAGACCAAAACAGTAAAAAAAAAAATATTAGTTATTATATTATAAATAGGCATGCACTAAGACTATGAAATATACCTGCGTAATAAGAAAGAATATATATTCACATATTAAGGAATTAAATAATATAAGCAAGTCTATAAAAAAGATAAATAATAGGGATGAGAAGAGGCTGAATATAAACTATCACAAAAAATGCCTTAACTAAAACCATATAGAGACAATAATATAAAGACGATTATAGGTATAGTTGATTAACATATTACATACAAAATAATATAACTAATAAATTTGGAACTAAAAATGAATATAATAAAAAAAGAAAATAACAAAATGCAAGCAACTATAACATTAATCATAATAAAAATCAAGTAATGATAAAATAAATAAAAAATAGCAATTAAGAGAAAGAAGCAATAAAGTTAATTACCGATTTCTTAATAGAACATCTACTTTCATTGAAGTCAATCATGCTGCTACAAAGATTAAACTGTCGAACAGAACGAGGAATTGGACCATTAAGGCAGTAATTTGACCTATGAAGCGATTCAAACAAGATGGAGAAGAACCTCAAATTTCTAGCGGGAGTGTAAAAATAAATACCTATGCTCGAGCAAGGAAGGAGAGACAATTCTATAATCCAGCAAATCCTTTATAAACATGACATTACGGATCTTTCGTCTTGTAGATAGCTTTTGCAAGTCAATCAATTGACATCTTGCATAGTACGGGGGCAGATCAGCACTCCAGTTAAGCTTCCTCAAAGCAAACCTGGTGAATCTCCTCTGGACACCTTCGAGTCTGTTACTATGAACAGCATAGTAGGGATCCCATAGAACAGAGCAATACTCAAGAATAGGTCTGACCAAGGAGATATACAAGCTTTTAAGAGTATAGAGATCAGAAAATTCCACAGCACGGCGTTTGACAAAGCCAAGACGAGAATTCGCTTTGCTCACAATAAAGTCAATGTGCTGGGAGAATGCCATACCAGAATCGACTATAACACCAAAATCAGATGCGAAATTACATTTGGAAACAGGAGATCCATTAATAAATATGTCAAATTAAAACGGCGAATCTCTTCAAGTTAAGGTAAGATGCTTACATTTAGATAAATTTAGAGATAAACGATTTAGACAGCACCAACGAGCGAACCTATCAACATTCTACATAAGTTTGGCTGCATCTAGTGCATCACCAATCTTGATGAATATTTTTAAATCATCAGCAAAGCCAAGACATGAAGCAAAATTGAAAGTCTTAAAAACATCATTGATAAAAATTATAAAGAGAATAGGATCCAAATGACTGCCCTGCTGCACACCAGAGGGTACGCAAATAGGACGAGATGTCACATCATTGATCTGTCTACGATTTAACAGATAAGCAAAGATGAATGAAAGCCGAACATACTTAGCTTTGCAAATAGCAGACGGATGTTAACCCTATCAAATGCTTTCCTGAAGTCTGTATAGAGGACGTCGACTTGACCAGAGTCCTCTATTACTCTTAGGGAAAAGTTGGAAAAAGATACAAGATTAGTCTCTGTAGATCTACCTTTAATGAAACCATGTTGAAGTGGAGAAATGTGCTCCTTGAGAAGGAATGAAATTTTATTGGTTACAATGCTTTCAAATAGCTTAGGAAAAACAGAGAGTTTACAGATTGGATGGTAGTTCAAGACATCATTCTTAGCACCAGATTTATGAACAGGACGCAGCATAGAGAGCTTCCATTGATCAAGAAACACTCCAGATGAAAGAGAGAAATTGAAGATGTAACACAGAGGATTAGATATTGCCTCACGACAGAAAAGACAAGTACAGATGGAATGCCATCAGGCCCCGAAGAAGTGGATGTACCAAGCTTGTTAAGGGCATCAATAACATCATTAACAGATATATGTAATGACCCCAAGTCAACAGAAGAGGCTATACTTGACAATAGGTCATCATCAAATGGTTGATCATCATCCTCAACATAGACATATATATTATGTATATGCGAAATCTTTGGAAATGTAGATAAATACGCCCCTATATATGTTTTCAAAATCATGTTACAATCTTGCAGGACAAGCTCAAAGCTATTTTGAAAGCGAAGATAAATTTTCTCAATGCGGTGTATCGAGATTACCTTTTGTTCGGACGATTCCAATAAAAGCTTTCCTTGCTTCAAAATTAGTAGGGGAGTATAAAATTATTCTGGAGCACCCTCTTACAGTGCAATAAGGTACTTGTTCTGTGGGCCCGATCAGAGTTACATACATATATCATAGCAAATGTAAAGACAGAAGAGCTCGCACGAATTAGAATTAACTCAGAGGCTTGCTATTCGGAATTCGAATTGATTTAAGATAATTAACTTCAAGCATTGTAGTAGTGATCTGGACAAGCTATCAGCACAGGTAACATTAGCTCAATGACCTCACGGATTATACCTATAATCAGAAGACTGAGGAATGCTGCGTTCCTTTTCTCGTTCTGAATGAATCTATATGAATCGACAAAACGATGTCGTAATTTAGTTCTGTGCTCATAGAAAAGAAACGAAACAGAACCATTTCAAGTGTTTGACAGTTCTTCCATTTGATAAAAGCAAGTATAAATTCGTAAAAATTGTTGTTTATGAAAATTTTCCAACAAAGGCAACTTAAACTCAGCTGTTACCACCTCGTCCAAATTGAAAACAACACTTTCACGAGGACAAATTAAGATTGTTCTGCATAAATCCGAGAATAACTCAGGTGCATTCAAAGCCATTCCGAGTCCAAAAAAATAAAAAGCGATGACAGATTGAAATTAAATCGTTCAGCCCGAGAAAAGAACGACATGGATTGAAAAAATTCATTCTGAACGAGAAAAGGAACGCAGAGGAAAATTAAACTCAAACAAGAGACTCGTGGTGCTAAAAAAGTCTTATCCTCAAAAGGTATGATTTACATTATTCAAATCTGACGCTTCAGTGTCTGCCAGGACACTCGGGAATTGATGGGAATGAAAATGCAGACCTACTGACAAAAAAAAGTGTAGCCATGCCCCTTATAGGACCAGAATCCTTTTGCGGTATCTCCTACAATACCGTGAAGTTTACCATGCAAACCTGGATCCGTAACCAAATGGACCAGAGCTGGTACTCAATGACAGGATCCAGACAAACCAAAAGAGACATCAAGAGACTTTCCTCAGAGCAGAGCCTGGATCCGTTGGGGCTATCTAGAAATCAACTCAGAATCATTACAAGAGTCCTAACCGGACACTGTAAGCTTAACAAACGCATGCATCGGATGCGTGTAGGTTATGTTTCGAAGAGGATAAAAAATCGGAGCATGTACTGTGTGAAGGTGAGGTCAGGCTCATACTTCTTACAGCATGCCGACTTCGATGAAATTTCTTCCAAAAAAATGTCGCTGTTCCTAGGAAGAGTGGGTTTGTTAGAAGGACTGTATTATGAGCGGTGTACAATAAGCCAAAGATGGCTGCAGTGCATAGGCCGCTTGACCCCCTTAAATTTATATCTTACATTATTCAAGGACATTCCTCTTGTCCGAGATATGGGACCGTTTAGTGATCCAGAATGTAGAGGCGGCAGAGATAAGTTCGAAAAAATTACATTTGCTTTGAAAAGATACAGTGGGCTTGGTTCCCACATCTTCAATGAACTGCATGAAGCAGGCAAAGAAAACTAAAAAAGAAACCTATTTGTAGCCTAGATTCTAGAATTTTGTTGGTATTAAACATTTTTTCAATCCATGTATCCATTCGTTCATGTCTTTGTATTGGTTTTGGCTTTGAAAACCAATCCAAGACAGTTAACTTTCTTCCAGTTAGAATTCGCTTAAAAATCACGATTGATTTTGCATTGGATTATACCATAGATGGCACAAGCTAGATGTCGCATGGCATACTAGAGCAGAGTATACAGATTGTGAAAGGGGTAGTGCATTCTGGAATGGGCCATAACATGTTTTAGAGCGTGCTGAAAGCAATTTTTTTTTTATAATAGCAGTTTTGTATACATTTGATCGACTTCCTCAACACTTCAGATACTAAAAAATATGAATCACTCGAAGTATACCTACATCATTTTAAATGTAGTGGTCCATTCCGAAATGGACTACCCAGCCATATAAATTTTGTATACTTTTTTGGTACTGCATGCGACATCTAGTTCTTGTGCCATCTATGATCATACTTAGATTTAAAAAATGCTCCACTCCGTTGCTTTAGCTTTGGATAAAAACATTATTGATGTACATAGTAAATGGGGAATATAAAAGTTCAATTGGTAGGTACAGAGCAGCCTTACAGAGGATGATAGAGATTTAAGATTGTATAAATTTTGGATGAAATAACTATTTCAAAATAGTTCAATATTTTCCCAACCCTAACTACAGTAAATAGCAAGGCTCTCAATTAAATATAATTAAGCATTGACGAAAGTAAAAGGAGAAAAGTACAAACGATGTTATGTTACCAGTCACACAGCACGATAATCTGATCAAATTTTCTTTTCGCAAACAATATGCAATTTTCATAATTTAATCAGAAAAATTCGTGTGAAAAATTCTCTTTCATACGTATGAAGGTATCTTTCAGGTGTGATGGCCAATTTTTTACCACCTTGTAAATCTGTTCAATATACTTAAAATAAAAATAAATAGGTAATATTTTTTAAATTTGTTTTTGAATTTTATACATCGTGCTTCCAAAGTGCACGCACGCTAGACAACAAAGCTATGAAAAACATTTGTCGCAATTCATTTTACCAAGACTCCAAAAGCCATTCCAAAAAGGTACGACGAAAAGAAAACAAAAACAACTTGATGGAGCTCGCCTAGCTAAAGCAGCAATGACTCATTACGATGGAATTCTTGAAATTTCTCAATTAAATCAATGTTTTGTTTCGATAAACTAGGTATTTTCTAATAAGTTATATGTAGTTCGCTTCAATTTTTATGGAAATTTTCTTTTTAAAAGGTTTTTATAATAAATCTGTCAATAATATGTAACCCTTTTACCTTTCTTTGAAGGATTCCAATCCACAACTAAACAACTATTGCCATTCACTTTTATTCTTTGGTAAAAACTCACTTTTCTTTTATTCTCACGTTTTTCTTTTAATAAGAAAACTTTGCTTTAACCTTCACTATTAGTAACTTGTCTTAAAAATTAATAAAATCACATTAGAAAGTGCACAGGCCCGTACACCTTGAGCTTGAAGTTTCACAAAGCACTTTATGATTGAATTAAGTTGCAATATGTAGCACTCACACTACGAAAACTAAACCCAATAAAACAAAATTATGTTTATTCCGATAATTATTACAGAACACTTCCCGGTAATTAATTTTTTATAAAAGATTTTAACTACGACGATTTCCGATAATTCCCGTTTATCCAGCAAAACCACAAAACCTTCGTCACCGACAGAACATTCTCAATTGAAATTGTTTTGTTAACAATTTTGGTGAACAACTTTTCCTACTTTTGTTTCGCCCTGTTATAAAAATTGCTTTTGCTACTTTTGTTTCGCCGCTGGAAAATGTTGTGAGAAAGTATGGAAAGAATGACATTTGGAAATTGAAATTGGAAAGTTGATGGAAAATAGTACTGCCAAGTGTACATTTTATAATCAACGTTGTATTTATTGAAACGGATTGATTTTTATTAATTTTTGCTTGAATACATTACTTTTAGCGCTAGCCTAATGGGCGGGCAATGGCCTGAGAAGAGCAGAGTAATTATTTTGAGCTCTGTTCTCCTAAGGAGTAAGAGTTCTTTTGTTTTTCGGCTAGATGTGTCGATAAACTTTTTTGCCTGACGAAGTCGTTGTAACCTTTCCCAATAAAGGGATTTTTATTTGTTCTCCCAGGTAACACTTTGAGCTGCCACAAAATAACCCTGGTCCGACAAAGGAGGCTTCCGCTTCTCTTTTGGCAAGGCTGTCAGCAATTTCATTACCTTTATGGCCCTAATGTCATGAGGATAACTTTATTTCTCCTTGATAGATTTTTAAGGGCTTGCAGACACTCCCAGACTATCCTTGACTGGATAGTGTAGGACTTTAAGGCCTTGAAAGTGGCTTGACTGTCCCAGAGCATATTAATGGCTGAGCCATTTAGGGCTCTTTTAATGCAGGTATTGGTGCATTCGTCTATGGCTAATGCCTCGGCCTGTAATATGGTAGGGGTAAAGCTCTCGGCCTTTGATATATGGTATCAGGCGGGCCGTATATACCCAGTTCGACTCCACTGTTCGTTTTGGAACCGTCTGTAAGCCACACCATCGCTCCTTGTTGGAGTCTAATCTAGACTACACATTATAGCCTACTGCGCTTCATCAAGGGGAAATGGAGACTTACTTCAATGAGTGAACCAACATACTGTATATTATATTGCATTATCTCAATGCTTAATCATACCCTGCTCACTTCGCAATTTAATATAGAATAATAAAAAAAAGAGTTCATAAGATCAAGCTGATCTACTTCTAAATACACATTGCGTCTTCTGGTCTGTCGGTTTTTATTCGAAAAATAATCGTATTTAACTAAAATTCACATTAGATCACAAATCCATATGAATGAGCAATGTAAATGGGCGTCGTCAATTTCCACAAAATTGGTTCATTAAAAAAATATAAAAATTGTTTAAGAAGAACATTATACATGATTCACAGAAAAATTGTTTCTCGATCTCTTGCTGCTAAGCGTATACTTTTATAGCCATCCCCCAAGTACATAATATTATCTAGCCTCCAACTGTTTGATAAAAGTTGGAATTTTTGGGGGCGTTGAACAGAACCACATTTTTCCATATGACCCATTTTAAGCTATCAAATTTCAATTTAATTTTAATTTTGATGGATAAAAAGCAATTAATACCAAGTAGTAACAGCTGAGTTCTAATTTATTTGATTGCTCAAATACCTTGGAATAACTTTATTTTGCGTATTTTTCATGCATAACTAAACTGAAAAATTTAAGTGAAATTTATTTTTCATTTCGTTTGTAAAATAAAAAGTGTTTGCTTGTTTTAATAAACTGCACGAATTCTGTGCTTTACTTAAAGCATGAACTACTAAACGTTATGAAAATAATTGAAGGAGAATAAGTGAAATTACATATTTGGTTCATTTGACCGGATCTGTTCATTATATACACTTTCTTCAGCACTATTTTGCATTTCATGTCATGCGTATCTTTTCGAAGGTGGTTAAAAGAAATCAATTACTTATTACAAGATCACTCAAGCTCATAGAACGTATTCATGAGCAATATAAACTAATTATGAGTCAAACATGCACAATATAAATAAAATTTAATGAGCTAAATTCCAAGCTACTTAAAAGAATTGTTAAGCTATTTTTTTATAAGACGTGTGCCTACCACCGCCTTAAACGATTGTAGTCAGTGTAGATGTTTGCTAAGATATTTACTGGCAACTTTCAATCACATGTGATCAGATTAGTCTGTGGTACTGAGTCTCAACTTAATGCACATACACTGTGATGGCATGGGCCAAAATGTGATGATCATAATGACAAGACCTTCCTCACTCCAGGGAACTTCATTGTAGGAACCGCTCTGTTTATAGTTCCAGAACCATGTTATCACGATATCCTACTGAATCGCTTATCACATTGGTACTTAGTACGAGGGATGTACGGTCATTTCTGGCGACAATGGCAGAAGGATTACCTTCACCATCTGCATCAGAGAGCTAAATGGACAACGAAGCAATATTCGGTGGGATTAAATAATCTGGTACTGTTCAAGGATGATCGCGTGCCGCCCTCTAAATGGCTAGAAGGACGCATAGCTGCGACACATCCAGCAGCAGGTGGCCAAATCCGCGTAGTCACAATAAAACCGTGCAGCTCATTCTACACTCTATATCAAATTTGATGCTACTTGGAAATAATGGCAGTTGATTATTTATATAAGCTTGCTATAATTATATATCCACATAAGGGTTCCCTTTACTCAAAAAATCTTTAAATTCGACTACAATAAGCCAAAACTCTGAAGAATTCAATGAAACCTAATGCTATTTTGCTAAATTTTCGAATCTGTTCAAATCTAAGCTCTGCGAGCTAGCAAGAGCTCCTCGAGGATAAACATAACACTAGATGTGCAAAATAAGCCTACGCACCATCCTATAAATCTATGCACTGTTCTTCTTCTACCAACTTTCAGAGAGAACAGCAAAAGAGGAAGCACACCCTTCCAAAAAATTCTACATTTGTGCCAAATTTCATAAAAACAGCTTTTGGAAGATTATATGTATGGAAGTAAAAATGGACCGAATCGCTGGATAAATCTATACTCTCAAATCATGATACATACCTTGCCTTCCCGAACTCAATTCAATTGACCTGACAGCTCATAATGTGGTAGACATTTCGTTCGTTTCGATTTCTCTTGCCCTTACCAAAATAAAAAAAATATTTTTACTATCCCACCAACACTTATGCAGTTTTCTCGAAGCGATTTACATTTAGGAAGCAAAAAGAACTAATGTTTTTGGTGAATTTTTAATCGGGTGTTACTTTTATATCTTAATTCTGCACAATTCATAACATGCCTTATCCTGATAGTAAGATAACAGATGGATTCAGGCAATGCTTTCCAACAGGATAATCAAGACGCAGCTGTTTTGTCAAACGCTGGAGGTGCACATCACCAGAGGTTGCTTCAAGGGGGAGTATTGTCTCCACTGCTGTGGTCCATAATAATTGACGACCTTTTAGTTCAACTAAACAACCAAGATATTGAATCGCAAGGTTAGGCTGATGACCTTGTTATCATAATCGAAGGTAAATATGAGCGCTTGCTTTCTAGAAGCTCTAAGTATTGTTCAATACAGGTGTGCTGTACACAAGCTATCAGTCAACCCCAGAAAAACAACAATTATACCCTATACCAGAAGAAGGATAATGAGAAATATTACTAGCTCTACCCTCTTTGGTAAGGAAGTCCCAATGTCCAAAAATGCTAATATCTTGGGATAACTCTCGATGATAAGCTCAATTGGAATAAATATATTGACAAGGGAGTCAAGAAAGGTACAGTAATGCTGTAGAGCTGTAAAAAAAACGGGTGGCGGGACATTGGGACTCAAGCCAAATGTAATGGCTATACAAATCAGTAATCAGACCTATGCTGCAGCAGCATGGTGGAACGAATGCAAACAAGACAGCCATCAGTTGGCCCGTCTAAGTGTAACTGGTGCCATGCGCACAACATCTACCAGCGCAAAAGAAGCACTATTGAACCTACAGGCACTCAGCAACGTTGTTGAAAATGACGCTGGACTAATGTTATACAGAGCCCGAACAGTTGGGTGTAGTGAATGGGACTCCAAAGGTCTACGCACTATAATCGAACGAATAGAAGCACATGATATCAGAAAGGATGGTCGTTAAACACATCCTCTGTCTGCCTCTCTCAAAGTTAAGATACCAAATTGGGATGAAATAGATACATATCTAGAAAATGAAAAAAAAATGGTACACAGACGGTTCTAAAACCGAGAAAGGAGTAAGGGCAGGAATATTATGGTGAAAACCAAGAGCTTATATCTATCAAAACCTAGGAAAATTCGCCTCGATATTCCAGGCAAAAGTATATGCTATCAGTAGTTATGCATACGAAAACCTCAGTCGATCCTACACTAACAAAAATATATATGTATATCTATACAGATAGCGAAGTAGCATTGAAAGTTATCTCATCAACTGCGTCAAAACGAAGTATACATGGAAATGCATTCAAGCGCTAACAAACCTTGGCACAAAGAACCACTAACACTTCAATGGGTGCCCGAAACAATCGGGAGTTGATAGGAATGATAACGCAGACTTACTGACAAAAAAAAAGAAGCATCTATGCCCCTCAGAAAGCCGGAATTATTCCGCGGTATCTCGGATCTGCGGATTCAAAACCAAATGGACCAGAGATGAACTTCAGTGATAGGCTCCAAACAAGTCAAAAGATTCATAAAAGGACCTTCACTAAAGAAGAGCCTCGATCTTTTAAGGTTATCCAGGTATCAACTCCAAATCATTACAGGAGTCCCAACCTGACACTGCAAACTAAACCAACACAGACATCGGATAGGTATATCACCCACTGATGTATGTAGGCTATGTCTCGAAAAGGATGAAACATCGGAGCACGCCTTATACGAATGCAAGACCATTGCACATTGTAGATTCTAGGTTTTTGGCTCACATTTCTTAAAGACTACGCCTACCGACTTTGAAGAAACTTTCCCAAAAAAATACTACTCTTCCTAGGGAGAGTGAGACTATTGGATGAACTATAAAGAAATCGGTGCAAAATAAGCCAATGACTCACTGCAGTGTAAAGGTTACTCGCCCCGCTAATCTTAATCTAATGTAATCTATCCTGTCACGTCTTCTATGTGACTTTTGTCTTATGTTTCATAACTTTATGAAATTTAGATTAAAGCATAATTGAGTCTTTTTGTAAAATCTCGTTTAATTATACTATAAACTTAAAAATATTTTCCATCTATTCTTTATCTACCAGATTTCGACAAATATAGGAGCTCTGAATCCAACTTTATATCCAAATGACTATTTATTGAGTATTCAGTTCTTTATACTAGACATCAATGATAAATGTTATGTCTTACCGGTCTGAAAGCACTTTCAATACAAATATTAATCAAATCACGATATTTTATTATTTATTTTTATTAAAACTATTGCATTCAACTCTTTATAAATAGCTTAACTACATATATGACCTCATAAATGCCAACATGTTCAACAATTCCAGATAACTTTATCTTAATATTTCGTGCTCCCAATCAATTAAGTTTAACTGAGGTTTGTGCCTCTTCTGGGGGTCTGAAAGAAAAGAAAAAAAAAACATAAAAGTTTAAAAATATAAAATTATAGTAATTACAACATTCAACGACTTAGAAAATATAAATTGCAAAATTCCTAAGAATAAGAAAGCACAACAAAATTGCAATAATTCTTTCATACATAAAATCTTAATTTAGAAAAAAAAATAGTCATGCTTACTTATCATTGCGTAACGTTGCTCATTCTGCAATTGTGCGTAATCAATATTTGGTCCCATCAATTGTTGAGAAGTCATTAATTCCGGAATCCAAATTTCATCCAATGAATCCTTAATGGCAAGCAATAGTTCAGCGAAAGAATTCTGAATTTCTTTAGCCTCTTTATCACAACATATTTCCATTAGAGCTTTGCATGTTTCATGGATATGAACCTGCTGACCAATAATTCTTGTTATTAGATTATATAAAACATCAATTAGTGCAATGTCTTCGAATGGATTGCCTTCTTTTAGACTAAGTAGCTTTCTCTCGTGCTTTCGACGATTTTTACTTGATCTGAATGTTTTTCTATGAATAATTTCATTACGTTATGATTGATGTTTATTAAGTAGGATATGATTTAACAAACCCAGTTCCTCTGGAACTACCAGTATAATTAGAAGATTTTATGCTACTAGTATCTGATAGAAGATCACATTCATCAACGCCATCCTCATAAACATTATCAGCATTACGTTGTGCTCGCTCTTTTCGCACAATCGATAAACGTATTTTATATTTTATAAATTGTTCTCTGTCAGAATTTAAATTCATTTGTAGAGTTTTTGTGTAATCTTTAAGATGTGATACAATCATAGAACCTACAGATGAAAGAGTGGTATTAATTCAAGTGACACCAAGTAATACAAAAAAATACAAAAAAAAATCAAATTGCTTTAACCCTTACCAACTAAAGTTGAATCTTCCATTTTAACTTCATAAATTGCTTTAAGATAGTGTCGACCTTTTAATAAACATTCTAGAGCACGGCTAAAATCACCAACGTAATTCTTTATAAGAAACCATGCTTCATCAAATTTCCCTTTTTCTAGTAAAGCTGTAACTAAGGATCTGGAAAATTGAAAATATTTAAAAAAATTACGAAGAAGCTTATTTTGTAACATTCATTTTCAATTATTCAATTACTGCACTAAAGGCTTATGTTTAAAGATACCTCAGCATAGCACATTATTCTGAGCATAAGATTACACAAAAAATATATATAAAATTTAGATAAGGGTTGGTAGTAATTATGAAGTTTAGAGTAGAGAAAATGCTTAACATCTCTCTCGGGATAGCTGATAAAAGGCGGCTTCTAATTATGATTGAATGTTAACCGAAATTTTCTGCATCGCTAGTTTCAATAAAGAAGCTACCGAGATAAGATAAGTTTTTAACAACCTACAATCAACCAGGCAGGACAAAAATCAGTTATAAAAATTAGAGTACCGTAGGACTATATATACTGGGCATATGTATTAAATTTTCTATTATACATCAATGATATCATCGACCAGCAGCAATGCTTAATTATGCATAGGTGCTGATAATTGAATCTCATCAGTGGATTTTTGAAGTAAAATATTTCTAGCACGCCTATCCAGCTGCTTTAATAAAAATTTTTAGAGCTCCGCCTTTACAACCTAAACTATCTTGTCGTACTTCGCTATACACATCAAAGTTATAGGACAATGTACTATTATATAGATGTCTGCATCTAGGATTACTATAAAAACCCTTATTATCTTCATTATTTTCCGAGGAGCATGTTCGAAGAGCTTTTCAAATATACCAACTTTTAATCGTATTAAACGTCTTTTTGCAATCCACAAAATCTAGGTAGAAGGGAATAGGTACTCTGTAGATTGCTCCAAGGTATTATTGTGATGATCTATACAGGAACGACCATTTCTAAACCAAGCTCGCTGCATTCTTATCGTATAATCGACTAAGACTTTATCTCTTTTCAAAACCATATAATACCGGGAAGGTTTATAGGAGAGCTACCAAATGAATATTGTCAGCTGCACATGGTAAAAGCAGAAAATGCGGTAAATAGTGCCAGTATGCAAGCTAACTAACATAACTTAAAGTAGGGACATCATATTGCAGCTACTATTATGTCCCGCGAAGAAGCTAACAATAGATTTGATTTTTACGATACTAAGTACATAAAATTTGGCACCATATATATGAATAAATTTATGAAGATTTACATAAGTAATTATTTAGAGCTTTTTTTTTGTGATTTTCTTATATTTAAAAATGTTTAAAAATATGTTATTGTTACGTTTTACAAATAAATAAATAAAAAAGAATTTACTTACAATGAAATATTCCTCAACTCCTCTCTGTCATTGTTCGTAAGTGTTTTTGTAAGTACTAAACAACGTGTCCAATCCAAAACATGTTTAGCACTTAGAATAGCTTGCAACAAATCTCCACCTCTTTCGTACATAATACTTGCATTCTCATGCTTACCTTGAGCTCTCAAATAATCACCAAATGCTAAAGCAATTTCCTTATAGCCTTCTTCATTATTTCCGAAAACAGATAAGGCCTTCTGAAATAATGTATGCTTTTGCACAAATTGTATACATTCCTCAAGCCGACTTTCCCCACATTTGGCAATATGTTCAAGAGCTTTTTCATATCTCTTTAAATGTTCATCAATTTTAAAACGGCGATAGTTTTCTTCAAGTTGTTTAAGCTGATTCAAAAAAGGAACATATTCTTTTGGATCTTTTTGTGATTTATTTGCCACATAGAGAACTAAACCGAAATCATACATGCCAAGAGCTACATCGTATAGACTATTTACATCTACTAAATACAAAAGATATTTCAAGGCTTCTTCAGAGTTTATCTTTTTACTACTATCATCTTGGTCCGTTATTATATCCATTTCATTTTTCTTTTCAGTCCAAATAACATCTAAGGCTTTTTCTAAATTTCCAGTTTTAACGTAGGTAGTAATTATAGGCAATAAGAAGTGCTGGAAATTTTTTTCTTCCATATGTTTGCACATTTTTTGACAAACAAAATTTATTTTATTGTCCACAGAATAATCGTCGGGATATTTACTGACTGATTTATTATAATTACTAAAATACATTGTTTTTGTAAAATCATCGTTCTGCAATTCACTTAAAAATAAATTTAACCAATGTGGATTCGATACTTCATCTAAGAATGTATCTATTTGTTTTAGAAACACTTCAGGATTATGATCAACTATAATATTCAGATTTATTCGTTCCTTTCTAAGCATATCCATAGCTTTTCGATATGATAATTTATCTAAAAGTTCTCCAACTATGTCAAGAGATAAGACTCGGGGATTTATAGTTTCCAGATTACCCCTAGGCATTTGGATCACAACTCGTGAACTATGTGGAACGATTACAATGATTTTACCACCACGCTCCAGTTTTCTTTCGTCAACAATTAAATTGTCTGAAATTCTCATAAATTTGATAGAACTTACAAGAGTGAATACCAAGTATTTCTGAGCTATAAAGAATGAAGTCACATCTGATGCAATTTTTGTACTGTCTACGTATAAATTTCGATTAGATTGCAGTGATACTACTTTTAAGACATTGTCTATCTCTACTGCTTCAATTTGCTCACAAAGGTCGATTAACTTAGAAAATATATTAGAATTTTCTAAATATTTATTGGATTTTATATCTATTGAATATACGACCCCATTTTGTAGTTGGATCAAACATATGTCCGATTTTGCGTTTATCACGTGGCTAGCTAGACCGTCTAATCGAATCTGGGATACAATTTCTAAGATTTCAGTATTAAAATATGCCAAACATAGAACAGATTTATTTCCCTTGTTTTCACAAAAAACAATTGAATCATCACTCAACCACATCCAATGATTCTTAGAGAGAGGAATATTTGGCTCTTCATCGCTTTGCTTAGCACACCGTAGAAACTTCATAGTTTTAATTCGTTGCCTTTCTGATATAGATTCATATTCTAAATCGTAGAAAGAAATTTTATTATCGACTGTCACGAAGAAAAGTTGATTAAAAAATCGGGCGTCTCTGGAATTCCTTATGAAACCACATGAATTTATATATGACGGTGATTCTAAAACGAAGCTGGACATAGGTGGTGGGATTATATTATTTCGAAAATCAGACACCAGCAATTTGTTACCATCTATGACAGCAACAATAGACTGATCGTGAATTGTGTTACCAAAAGAATGATTAACAGCGAAAATCCATTTGTAATGAAAATAACTGCCATCTGCAAGAAGGATATGCAAAGTTTTGCCTTCATTCATTTCTAAATCCCACAAAGAGTTGCTGATTTTTGAATGGAATTGTAGACATTGTTTAAGATACCAGTGATAATTGGAAATTATGTACAAATATAAACTGCTTCGATCGTCTTTTACAGTTTCAATACATAGTATGTCAGAGTCTGTACTCCAACTGATATTAACAATAGGCTCATCTTCATGTTTAAAAGGTAATATAAGTTCTCTATGTCGCAATCCATTTTTCTCGAAAAGTGCAATGGTATATTTATTAGGTAAACAATGAGGTACAGCTATCCATGATCCAGAAGGTTTCCATGCTATACATGTTCCCAAATCGTTAATTTTCTCTGACGTATATTGCAATTTTCCTTCTTTGTTATAAACTTTAAACATTCGACCAATAGAACTGACAAAAGATACTGCAAACAGCTCGCTATCTCCCCTCCAAGTTATGTTAATGGTCTTATCGAATTCATCGAAATTTTTTGGTATTACAAAATTCAATTTCTGTTTTGCTGCTTGCTTACCTTCAGATCCATGAAATTGAGTTTCTTTCTTACCCCAGCCAACAGTTATAAACTGTTGATCTCCAAAATCTACATCATCCAAGGAACATTCTGATATAATATCGAAAGTGCATGTCATAACAACAACCATATTTCGTTCTGTTACAAATACCACAATTTCTTGATCATGACTCCAAGACATTCTTTTAATTCCACCTTCACAAAATGTAACCTCTTGAGTTTCTTTTGTTGAAGGATTTATTAGAATTACTTCACCGTATTTAGAGGCGGCACATAATTCATTGTTAATGGCTAAATGTTCACAGCCAACAACTTCCATTAATCCATAGAGGAGCTCTGTTGAATCTTTCAGCTCATCATAAATAGCGATTCCATCATTCGTATACAAATAGAAATTGTTATTGGAGCCATTTGAGTCTAGAACTAATTTACCGCGGTCAGAAATATTGATGTTCTTTTGATAGCAAAAAGAAAGCTGGAGATTCTTCATATTTTATTGTTATTAAGGAAAATCACTTTATAGAAAAATGCACTACACTTTGGCAAGTAACGAGTCCGCACCGTATACCATAACCATACGACGCACTGTATAAATGTCAAAAGAGAGCATGTTTTCGGTTGTCTTGTGGTTTTTCAATTGACATGAAGAGGGTGCTCACATCGCTATAGAGACAATTTAATTGGCAAAAAAGCAAATTTAAAATTGGGTGTAGTTTCGTAGTTTTTTCTTTATTTTCCATGAAAAGAATAAAAGAATAGAGTTTACGCTCAGTATCATGTGGGATAAGTATATTTGAAATAAAAACCATAAAAAACAGGTGATATAATTTTAAAAATATGTATATAGCGAATTATTTTATATGATAAATTTATTAAACATTTTCTAACTTTTGAAACATTTTTGATCATTTTTAAACATATGAAGTATTCTAGACATCACAGATCCAATTAGAAAACTCTTTATCAGTGCTAAAATAAACAATGCCACACTGTATACCTTCTAAGTAAAGTTTATAGCAAAAACAACTTGGCGCTATCTGAAAACATGGATGGGTATCTGTCGAATTCTCTGATGGGCCTCTGGTCACAGTAATGTACCAGGGAATAAGGCAGGTAACAGGTAATGAATTTGCTAGCAAGAATTCAGGTATGACTTTTATCAAGAAAAAAAAATTATTTACTACTCTTAAATACACTCACAAAATAAATAAGGCTTGCGAAGACCGAAATCAAATATGAGCCAACTGAAAGTTTGAATTTCAGTGAAAGGAAAATATCTAGCAACAAATTCATTATGGATTTGCTATAAAAGAAGAACTCCAAATATTTAAAGGAGCTAAGATTTAATTACAGATAGTTATTACGCTCGACAAGACCCGGTGGTGGAGATGGAACCAGTTAAACTTAATACTTTGCTTCAGGAGGATATAAACAAATCCTGATCAGGGACTACCGTTAACAAGCCAAAATTACACTTGTACTTTCAACATTTAGTGCATATGAGGGCAGACAATCATATGGAATTAATTTGATTTGCTTAGATGTATCTCCATGGATCCATTGTTAAATCGATTATTGATTATTTGACAAGAATATTTTAACTAGAATTTGCGTCAGTTTAGATTTTGTTACAAGCTAGTGATGTCGAATTTATACTACAATAAAATTTGGGAAAAAGCTCAAGAAGAGCTAGAAACTTTAGCCGTCGTTGATTATGAAAATCAATCGAAAGATCCCCAGCCCGATAGGACACAAGTACAGCGCGGAACCTATGAATTGTATATACGTTACATAATTATTGCAAATAGACTGGAAGAGGTGTACGATAAAATGGTTCAGCCACAAAAACGGCTCTTGGTTAAGAAACTTCTAGATGCTTGTTTGGGTAGAGTAATAGAGCTAAAACACGATTTAGTGAACGTAGATATGATGGAGTTTAGCTACAATGATGCAATTATGGAAAAGTTGAAGTTGACTCCATTGGATATTGAAATTCGAATTCCCAAATATTTTAAACGAGAGCGTGAAAAGGAAATCCGAGAAAGAATGCAATTTATCGATGATGTGCTGATTAAGCTTGGCTATCTTGAAGAAGATCAAACTGAAGAGAAATTAACTGAAATCGAAGCAATACGACTCATACAGATTCATGAAAGAGCCCGCCAAGGTAGATTAAGGTATATGTTTACATAAAGAGATTTCAATTAGGATTTAGTGATGCTAAAAAAAACATTAAATCTATATAGAGCTCATTTTATGAAAGAAATCAAAATGATGAAAGAAAAAGTTAAACCAGATGCTAGCGAGCGTGCCGAAACGGGACTTTTGGCTGCAATGAGAATTCAAAAAATGTGGAGAGGTCATGCAGCACGACGAAAAACAAGACGAAGAAAAATGGAGGAATCAATATTAATTGGAATGGTTCCACCGCCAGCTAGTAATCAGAAAAAAACTCAAACTCTTGATAATATGAATGAGGTAAGAGTAAATTTGATTTATTATTGATTTAAAAAAAAAATTACTTAGTAACAAACTAACATGGTTTATTTAATAGATTATAAATGAAAGGTACAAAATACAAGCAGAGTATAAAGAGCAATTCGAAGCAACAATGAATTTAACAAAGGAAGAAATTAAAGCTAAACAAGGACCCGTTTTAATGGAAGACATAGGAGATGACATAAGAGCATGGATAAAAGATCAATATGAAAAAACTGGAAAAATTCCAGATTTTCCTTCGGAAGAGCATGGAGGATCTAGACACTTGTTTAGTAGACAAGGTAACTAGAATTTCAATATTATTAATATTACAACAAACTAATCGCACATTTGAATTGAACAACATGACCTGTGTGACGCCATTCTTCGAAAATTTTTATCTTTTCCGTTGTCTGTCCTAAAATCATGACAACGCTGGCAAGCCAATGAGATTTCGGATCTTTACAGGCTGGTTTAAGAAAAGATAAGAAATAATCTCTAGGAGATGCCAGGTAATAACTTGTCAGCCTCACATAAACCTTAATAGTATCAAATGCATTGGATTTACCTTATATACCCCTTATCCCATATATGTAAGTCTAAGTAGTTTGGATGAATCTCATATTAATGGTGAGGAGCTCAGATAACTTCTATTTTGGTCTCCTCATCTCCAATGTTGTTAATTTTAGACTCGAATCACTCCAGTGAATTTATGTAAAAACTTATTTACAAAGGTATCCAGTCGATAGTTTATAAATTTGGAATTTTGGGTAATCTTTCGCAACAGTACATTTCAATACTGCATTTGAAAAATTTTAGCTTTTGTTTTAACCTACATCCTATTGAAGTTCCACATCCCTGACAGCTAAGAAGGGGCACTTACTATTATGTAAACTGATATCTTATTATAATAATTATTGATGCTATCGGGGCAATAGATGCTCTCCATTTCCTTTATATTTTAGTTATTTATACATATGTGGTGCTGGTAGGTGTAGTTTCCTTTGCTTTTACTGGATTCAGTTTCAAAACAACTACTTTCTTCTACGAGACTTACATCCAGTATTTACGGTCCTATATATTCAAATAATCTAAAACGGGGAAACGATAAATCTATTTCCACTGCATGCCGAGCTTGTTTGGTGTCGGTTGTTTTTTTTTCCAATTACTAACTGTAAAATAAAAATACGGAAATATGGAATAATTTAGCTATGAAAAACTCCTTATCAATTCTATTATTTTTTAGAAATTAGCTCGTCCACATGTGTTTTATCTAGCCTAAGTACTTTTATAGCCAACAATAAAGGGATCCCATATTTCGTGCTTTGTTCCCTTTTGATCCGCAAGTTTCAGATGTAATCAACGCAGGAATATCCTTTTCTAATCTTAGTATCTGTTTTTTTTTATCAATTGCAGTTTTAAAACGTCTGCTGATAAATTTCAGCAACTCGGACAGAATTTTCTCCTAGAATGTTTTCCCGAGAGCAGTTTTTTTGTTGATGCAACATCCTGCGGTTGCCTCTGTTTATTGTGTTTTCAGCTTTTAATGGAAGTTTACTGAAGATGAAAATATTCATTACAAAATTCTTGGTGTCATTGTTGTGCATATTTTGAATATATAGAATGGTTCCTTACTGTTGTAAGTTTTGGCCGCATGTTAGCCAAAAAAAATAGGCTAAAACAATAATAGAAATTTTTGGAGCTGTGCTGGCATTAGCACGACATTTGCTGCAAAATTGTAGCAATGCGTTAAACTTCTCATAATTTTTCCACAGCAACAGTAACACGCTACTAATCCAACTTTTAACACCTACTGCAATTCATCTTTTAGTTATCAGTCAATGGCAACATTCAGTTTTATTTTATTTTTATTCTCAAGTAAATCATCATTTTATCAGCTAGTTATGTTTAACAACTTTTCATCTGCCGTAATTCTAGTATTATTCTATTGCAGCATAATTACTAATTTATATATTTTTACTTAATTTTCAGGTACAGAAAGTGAAATGAGTCGTTCATCCGGAGTTTCATCAAAGGAATCTCGAAAAACTAAAGATAAATTAAAATCTCCACCAAAAAGTGGAGATCTTAACGTGGAGGAAAATATGGAAGGCGGTTATCGGCCAACACAATCCACACTTTTACCTGATATTAAATCTGGAATTGATGAGTAACTATAATTATACAAATTTTATTACTAATCACCACGTTTGTATGTATGCAGAGTTGAAAGGTTGAGTTAAAATTAGATTCAGTCAGTAGAAATCGAGTTGAGATGTACTTACATAGTTGAAGTGACGACATACATTTCTTTTTTCTATTATTATATAAATTAACGATGTTTCATAAAAACGAATCACAACAACAAAATTTCAAATCAACATTTGCATTTGTCACTTTGACTATACTCAACTTCTCAAATGCACTCAATTCGAATCAACTCAAATTCAATTGAGCCTGCGTATACATGAATTTGAACGCAGATTAAACTAACCTTAACGATTCATGTAGTTTACTTACATGTTAAATGTTAACACGCAGACATTTAAAATACAATTTCATTTAGATTTAATGATGTTTGGCGAGATAAAGATGAATCCTCGAATCTACGGCAGATGCATTATGAGGATATGGTGTATTCAGAAAAATATAATGAAGTAGAAATTGAACTTAGAAAAATCGTCGATGATTTAATGCGACAAGAATTGGAGCAATTACAGGTGATTATAAAATAATATTTAAAAACAACAAAAAAAACAAAAATAAAAAAAACTTGTTCCGCTTAGGCTGCGTTGGGTAAAAAAGCTAAAAAAGGCGGGAAAAAAGCTCGCCGTAGTGGTAAGAAAAGTAAAAAGAAGAAAGAAAAAGATCTTACTCCAGATAGAACTACTGAATCACTTTTTGAAGAACTTGTTACAAACGGAATAATCCGAAAATATCCAGAGATTCCATTAGCGTCTTATTTAGGAGAGAAAGCTTACTCTGAACGTGATGGAACTAATCCGACACCTGGTGATATCAAACAACTTTTAAAGGAATATTGCATTCTTCCTTTAGGATCAGAAACTATTCGAAATAATTGTCCTTGTATAAGATCTGTACTTCTAACAGGACCTAAAGGTACCGGTAAAAAGGCTATACTTCATGCAATTTGCACAGAAACTGGTTCTGTTCTATTTGATTTAACTCCATCCAATATTGTTGGAAAATATCCTGGAAAATCTGGATTATTAATGTTAATACATCTCGTTTTGAAAGTATCGAGACTATTGCAACCGTCCGTTATTTATATGGATGATGCTGAAAAACCTTTTATGAAGAAAATACCAAAAACTGATAAAACTGATCCAAAACGACTAAAAAAAGATTTACCAAAAATCATTAAAAATATTCAAATGGAAGATCGTGTTATATTTATTGGCACAACCCAATTACCCTGGGAAGCTGATCAAAAATTATTACAACAAACTTATAATAGATTTGTTTATATTCCACGACCAGATTATGGGGCACTTTCATATGTTTGGAAAATCCTTATTAAGTATTTCAGAGGTAATGGTAGAAAATTGTTGAATTTTGAAAACTATTTTGTAGCGAATATTCTGGAGGCTATGCCCATTTTGATCATAGCGTAATGGCAAAAATCTCTGATGGATATACTATTGGATCTGTAGTCTCTTGTGTAAAAGAAGTTATGACATGTAAAAGAAAATTGCAATTACGACAATTACCGTTAACGCACATTGAATTTATAAACGCCTTAAGGTAAATATACAAATTTTTAAGAAGAATTTATAAATCATTTAATATCTTTTGGAATGAACAGTGCAAGAGATCCTGTTTATAGGGAGGAGGAAGAAGCATTTCAACAGTGGTGGTCAAAAACACCTTTAGGAAGAAGACGACTAAGAACTCTGGAATTAGAAGAGGAAGAAAAACGTGAAAAAGAAAATGTAAATGGTAAAAGTAAAAAGAAAAGATAATTTTTTTTATGCTATGCTTTTACTCAAATCGAAAATAAAAAGCTTATTGCCAGTCTTACAACTAATCTCCTTGACTTTCATTTCTAACTCTTCCCGTTCCTGTTCATATAAATTATCCAGAATTTTTTGCAATTTCGGAGAATGTTCTTTAAAAAATTTTTGATAATCTCCTACACACCACAGGATGCTCGCATGAAATGATGGTTCCTAAAAATCAAATTAAATTATTTTTTACATTCCGTTCAAAATTATGGAAATTTATTAGGCTTTGCTTTTCTTGTATACATAGGTAGATATTTTTATGACTATCAGAACCAGCCTAACACAAGCTCCCTGTAGTGAACCGGTTAATAAATAAAACGGTCAACAATGCATGCGTTTCATCACTTAGTCGGTGTTAGTATTAGTATGTTAAACTAAACATAAACCAAACACCGGATGAAATAACATGCAATCCAACAAGAAACATAGAACTTATTGTATAGATTTGTTTTAAAACATGCTTAAACACGTCAACGATAATGGGTTCATACATGCTAAAGTTGGACCTTGCGAAGTTAACATGCAACTGAGAGGTAACCTTCTCAAATTGTGCCCATTATCACGCACGGAGTTTGCTAAGTAGCAACGGAGAATCAACATTCGTGTTTAAGAGTTGATGCTCAAAAATTACATCGGTAACGAATTAATGTTACAGTAAATGAAATTCAACTTCGGCATGATTGTGTTAGCCAGGACCAAGTGTGGTAGAATTAGACTCTATTACAAGTTTGCAAATGTAAAATATTAGCAGAATGCCTTAATTCATCGTGAAACAAAAAGATTAGAAAAAAAACTGATAAAAGCTTTGTTTTTCCAAAGTCAAATACCTTATAAAACTTTTCTAGTTTGAATCCTTCTAGGATGTTGTTCAGCGATTTCGTAATACGCTCTAATTTGGTAGAGTATATTGGATCCACACTGAGGCCAATAAACGTTCTGCTTCGTTCTTCATTGCAATAAATGCTAACTTTTGTAAATCCTACAATAAATCTTTCATTGAAAATTAATATTTTTTTCATATATTATCATTAAAATTAATACTTTACTCGCTTTCTATTTCCAAATTCTTTTGAATTGATTTTATGAAAGAATCAATCCAATGATGACGTAGGACAACAGTCTTTGATAAACTTATATGAACATCTTTGGATAATTGAAGTTTTACTTCTGCTTTAAATGACTCAATGAATTGAGATTGGATTTCTTCTATTATATTCAAATCAACTAAAATAAATGTAAAAATTTCTCAATTATTTTTCTTATACATGTTCCTGAAGTTTACATACCAGGTATAAAAACAAACGTGGCCCAGTTCCCTCTTTCGTGTTCAAAAGATCTAATACGACCATCGTGCTCTTCGGGGTTATTTGATGGACTTTCACATTTTGTGATTTTCATATCACTTATCGCTTTGGGCAGAGGCAATCTATAACATAAATAAATTTTGCTTTGGAATATTGTTGGAAATCTTTCTTAATTAATATTTTAATAGAGACACAACGAAGGGTATCATAAGAAGTCATAGAATGAAATTTCTATGGCGCTTAAAGACACATATGAATATAATTCGAATCAACTGAATGTCAGTGCGACAGAATTTCATCTCTGGGATTCGCAAACCTTAAGAAATATATGATCGATTCGCAACACAAAGTGATTGGAAATTGTAACAAGTATGTTGTAGTTGATTCATTTATTAATTAATTTTATTTTTTATGCAATGGGTTTGCATCTTCAGTCTTATAGATAATATATTCAAAATACTTAATCCAATTCAACCCTCCTCAGCAGTCAGCTAAGCTGGTATGAGAGGTATGGAATCCTAGATATAATCAATTTCAATTTAACAAGATAAATAAATAGATAATTAATTCATAAAATTATTATTATATTATTTATAGTTGAGCAATAATAAAAAATCAATAACAAAAGTTAATCCAATTCCATAAACTAATTAACATATTTCTAATAAATAAATAAGAAATAACAAAAATTAGTTTAACACGTAATTTTTCAATTTTTTTATAAATAAAGCCAGTGATGATGCCGCTTGCGTGTGGTGAAAGTAGATCTAGATAACAATCTAAACTAAGGGTTCGAAAATGTTATATTATCCAAAAACACACTTTTATAAATGTTAACGAAGATTTTCCAATTTAATTTATTACATGTGTTTATTCCACTAGACTGCGTCAGTCCAGATGATGACATCACCATAACTCCTTGATGAAATCCTATTAATAAAATGTCATGTTGAACTGGGAATGGGAGAAGAGCCATCATGACTTTGTTTTCACAGGAAGAGTCCCGATCAACAGTAGGAACATTAAGTTGCCGTGAAAGAAATCCCATTCGGACTGCGCATGCAGTAGCGTCAACCTCCAGGTATCGGAATAAATTCAGGTAGCAAAGTGAAAGTTTTACCATCTCAAGGCTATATATATACTCTACGAATAACAAGTAGAAAATTGAAGCAGTGGAGCTGGACAGTCTTAGGGAGCAGTGAGCGGCATTTAGTTTCATTATTCAACACTGCATGACCCCAACTTCCAGAACGGAAAGCAGGCGGGTTATAGCAGCGCACGCACCAATAATAAACCAGATACAAATATAAATACAAAAAACTTTGACTTTAAGTTCGATATTATCTTGTTTCAATAATACTTTTTAAGATTTACGGACAAAACTGTAGCTATCGAAATAGGAGCCACGATAAGTCATATTTTCAAATGGCTAGGAAAATGTGATATACAATACATTCCAACTTACCCTGGCCCATTCAACTTAATTCTTTTAGTTTTGAACATTATTTTATTTTCTTCGCTTTCTGTATCCGATGATGAACTATCACTATAATTTACTAACGACATTATAAAGATAAAAACGAAGTAATTTTAGGAATATTTCCAAAAACTACCAAGGCCAAAAGCCCTCCACTTTTGTTTACATTTTGAGTTAAAATGTCATTATACTTTTCCAAATCTCACATGCAGGTGACCTAGGTGTCTGATTAATCTTTAGCCTTTTTGACATTTATTGAACATTTTTCAGCTGTAAACAGCTGTTTATTATTTGTTGTTGGAATAAAGTCGGAACGCAATTTTTCAATAAAATACTAATATAAAAATCAAGAAATAAAAATGAACGTTATAACAGCGGTGAAATTTTATGTCGAAAAAATGACAAACGAGTCAGGTCCTGGAATGAAAATAATTTTGATGGACAAGGAAACTGTAAGCTTTACACCCACATTAAATTATTTATCGCTTTTCTTATATTTACACTTTTTAGACCAGCATAATATCAATGGCTTTCAGTCAATCGGATATGCTTCAGCGTGAAGTCTATTTATTTGAACGCATCGATTCTGGAAGATCTAACGAACGTATGAAGCACTTAAAATGCATCGTTTTCGTTCGCCCCACAAAACAGAATGTTGCACTTTTAGCAGATGAATTACAGAGCCCAAAATATGGATCTTACTATATATGTAAGACAATTTTCATGTACCAACTATATTCACCCATAATTACAAACCTTTTATAGATTTCAGTAATATAATACCCAGAACAGATATAAAGATTTTAGCTGAATGCGATGAAAGTGAATCTGTGAGGGAAGTTAAGGAAATTTATGCGGACTTCTTGTGCGTTAATAAAAACTTATTTTCACTAAACATACCGACATGTATGAATCGACTAACATGGACTCAAGAAGCACTAGCTAGAAGTGTACAGGGCATTACTTCTGTTCTTTTATCCTTGAAACTTAATCCAGTAATTCGATTTAGAGCCGGAAGTAATGTAGCACAAGCATTAGCTAAACAAGTTTATGATCAAATTATTAAGGAATCTTCTTTATTCGATTTTCGAACAAATGAAAATGGTGCTGCACCACCTCTATTATTAATTTTGGACAGAAGAGATGATCCAGTAACACCACTCTTACACCAATGGACCTATCAAGCTATGGTTCATGAGCTACTTAAAATAAAAAATAACAGAGTAGATCTTTCTGGTATAACCGGAATACCTAAAGACTTGAAAGAAGTAGTATTATCTGGAGATCAAGATGAATTTTATGCACAGAACATGTACTCAAATTTTGGTGAAATTGGTTCAACTATTAAAAATCTTATGGATGAATTTCAGCGAAAAGCTAAAGATCAAAGAAAAGTGGAAAGCATTACAGACATGAAAAATTTCGTTGAAACCTATCCTCAATTTAAAAAGATGTCTGGTACAGTCACTAAGCATGTATGCGTTATTGGGGAACTATCGAATTTAACAAATCGAAGATTACTTTTTGATGTTTCCGAGTTAGAACAAGAAATGGCTTGTAAAGCAGATCATTCAGCTCAATTGCAAAGAGTTAAAAAGTTAGTTGCCGATGATAAAGTCACTATAGAAGATGCATTGAAATTGGTTGCATTGTATGCATTACGTTATGAACGGCATGCTAACAACGATATAATGGGTCTTTTGCAAACAATAAAAAATCGAGGTGGTTCATGTTATATTGTACCAAGACTTATTGAATATGCTGGTCAACATGCAAGACAGGGAGAATTATTTAATTTAGTAAGGATAACTGATGCCGTTAAATTGACTAGAAATTTAATTAAAGTATGTTGTTGCTTTTCTTTCTTGTAATGATCTATTTAAAAAAAAAAAAACAATTATTTTTGTATAGGGCCTAAAAGGAGTAGAGAATGTTTTCACTCAGCACACATGTCTTTTAAAAGAGACACTCGAGGCAGTTTTCAAAGGTCGCGATCTCGATCCAATGTATCCAACAATAAGTTCAGAGCTTCCGTACCGTCGACCACCACAAGAAGTTGTCGTTTTTATAATTGGCGGTGCAACTTATGAGGAAGCTATGGCCGTTCATCAGTTAAACAATTCTGGGCATAAAGTTATTTTGGGTGGAACTACAATCCATAATTCTGAAAGTTTTATAAAAGAAGTAATACAAGCTACATCCGGCATCCCATTTAAACATACTAGACCTTTGGAAAAATTTCATGCAACCGAAGGTATTTAAAATATTTTTAAAAGGGTTCAATTTTATTTTATCTATTTTTATGCATGTGATAAACTATATTAAATTGTAAAGATTTAAGAAAGACATATTATTAGATATCTTGCTATAAATGTATCGTTATTAATCATTTAAGATTTTTGTTTTAATTTTAAAATGCTAAATGTATGCCAAATAAAAGTATTGAATGGTATCTATCGTAATCACTTTTACGCATCGGCTTTACTAAACAGCTTAAGAACGTTTGAAGTTAGCTTCTATACGTTTCCAGCATTCATAGCATATTTATATTCTTAACAGAGTTAACAATCTGGTTTATGTTGATGTTGCGTGAATGCCAACACTTGTCAAATGCGTGACTACTTAAATCAGTCAGCTTCCTCGAATTACAACTATACACTGACTAATTGATAATAGTCTGAAAAATTATTTTTTCTTTACCAAGAAAATAAAAGTTCACAAACATTCGCAGAATACCGTCAATTCCCCTAACTATGGACCAGGTGCCCCCCAACAATGGACCAGCGTAACCGTTTTGGCATCATGGAAATTCAGTTGCACCTTAGAATAATAAATTTTTAATTTTATTATTCTAAGGTTGCACGTACTTGATTGACAGGCTTGTGTTTGTTGATACTTGTTTGCAAACATCCAGTGCCACGCTATGCATTTAGTTAGTAGTGATTTCGATTCCACAGTGAGTAGTTCGTGTAGTAGAACTCGAAGTACTATTTTTGATGGAAAATTATATAATTATAGCAAGGTTAATAAAGTGGTAAGTACAAGAGATTGCAAAATATCACATACATAGTTATCTTTTCTGATATCTTGACTTTAGTTACAATTTTTTTCCATATTAGTATCGTTTTTACTTTCCGAGATATTTTGAAATTGAGTTGTTGGTGCCCAACAATTGACCAAAATTGGACTAATGTAAAATGCTTTTCTAAATGTGGGGCGTTCTTGAAATAGCTTCATACCGAAGACAAAATAGAGAAGATATCATTCTAAAAGTAAAAAAACCCAGAAAATATCATCATGGAAGTTTTCAAAATCCCTGAAATTGAAGAATTTGGGGCAAAAATAAAATATAAATAAAATTTTAAACACATTTTTCTGTTCTCGTCCCCAATTTTGAAATCTGGTACATAGTTGGGCAACTCAGAGTCCAACTTTGAACCAACACCTTTTGCTAAATATACTGCATAAAACACATTAAGTAGAGAAAATTGTACTTCGTTTCTTTAGTGAAGTCCCCAATATCGGAAGTAAATGGCACAGTCTAAAGTTTTAAGAAATGTATGCATAGATCGGTGACCATACGAAATTTTATACGGCCATTAGGGTATCATAAGAATTGTTCTTAGAACAATTCTAGTTTTTTTACTTTGTTGTCTTATTTATCTACTGTTCTTATCAAAAAACACGTCATCAACACGAATTTTTCATAGTGGATTTAAGAAGCCCAAAAGCTTTGCTTTAAAATGACCTATCACACTCTACTCAAAATGTAACCCTTTTTGCGTTTTTTGCACTTTTTCTTAAGCAAGTCCAGCGACAAAGTGCAATAAATGCCAGAAAGTAGGTAATTATCTTATGGGAATGAGCTTTTTAAGCTATTTTCATTGGATATGTTCAAGAAAAAGTGCAAAAAACGCAGAAAGGGTTACCATTTGGGTACAGAGTTTGATAGGTTTATTTTAAAGTAAATCTTTTGGGCTTATAATCTATATGAATGACATGAAATCAGTACTTAATAGTGTGTTAAGCTAACACACGCTCAAGCAAATCATACGACTGGGCCATGCATGGTCAGAGCTTGAGTTGAGACTGAATTCTGCCATGAGTGAAATCTGACAAAACTATTGGGTACAAGCAAACCTGACGACTTTGCTATAGGAATAAATTAAAGTTTGAACAAAATTCGTTGCGAGTGGAGGCAAAAGTTAACATCTGATTTTGTCTAGTTCAATTCCATAGCAAAGTCATAATAAATTTTGCTTGTACGCAATAGTTTCGGCCGATTTCACTCATGCTATCTCAACTCGACTTCCGACATTCGCTAAACACACACATGTAAATTAAATGACTGGACCAAGCATAAGTCGCAAGATTTGCTTTAACGTGTGTAGCGGCCTTTTTTTTGTTGAAAACAGTTGGAACAGGAGATACCCAACCCAAGCACGGAGGACACAGCGGCCCACTTTGCCATTCACAAAAACCTTCCTGTCCTCTTAATGAAGCGTAACAAGTCTTGGTGAGAAAGGTTTTTCAGCTCATCCACAAATAGGAGGGGAGACCCTAGAGTATCCAGTCTGCTCCGGGCGAAGGCCGGACACTCACACAAAAAGTGTTCGGTTGTCTCAGGCTCTCCCTCCATGCAGGACAGACACTCAGGGCTGTCAACAACTCCCATCCTTGTTAGATGAGCGTGAAGTGAGCTGTGGCCGGTGATGATGCCAACCACGGTTCTACATTGTTTCCTTACGATCCCCATGAGAAAATCGGAGATATTCCCATTGGGCCCATCAAGAAAGAGTTTTGTACACCTACAAGCACTCAGGTTCTCCCATCTCTGCTGATGTTTCCTATGAACATCCGCTTTGATGCGAGGCCCGATATTCGAGGTGGCAACGCCTACGGCGGGCTCCGATCCGAGGAACGGAGAATCGGAGCCAGCCCTATCTAAAAGGTCAGCCCTTTCATTCCCCATTATCCCCATGTGACCAGGAACCCACAGGAGGGACACATTGTTGTGAAAACACAACTTATCCACTGACGACCTGCAGTTCCCCAGTAACTTAGACGTTATCCGAGGGCCATTCAGTGCCATCAAGGCTGCCTGACTATCCGAAAGGATAGCGATATCTCTCCCCTTGATTTGCTTATCAAGGGCTAACTTCGCTGCCATTGAGATGACGAAGACTTCAGCCTGGAAGACAGTGGTGTATTTTCCAAGTGAGTACTCCATTCCAAAATCAGGCTCAGGAAAGTAGACACCTGCCCCAGCTCCCTCATTAGTGAAAGAGCCGTCGGTGAAGACTTTTAGAGCAGACCGGGGAAGGCACGATGAGGCACCTCCCTCAGTCCACGATTCCCTTGCAGGAAAGCTTACAGAGAAGCGACACCCGAAACGAAGCTCTGGTACCATCGCATCCCGTGGCATACCGGCCAGAGGGTTTTCCAAGTCCAGCCAATACGCCATAGAGCAATGAGAAGAGCCAGTCCAGCCGCCCTCCCAACATCCCCATAAGCGCAATCTGCACACAGCCCTTTTGACCTCTGCCTGAATGACAAGATCCAGGGGTGGCAGATTGAGTAAGACCTCAAGAGCCGCAGTAGCCGTAAATCGCAAGGAGCACGTAATTTCCAAGCAGGCAAGCCTTTGCAGGCCCGCCAGCTTCCGGATCGCAGTCCCCACAAGTGTCCTCGGCCACCAAACATAGGGGGCATATGTGAGCATGGGTCTGATGATCGAGGTGTACATCCAATGCGCAACCTCGGTCTCATGCTCCATGTGCACACAAAGGTTCTCCTGCATAGAGCGAAGACCTTCATAGCCGCATTAACTTTTTCCTCTACGTGCATTCCCCATGTAGCGGCCTTAAGAAATACTAAAAACTTCAGAAATTCCTACACGCGCAGGATGAAGACACAAAATCAGCTGATGCATAAAGGCATACAGATGTTCACTCCTCTCCAAACTTTTATTTGACTATGTTTAGAGATTTATTCAAAAGAACCATCAACAAAGAACAAAAGTAAACGGATTAATTTCAGGAGAAAATATATCACTAGGCGTTCCACAGGGATCGGTACTTGGAACATTATTGTTTCTTATATATATTAACGATATGGAAAATGTTATTAAGGTAGCAAAGCCTATTTTATTTGCGGATGACACACTAATATAATATATAACTGGAAGTAACTTACCTCAAGTAAAATTGCAGTTAGATCAGGATTTACAGGCTTTAAGTAAATGGCTAAAAATGAATAAATTATTGCTGAATTTGCAAAAAACAAATTTATGACACTTAAGACAAAGTGTGATATCGAAATTGAAATTGAAGGTGAACCGATAGAAAATGTGAAAGAGATGAAATATTTAGGAGTAATATTAGATAGAAATTTGAATTTCAATGGACATGTGGATTATGTATGCAAGAAAATTGGAAAAAAATTAGGCTTTTTTAAAAGAATAAGGAAAAAATTATCAATAATGACAGCTATCCATGTTTACAATAGTATCGTTAGACCACACTTCGAATATTGTTCAACAATATTATACTTATGCACACAAGGAGCGATCGAGAGGATGCAGAAGCTACAAAACAAAGCGATGAGGTGTATATTACGATGCAACAGGTATACACCAATAAGATGGATGCTAGAAGCACTAAAGTGGATGAGGTTAAAAGAACGAATTGAACTGAGTGTATTGCTGTTCATATTCAAGGTAAAAGCTGGTCGTCTACCTGAATATTTGCGCCGTAAATTAAACCTAGTAACAGACATACAACCATATAATTTGAGAGGAGCTGACGTTAACTTTCGTTTGAATCTACGAAGAAGTACCAGGGCAGAGAATTCTCTGTTATATAAGGGATTACAAAGGTTTAACGCATTACCAACAGAGTTAAAACAAGAAACTAGATTTAATAATTTTAAAAGAGGAATTTTGCAATATATTAAGAGTAATATGTAAACTAACTTTAAAATATAAAATAAGTAAATATTGTGTACATGAAGAGTTTTTAAACTAATAAAGTATTATTATTATTATTATTATTATACTTCTTTAAAATATTAACAAATTCCAGTCGAGAAATATGTTTTTGCAATTTTTTGTATTTACAATTATAAAAAAAAACGTTCTCTAGTAAAATTAACAGCTCAGGGTGCATTGAGGAATTTGAAGTAAATACTAGATGAATTATGTAAATGCTACAAGCTTTTATTAGTAAGTAGGTTAAGAATATAGTATACATAACTCGTTAACTTTTTCAAACATTTCTTTTGAACATTTACTTAAATGTATGCATTCCACTTCATAATGATTCTGGTCAGCTTGGATTTCTCTTTAATGCGTTTACAGCACTGACTTATAACAATGGACTGAGCGATTTGCTATTTCATGTGCCACAAAAAATATTGTGTTTCTGGATATCACCGTTAGAGCACCCTTTAAAACGATTTCATAAAAAACATGTAAAACTCAACCAATCAGATGAAATTTTACACCCGTAAATCGAATTTAATTAAAAAATTATATTTTCTTGCGCCCAAGTGATATTTTAATCGCTTATAAGGAATTAAACTCATTTCGACTTTAATTTTCAAAAGTTATTCCTAACTGAATCCTGCTTATAGGCAAGAGTGACGGAGCATGGTAAACACTATCTTTACCTTATTCCTTCTGCGGTGATTGCATCTGTAACCAACATAAAAACATCAAATGGAATAAGCAAATGTTCCAGAACGCAATATTTTGTGTTGGTAGCTCCAACTCTGCCATAGGGCGAAAGAGAGAACAATAAGACTTGTGCCATGCTTTCCTATAGGAAAATGACAATACGCTCAGTCCATTGTTATAAGTCAGTGGTTTACAGCAGGTAGGAGATTGGCAGCCATACTGAAGAGTGTATTCCTTTTTAAATTAGTTTGATTTTTGCCTCCTGCAGACTTTTGCAGTGATATCAACAAATTTGTTATGAATTTGGCTGGTTCAGTTCATTAACCTCAAAATGCTGCTACAAGCTATGAATTTTGGTCTTAGACGGTTTTTTTTTATTTTGTTGTGCTGAACACATAACAGAGTTTACTTTTTCTTTCGTAGGTATATAATTTTATTTTTTCCGTTTATTCCCTGGTTGAATGAAATCTGTAGGGTATACATACTAAGTTTTTTATTCCGCTTGTAACACATAGAAATAACGATGGTACATATAACAAAATGGAATAGACACTCAAGCATAATATTAAAAATTATTTTGATTTTGGCACGTCCGTCCGACTGTCTGTTCTCTCGATAACTAGAGAGCCTAGAGTTCAAATTTTGCAATTTTAGATTTAATGGCCTAGCGCAAACACAATATGCCTAAACTTGCAAATACAAGCCTTGAAAAGAAAAAAATTTCAGAAATGAATTAAAACTTGACGAACGGCTTACTTACTATGTTTCCATGAGCCAGAGTTGAGTTAGCGTTAAGTTTTGCTGGCTGAGTTAACTCGATGCTGTTTCCATGAACGGTTTGAGTTGAGTTGACAGATGAAATATTTCATACAAAGTATCCGGATTTGTGTTGGTTAAAACACTATCCGCACTATTCTAACTAACCCATACACAAAACCCAACTCAACTCGACTGGTTTCGTGGAGTTAACATATATTGAACGAAACTCAACTCAATTCTCGTTTCCATGAGCATTACTTCGGATCCAAATCGGATTGAACTCTGCATGGAAAATTGGAAACTTAGTACATGAGCACTAATTCGGATTCAATTCGAATTGAACTCCAAACTTGTACTTCATTCTTATTGCATATGCACATTGTGGTTAGCCCTTAAGTTCGAAGGAGCAAATCGGGTAGCTCCTTCACAGGGACGCTACTGAGAACACGTCGACGTAGACAGCTGAAATTTTATACATCGAGTATTCGTAAAAATAGTAATTAGTGTCAAAAATAGACTAAATCGAGCGACTCGTTCATGGTATTGCCATACAAAATTGAGGTTTCTTTACGTATACTGTGAAAATGACCAGTCTTAGACGTTTTTATTGTACAGAGAAGTTCTTTAGAATATAAAATGCCATGAAATTGGTTATAACCATTTTTAATGTCCGACGAACTGTTCTAGAAATTGTGCGCAAAACCACCATTACGATATTACATACCGGAAATTCACCTTCATTTTCAATTCAATTACAGTATTTATAATCTTATTATGAGGTTAGCACTAGATATTATCTTCACTTTAGTAACTTTAGTAATGAGCATTTTGCTTTTTTTTGTATTTCAGAATTTTTCTCAGTTAAGGCAACATTACACACTTTGAATGAAATCCACTAATTCTCGATTTGTTTAAACTGAAACACACGAATGAAGGGTTCATCGAAAATCAGTTATCCCATTACAGCAACTTTGTATTTTAAGTTATACAACAACCGTGCCGTTTGATCCCTTTAAGATATATGTATTACATACAGCGATAAGTTAAGTCTGCATTTTGTCTTACTCAGCGAAATCACACATGTCTCGCTACAATTGCATAAATTTCAAGACTAAATGCAATTAAACATAAAAAAAATTAATAATTTATTATATAAAGACTTACACATACAATCTAAATTTAACTAAAAAAATTAGCCTTTCAAAGCATCCTGAAGCCTTCGCCTTGCTATATTAACACGTTCTTCCTGCCTCCTAATATCATCATCGGTGATAGTAATCGCATGCATGAGAGGTTGTTCGGGATTTACGAAGACTCCAGAATTCGCAGTTAGAGCTGTTTTTGAAGCAGTTTGTCCCGTAACTGGTTGATTGCATACATGTAGTGCTGTTGCAACAGATTGTAGCAAAGTATGTTCATTCACATTAGGTCCCACAGGTTTAATACCTCTTGGAAATTCAATAGATTCATATTCTGCTCCTGTAATATCACATGCTCTCAACCCCTCTAAACGTTTTTCCCAAAATAACTGTTTTGGTTTTTCTTCTGTGCCATGTTTCAAGTCGTGCTTTACTTTACCCTCCTGATTTTTTATGACTGTTACAGGTTGCTTAAAAATTGATGCTGTTTGCCGTATTGGTGGCACTAAGGATATATCATTTCGTATACCCCGGCTAAAATAGCAAATATGGGAAAATTACGAGATGTTTTATTTTGCTGAAAACAATATCAAAAAAACATGCTACATTCCAACTTTTCCAGTACCTACATAACATTAAAGCCAAACGAAAAAAGGAAACGTGTGATATTTTGGTTGTCGACTAGAAATTGTTTGTTGTATGTATAACTTAAAAAAAGCAGATATCTTGTGTAATAAATGAAGATTTAGAGTGGTAGCTACAAATGTTCAGGAAATATTTTTTTTTAATGCTACCTGAGTTCAAGATGATGACGAAATGCTGAAGACATATTACTATTGCTAGGACTACAAATGGCTGTTGTTCCAGCGGGTAGTTTACGCTTCAGAGAACTTGCTGTACGTTGGACAGAAATTTGTTGAGCATTTGGCAATAGTTTACCACTTTGAAAATCAAATGTTGATACATCTAGGACGTCACCTATTTGGCGTGCTAATTGTGGTTTACTTTCGATTTTCTTTCCAGTTGGACTGGCAATTGGCATCATATAGAAAGTAAAAATTTCAATTTGTAATTTTATTTGTTTGCCGAAATTTGACTTGTTAATGTGGAAACCAATTAAGGGAACTAAGCAAGTCTTTTAGGACGATGTTAAGTGGGATAATATCAAAATTATTTGTATCTGGCTCATTACCTATAGTAGTAAACATCAACTTTTCCGGCAGACAGTCCAGTCTTTCTGAGGACTTCTTCCCTTTGCCAACCTTTGGGAAGTGCATTGCAATCGGTTTTCCTTCTTTCAATACTAATATTCATTTTAAATCTAACTTAATAACTTTTGGTTGCTTAAAAATCGCAAATTTTTTATAAAATTTTTGAGATTTTTAAATAAAAGCAACTACTGTCAAGTAATTAGCTAAGACAGACGGGCAAGAAGAAGAATATTATCTTCTTCTTTATTATCTATAATTACGGCAGAAGCACATCCAGTCCCCGGGTTTTTAAATGATGCAACACAAAACCAAGCCAGCAGCTAGACTCAAGGCCTAGCCCCAAAGCTCGCTTTGCTCAATGTTGGAAATTTTACTTTCTCAGGTCTACTCACTGACATATATAACATGGACTGCCTGATTTGCTATTTCATATGGGTCAACTTTTTTTGGCAGGGTGTGACAATTATCTTAATTTCAAGTTTTACTTTTGCTTTAATATTCATATTAAAAGTTCAACAAATTATAGAAGCACTTAAAATTATTTCTCTTCTTGGAAGCTTATCTCCTACAACATCAAATATTTTTTAAACTTGATTTTTAAAGAAATAAAATTAAGCAATTTTTGTCTACCTGCCCCTAAAAGTAGCTATGGGGGACAGAGAAAGGATTACAAATATTGTATTGCCATCTATTTCTATCCTATATATTCATTTGGAAAACCACTGAACTGAAACTGAACTATGGTGTATTTTGTATAGAACTTATTATTTGTTGTTCAGCGGAATAAAGTAGTTAAACCAAAAAGGGACAACTATAGAAAAGTGATCCCATAATAATGTCAAATAATGTAAGGAATTTCAGTAGTATCAGCAGTCCATTTTATATATGTCAGTGGGTCTACTTCTCTCAACAGATGCACTATCAAAATTACAATGACAGCACCGAGCCCTGTGGTATCATTTTTCAGACCTGAGCCTGAGGCTTACTTGGATGTGTTTCTGCCTTTAAAAATCGTTTTAACTCAAACTTTAAGGCCTTCCCTAACGAGAAGTTTTTAAGGAAGGAAGAAATTTCTTCCCTTTTGCTGAGACGTACCAGCACACTAATGTTGCTCCGCGTAGTTCCTTATATGATTACGGAAATTAATTGTGTGCGTGCTAAATTAAGTCACCGTTTTTAATATAAACAATAACTGTATCACAAGTTCACAACACGTAATGATTATTAAATTATTATAATATCACCTCAAATCGCAAGTAAACATCTGTACAGCGGTCCGATCCTGAATTTCGCAATTTCAAAATGGCATTAATGGACGAAATTTCGTCACAGCTTATGTGATGAGAATTCTATGTCATAGCCCACACGCAGAACTTCTTAGGCAGCTTATTGTTTATATCAAAAACTGTGACTTAATTCAACACACACACAATTAATTTCGGAAACGCGATAAAGAACTACGCGGAGCAACTTATTGCGCTGGCATATCTCAGCACAAGAGTAAGAAATTCCTTCCGTCCATTAAAACTTCTCTATGTATTCTGTGTACCGTGCTCAAGCATGTGGCAACGTGTGATTTCGTCCAATATGTAACTCATTCGCGAAAAGTGTCGCTTGCTGCAGTGTGTGGGCCCTGGCTTTGAGTTTATCCTTTACTGAGAAGTAGTGAACGTACTCATTCATACTATTCACCCTGTAATGACGTTCTGAAATGTCAAATACGAACTTCAAAAATTTCCTTTTCTAAAGACGGTGTGGCGTGCTTTTCTTTGCCGCGAATTTAATTAAATATTAATGAGAAGTGCATGAAAATTAGAGATAAGTGACAAAATTTAATTGTTGGGCGGAATATAATTAAGCAAAGAATAAATATAATTAAGGGTTAAATTAATCAAAAGAAAACCGTAGCTACAAATTAAAATATAGAATTCTGGTGATTAAATTTCAATATTTAACGTAAAACATAAACAAAAAAAGTGAGAATGAATCGTCGAAGTTCTTTATCTAATCGGCTAAGTTTAAGCACAACAAATCTATCAAATCCAATAGCAGACTCAACCCATATTAATGGTTCAAGGTAAACTGGAAATTTGTACCTTGATTTGATTTAAATTAACAAAAATTCAATCTCGTTTTTCATTTTAGCATTGCAATAAAATTTCCTTGGGGTGGAAAATTAGTTTCATCAACAACACCTTCAAATTTAACTGTTCAGAAGGGTGCCCCAATGGTTACAATGTCACCAATAAATAAAATAGATCCAAGGTAATTTTTCTTATATACAAGGGCCTAAAAATGTTTCTGCAATTATTAAATATTTTGTATTTACAGAGTGTATATAGATGTACAAAGCAAGGGCTTAGCTTCAAGAATTGTAAAGTATCATGAGAACAGTAGTAAGCTTAACAGAAGCCTTTCAACTGGAAATTTGTACAATAAACCAGGGCAATATCCAGTCGTTCACCTAAAGAAAAAGGAATTAACATATAAAGGTCCCAGGAATCAAAACGTATCAATGGTACGAATAGCTCCTCCAGGTAATTATTTTTTTTTTGATAAAGTTAGTTGGTATTAAATGAATGATGTTTTTTTTTTTATATACAGCTGTCCTTTCCATCTCTTTAGTCTGACTATTCATTTATCTTAAATAACACAGAGCCAAGGGCTGGTATTAGTGGAAAGCACTTGTCCTGTTTCCCAATTTTTTCTCTTCCTTAGTCATTAGTTATCTTTGTTCCATAGTAATCAGTTTACACATCATACTAGATCTGTATGTTTACTCGAAAGTTTTTACCCAGGCTTTAAAGTTTTTACACAGACTCGAAAGTTTTTTACCCATTATGTGTATGTTAACTTCTCGGACTAGAAAAATTTGACAATTGAATGCATTTCCCCTCCTGAACAAAAGTTAACATTTTTACATAGGGTAAAGTGGATGAGTGAGTTCATTCTTTTCTTCCATTTGTCATTTGAAATAATTCTTTCAGTTGTCAGGGCGATTTTTTAAAAAATAAAATAAGTAAAATGAAATAAGTCCGATTTTATTAAAATAAATAAATAAATAAATAAAATAAAATAAGTCCGATTTTATTAAAAAATTATAAATTAATAAAAAAAAAAATTAATCTTGATTTTTGACAGCTGACAAATTTACGTCGATTTACCCAGGCTTTACTCATAAGTTGTCTGTTAACTTTTATCATTCTCATGTAGTATTGTTCCCTCTACCGAAAGAAAGTTTTTACTTGATTTTTACTCAGGCTTTTTTATACAAAAGTTAACATACAGACCTACTATTGCAACATTTCATGTGCAAAATTCCCTAATAGTTGCTTGAACTTTGGTTTGTATAATAAATAATTGTATGGAATTTCCAGCCTTACATGCTAAGAAAAGGAAGAGATAAAAGAGATTTAAATAACTACCGTCCCATAGCGCTTCTCAATGTATTCCGTAAAATATATGAGAGACTACTTCATAATCAACTAACAGCATTCACCCAAAGTAATGGGGGATTTGATAAAAAAACAATGAGGATTCTAAAAGAAAAGCAACAAGACAGCTTTTAGATGTAATGGAGTTCATTAATAAAAACTCAATGCTGGTAATTATGTTACTGGAGTATTTGTTGATTTTAAGAAGGCGTGTGATACTGAAGATCATAATGTGATAATAAAAATATTAAGCGAATTGGGAATTAGAGGAAACGCCAACGACAGTTATTAAATAATTATCTGCAAGCAAGACAGTGTCGTATGAAAGTGGAAAATAGCTATAGTGAGAATGAAGTGCGTGTATTGGAGTCTCACAGGGATCAACTCTCTTTACAGAGGAATATAAATGAGAACTTAATACGATACACAAGATGGCTATATGGAAATAAACTTACAATAAATACATCGAAATCAAGTGGTTTTTCAGCGAAGAGGCAAGCAAAATTTTACATTGGATTGCAAGTGGAAGGAGAATTTATTAAAAAAGTTATCTCAATAAAATATCTGGGAATGATAAACTGATTTGGAAACAACACACTACGTACCTATGTCAAGAAAAATGTGACACCACTTATAAGAATCATGAGGAGAAGAGACTTTTATAATCACCAGACGAGAAATCTAAACTAAAATGCATTTATGCTACCAATAAATACTTATCATTAATTAACTGCTCACAATGTAGCAATAACCTCCTAAACTGCATGCAAAGCAATAAAGTCCATATTTTATTTACATAGACTCACACCAATACATAGAATACATAGGAAAAGTCATAAGATGATAAAGTCGAACATGAACTTAATAGAGCATGGTGAAACATAACTACGGCACTTTACGCTAGAACAGACAGAAAAGTGTAAAGTTTAAAACATACATTACCAAAAGAGCAAGTGCACAAGTTAAAGAAACTAATAAAGTATTTTGCACATGAAAATATTGCAATAGTATGATGCGCAAACTGATTACTATGGAACAAAAATAACTAGTGGCTTAAAAAAGAGAAAAAAATGGAAAATAGGAGAAGTGCTCTTTACTAATACGAGCCCTTGGCTGTCTGTGAATTTTCCCAATTAATTCATACAAGAATAACATGAACCTGTTTTTCTCTACTGACACGGGTAACTCTTTAGTCAAACCTAGCCCAGTTATAATGTCTACTCTTGACAAATATCACTCCCTCTACTAATTTCATACTGCTTTGAAACCGAAAACATTACTAATTGTGACGAAACACAATACTTCTTCAATTTTAGAAAGTCTAACTTTTCGGAACTCTCCAGTAGACTTATGTCTATTGTGTTCAACACATTACTGTCCAGCAGTAGTGTTGACGAAGACGTTTCTATATTTTACATAATTCTTTTCGATTTATTTTCCTCTCACGTTCCTCGCGAGCGACAGCGGTCCTCTAAAACATCTCCGCCATGGTTCAATAAAGAACTTAAACATCTTAAAAATAAAAAGAATAAATTGTGAAAAAGTTACATGAGGGACAAAGACTTTATAAGTCACTGCAATTTCCTCACATCCTATAATATGTTCAAAGAACTTTCCTCTACACTTTATGATGAGTATATTCAAGGCATGCGCTCGAAATTATTTCGTGACTCATATATCTTTTTTAAGTTTATTAATATGAAGAAAAAAGCGGACAACTACCCCAATACAATGAGGTACAAAGATTCTGCTAGTGATGATTAGTCTGCAATTTGCAATATGTTTGCTTCATTTTTTGACAATGCATTTTCTTCGTCAAATTTCATTCCTCGAAATAACAACTTTAGTCATATGAACTAATCTGATACCCTTTAAAATGGAAAAGTATAGGTTTCTTCCAACTTTTCTTAAATGGACGAAGTCTTACTTAAATAAAAGAACATATCAAGTCTTATTTCTACATTCCATCTCTAGAGTCTTGAATGCTTCATCCGGCCTACCTCAAGGAAGTCACTTGGGCCCGCTGTCGTTTATTCTATTTATTGACGACATTGTATCTGTTATGAGACACTGTAAAGTCTTGATATATCTGACGACATTAAACTTTTAGCGATTGTGAACGGGTACAAGGTGACCTTCACAAATTTTCCGTTTGGTGCAAAAACAATAATTTTGCTCTCAATATACACAAATACGGTGAGGTTATGACTTTCCACAGGAATCAGAAACCAATCACCTATGATAATGTGTTCTCGGATCTGCCGCCGCGAGGGTGCTGTTTGTGATTTGGGTGTCAAATTTGACCATAGATTGAATTTTATCTCCCACATAAACTACATGGTATCAAAGAGTAGTTCTATGCTGGGCTTTATCAAACGTTGGTCTCGCGAGCTCTCGAATCCCACCATAACATTGCGTTTGTACACTTGCTTTGTGAGACCCCTCCTTGAATACGCTAGCCAGGTCTGGTCTCCATTTTACGGTACACACATCAACCGTATCGAGTCTGTTCAGCAAAACTTCCTGCGCTTCGCTCTGAGGCACCTATCCTGGAATAATACATTGACTCTTCCACCTTAAGAGAACCGCTTCAAGCTTTTGAATATGCACGCGCTTGAAAAACGTCGCATGGTCGCCGATGTAACTTTTGTGCATCGACTCTTAAACGCGAATATTGATTCTCCCCTGCTACTTAGTAAAATCTCTTTCCGTGATAGTGGGCACAATCTGAGAAGGTTACCTCTGTTGCATGATAACTCCGTAAGATCCAACTTTAGCATGTATGAATATGAACCCATCAATTACATGTGCATTTCTGTTAATATTAAGGCTGAGCATTTTGTCGTTGACATTTCCAAGCATGTTTTAAAAAAAACATCTAGATAATACTTATTTTCCTGTTTCCATGCCGCATTGCATGTCATTTCATCCGGTGTTTGGTCTATGTTTAAAGTAACATACTAATACTAATACCGACTAAGTGATGAAACGCATGTATTGTTGACCGTTTATTTATTAAACGTGTCCATGCAGCGAGCTTGTGTTAAGCAGATTTTTGTTTTTATCCGATATTGGCACAGAATAAAGTCTAATGCTTCTAGAAACTGTTCTACTTCAGCATTAGGCGGCTTGTAGTACGCAATAATCATTAATTTCGAAATTATTGTTTTTCATCTTGATTAATTCAGGTTTTTACACTAGTATAGCAATGCTCACGTCTCCTACTTCTGTTATCATTCATTAATTCTACTTTCTCTTAATTTATTTCCTAAGCTTGTTGTGTTGTCGTATAGTATCTTTGATCCATATTTTTTTAATTTAGAGTGTCTTCTAAGTTATAATCAATTCTTCCCTCAATCTGCCCATTAGATCCAAGTATTTTCCGCAGCTATAATTCAGTGCACTATGATTTATCTCTTTGTGATACTTCCATGTTCCTTAATTCCATAATTTATACACCTGAGGATGCTGTAGGAGCATATCACCATAGGGTGTTCACCCGCGCATTTCTTGTTTGTACAGTTACTTGATTTATGCCCATACATCTGACAATTGAAACATGTAATAATATTAATTTCTTCCTTTATAAAACAAAAAAAATGAATGTATCAATTCACAATCTTTTTACAGATAAATCCGTTTTCCAGGCTAACACTCGTTCAAGTATATTAAGAACAGGATCTGTTGTACCGACAGTCAGTTTGCAGAAGAACAACGACCAAATTTCAGGTGAAAATCGGCCTATTCTTCATCCTGCTGGAAATGATATTGCACCAACGAGGAGTGTCTTAGATGCCCTTAGAGAAATTTCTCGGAAAAGAATCAATAGTGATGTAAAATTTGTTGAATATCCTTATATCGTGTCTTATTTACAACATTAATATCTTTTTCAGGAACTTGATTGTTGTGATAATATAAAGAAATATTGCAAGGAAACTGACGAACTAAAAGGCAATCCGCGTCTAGAGCAGCCGTACAGCACCACATCAATGTCAAAAAGGCAAAGAGAAGGACCATCATCACCAAATTCTAAAATTAAAGTTTCTCCGGAGCAAGTATCTAAAAAAAGGATATGCTCAAGGAACAATGATGTTACAAGTTCTTTAAGTTCAAGTTTAATGATGATTACACCAAAGAGAAAATTCGACGACCTTCACACTGGCAAAGGCTCTGAGAAATATACAAAGTCTGATTCTCCCACACCTCCAAGATCTAAACAACAATGTTACGATTCCAATTATGTGGCACTGGAAAAAATTGGAACCATTCTTAGTGGTGAAATTACTCCGTTACCACCAACACCAGCTATTGAATCAATAAAACTGAAAGAAAATTCAAATTCATTGTCTGAACCAAGTTTTCCAGTAGGCAATGAGAAACCGAAGCCAAAACTGACACTTTTCAATAAAAATTATGATACTTCTGTCACAAATATTGTGCATAATTCTGATAGTAAATTTGAAGACAACGATATTTCTGGGATTCCATTTGTCAAACCGAAGAGCAATTCCCATTTATCATCTGGTATTAATCCTATAATAGAGCGAACAAAGAAATCCAAATTAGCTTTGATGTTAAGCGGTCTTAGTGGAGAATTAAATGAGGACGAAACAGATAATGTAATAAAAGAGCCTGTTTGCAATAATGATGCAATACAACAAAATCCAACAAGTGTAGTTCCCATAACAATTGGGCTTGCAACAAGTACAACATCGGCGTCCATTTCATTTGAAACTAAAACAACTACTTCAACAGCAACAATTCCAGCAATAACACAAGTTAGTAATAAGGACCAAATTACAACGCAAGCAACGTGTGTAACAGATTCTACATCTGAAAGTGTGGCAGCAACAAACCCGGTAGCATTACAATTAATGCCGCCATCAGCACAATCGGTCGCTCTAAGTTTGCCTACTACCAATATGACGACTACAGCTGCAAAAGGTTTCTCTTTAACAGGTGTTGTAAACAAAATACAATCTACGGATGCAAAACCAGGACCTACTTTTGGATTCCAAGATACTTCTCCTATTCAAACAAATGTTTCTCCTTTACTTTCGACTACAGTGCCAGCAAGCACTACGGCAATTATTTCATCTCAATCAGCACCAACATTTTCTTTTGGAAAAACTACTGGTTCAGTAACATCCGTTAATACATTACTACAATTTTCATCGCCTTCTGAAAATACCAAAAACACTGGCATACAAACTTTCGGATTCCCTAAAACACCTCAAAATTTGGCTCCAACGTTATTTGCTACTACTAGTGCTGAACCGATCGGAACTTCTAATAACACTCAACCAAAGTCTAATATTATTCTTGCAAATCCAACAACACTTAAGAGTACGTTCCAAGCATCTGTCACGCCTGTACCAATTTCGACAACACCCGGAATTACGACATCTAATACAGTTAATAACCAATTTGGATTGCTTAGTGCGCCTCAACAAAACTCATCAGGATATAATTCTATTATTAACGCAAACACCAACATTGCAACTGCGAATTCTGGTATTACTGCAGAAAACGTACAGCCTGCCAGCAACGTATTTGTAAATAATTCTATCGGTGGATTTTCTTTTAAACCTGCAAATCAATCATCGAGTCCAATAAAATCCATTTCTAATGCTCCCTTTGCTTCCAATACAAATCAAAATCTGCCGATTACAACGTCTGGATTTTCATGTAATAAATCTAATAAAGGAGGATTCTCATTTGGAACTTCTATACCGGTTTCTAGCAGTAACATGACAGTAATTCCAAGTTTAAATGGTTCTGCCCTTGGCGGAAATAATTCTAAACAGTCATCGGGATTCTCACTTGGCGGAAATAATTCTAAACAGTCATCAGGATTCTCACTTTCCATTAATACTTCAGGAAGTAATTCTCAAAACATGTCTACAAAACCTTTTGGATTTGGAGCAGAGACATGTTCACAACAGGCGACGGCAACAACTCCTTCTTTTACTGACAGCACTACACAAAACAAGCTTAATCCATTCTCACTTGGAGGCCATCAGGCTACTACATCTGCTTCGATATTTGGAGCAAACAATACTGAAAACAACCCTTCTAGTACGTTCGTTTTTAGAAGTCCTCAAAATCAAACATCAACAAGTGCCGCATTTAGTCCAGCTCCAAATACTTTTGCAACAGCAGCGGCACCATCGAATAATAGATTTGGAACACAAACTATAACGCCAAATGTTGTAGGATTTGGCAAGCCAGCTACTACTAACTCAAATTCTGCTTTTGGTACGCAACCTAATAATATCTCAAATTCTACGTTTGTTGTATCACCTACTATTTCGGATTCTACTTTTGGTGTGGCAGCGGACACTATCTCGAATTCTACATTTGGTTCACCAGTTATTACCACAAATTCCACATTTGGTGCACTAAATACTATCTCGAATTCCACATTTGGTGCATCAGTTATTACTCCGAATCCTATATTTGGTTCACCAGCTATTACCACAAATTCCACATTTGGTGCACCAAATACTATCTCAAATTCTGCATTCACTACACCAAGGACAACAGCAACTTCTATATTTGGTCAGGCGGCCACTATCGCACCAAGTTTTGGTCTACCAACTATAACTTCCAGCTTGTCATTTAGTTCTGGTGTGGAAAACAAGCCTGGAGCTTTTGTTTTCGGAGGAGCAACAAACAATATTTCTGATGCAAATAAAAGCCTTTCTTTTGGTGGTAGCACACCAGGTACAGCAGTACCCTCGCAGGGTTTTGCTTTAAATGCTTCATCTACAGCAAAAGAAACAAACAATATGTTTGGCAGTACTGTTAATTCATCCAAAACATTTACCTTTGGAGCTACAACTAATAACAACAACAACGATAAGCCTGTTTTTGGTGAAACTCTTAATATTAACAGTAATTCAACAACTGTTTCTCCATTTGGAGCAACTTCATCAAATCAAACGAAAAGCTTTAACTTTACAGCACCGTCAAATAGCTCCGTTACACCAAATTTATTCGGAGCTACCAGCGATAACCAATCAGATAAACCTTTCGCATTCGGATCTAATCAGATAGGTGCAAGCAATAATAATAATTCTCAAAATTTCGCTTTTAGAGGTGGTGCCTCAACTGGCACACCTTTCGCATTTAGCGCACAGTCCGCTCCGCCAACAGGATCGATGTCATTTAATGCACAGTCTGCTCCGCAAACAGGATCAATGTCATTTAACGCACAGCCTACCCCGTCAACAGGATCGATGTCTGATGTTAATAAATCATTTAATTTCGGAGGACAATCGCATCAAATTGGAAGCCAACAAAGTGCCTTTGCTGTATCCATTACACCACAATATAATTTTTCAGCTGGATCAAATAATAACACGGCAAATTCCACGACTAACAACGCTTTTAACAAGGCACCAAGTTCATCTTCGACAACTACCGCTGGCGATAGACCAATTCGGATAGCAACAAGGCGACTGGCTAAATAAAGTTCGAAATTGTATTTTTCCTGCTTTTTTTTTTAGTTCTTTAGATAAATTGTTTAATTTTCAAACCTTACGTTTTATGTGTATTTATGTACATTGGTTAATATAGCCAGCGATTTTCTTGTATATTTGTCTTTTAATTCATTTCAATTTAAATATCTTATTTGAAGAGCCGTGGAACTGTCTTTTTTTGTATTTATTTAGAATAAATTCTTTAGCCATACATTCATATTGATATTCTGTTTTTTTATTAAGACAATTATTTTGTACTTCAGATTAAAGTTTCTGGTCGCCCATGCACAACATCTTGTGAAATAAAATTTATTGAAAAATGTTACTTCTGTATTGATTCAAAGCATAATATGCTTTACGCCTTATTTCCGATATCATTGGATTATGGAAGTAGCTTAGAACATGAACTGTGATTTAAGTGTAAATGTCAGCAAGATTGAAGTGGCTGGTCACTACAAATACTAAACTGCCTGAATTTAAGCTACGTAAATTGAACGGACTAACACTCACTATCGTCAAATATAAAGAACTTTGGTATAATTTTCGACCGAAATCATTAGTAGCCTTCTGTCTGTAAGAGAATCTTCAGCAACAAAAATAGCGACTTCAACGAAGATTGGTTTGTGGGAGATTCACCAATATAGTACTTCAAAATACCAACTACGGTTCACTTGTCTGGTGACTAGCGTAAGTAGGGTACACAGAATTGGAAATGTGGGCGCCTTTTGCTGAGCTCCAACAGGTACCTTGCATGTGCTTCTGCACTGTTAACTTACCAACTCCCAAAGTTTTAGTTATTTGTTGCACTTAAGTACTTTCAGCATTGTGGTGGGCCCCTTGGACTCTAACCATAGAGGAGGATGCACTCATTCTGAGTGAGTCTTACTTCTACCTTCGTACGAAGGGAAAAACATCAGCAACGAATTTACAAACGAACAGGAGCTAACAGCTTAAAATAGAAATGACGAATACTGAACAGGAAATTCAGCAAATTCTACAAATTGCAAAATCGCTGCCATGGGGACGAGTAGTGTGAAAACAGCGCAGAAATTTTTGTGAATTGTAGAATTTGCTGAGCTTGACTCCTCTGTAACTCGTGAGCTATGTATTCAGTTTTTACTAAGAACAATTTTTCTTGTTTTATCCTAGTACATCATTTTTAAAACTTTTTACGTCCTGCGATACTTTAAATGGATAGGAACTTAGTAGAGTTACTAAATTCCAGACCTGTAAAGTTCTTAAGTACATTGGTACTTAAAATATTTCAAGTCCAGGTACTGGTACTTGTACTTGAAATTTGACAGGTCTGCTAAATTCACCCGCTTATCCTTGAAAATTTTATAGTGCAAACTAAATATCTATTTTATTAAATACAATTTTCATTCTTAATTAGAGACCGAAAAGAAATCTTTATTACTACGGTATTGTTATAAAGGAATTAGTGCGAATTGTGGTTTACTATTGAATTGCATATATCTTGTAACAGCTACATTAATGAGATGCTTTTATTTTTATTCTTCTTATTTTTTTCTTTTGTCGGTATTCAAAATGCTATGAAAAGTTAAGCTTACCATCGTTAATTTTTTTGTTTATATTATTAAGCCAAGCTCAGGGGATAACCGATGATGACATGAGGAAAGTGGAGGAGGTGCTGATGTATGTCTCTCTTGAACCTTCGCAGATTGTAAGCGTGAGGAAAACAGTAGATGGTAAACTGTTCCACATTTGCAAAGTTTGGGATAGGAAAATTAGAAAGAGAGACGGAAAGATTCAGATATAATGCCACATATAATACAACACGAATTAAGCGACCCAGATAGAAAACTTTCAATCCGTAGAAGAGGATGGGAGGGACCAAGTGCTTTTAAGTTGGGCTAAAAGGCCCTTAAAATAATTTTTTTTTGTCGATTTTGCGAAACGTTGGTAGCGGACAGTGGCGGATCTAGCATTGAAATTAGGGGGGGGGGGGGGGGGGTTATCTTACAAATTAAATTGAGAAAAAAAATCCAGCGCCGTAATTCGCTTAGTTTAGCCGCCGCAGTACTATAGTGAGGTACTAGGAAGGTTTCCGCATTTAGTGGTGTGCATGACGTGTCACTTTTTAGTATACTTTGTTTTTACAAAAAATTCATTTTTTAATAGAATAGTAGTTTAGGGTGCAAACTGCAGGAGTCATTCAAAGCAAAGTTTTCTCAGTTTTACACACTGGCATATATACGATATGCTATTTCATGCGGGTACAAATTTTTGTGTCAGAAATACTTCTTAGGTCGGTGCCAACATTGAAAAAACCATTGGCGGGAGGTTGAAAAGTGAAACATTTCGAATTTCTGTTGAGTATTTATGAATATATTTTGCCTTTGGTAAAACACTTATATTTTTTTATTTTTTTATTCTCATGTTCACAAGGCATCTACATTACTCACACTTATTTAATTTAATTTCCCTCTCTTTCTCTAAAGTATTATGTCATTCAACCCCTTTCAGTCAGCTTAGCTGGTATGAGAAGGGTTGAAGGGTTGCTAACTCTGTACTACATAACATATATTTCAAAATTTCTCTTTTTTTTTCTTTTTTCTAAAATTGTCAAACGCCACATACTACATTTCAGCTCAACAATATAATTCATACAATATAGAAATCTTATTCTGATTATTATATGACTCAAGTTATGTAATGTTAAATAAATAAATAATATAATATCAAATCACAAAAAGGAGTCACAATTCTACCACGTTGGGTTCCTGAGCTCTTCTAACATTTAGGTTTGGTCGCAAACTACATTCAGTTGTATACATTACATGTCTTTAGATAAGAAAAATAAATAGAATATCTCAAGCTCTAACATTAAAAGCTAGCTACTAAATTGGTCATTATTTATTACAAGACTTTTTACCTTACTAGTGAAGTTATTTAGACTCTGTAGGTTTTTGATCTCCCGTGGAAGACTATTGTAGATGTCGCTAGCTGACGTCAAGAGTCCTGAACGCATCCTCTCTGTTCTGGCTGTTTCTGTTCTTATTTCTGATTTCCGTCTTGTGTTATAATAGTGGAGTTCCGTTGCTGTGACGAGTTTTAAGTTTGTTTTGATCTGCTTGTTTTTTATTTTATATATGAATATTGCTTTCTCCATGAATATTATTTGCTTTAGGTTGAGTATATTTGTTCTAGTTAGGACATCCTTAGTGGGTGTTAGCCAAGGCATATTGTAGAGAGTCTTAAGTGCTCTATTCATAGTTGTTTGTACCCTGTTCATAACGCTATTTGTACATTGAGACCATGTGAGTATATTATACTTGATGTGAGATAGCACATGTGTATTGTATGTATATTAGATTAACTGTTTCCTTACTAAGGGTAAAATTTATTCTTTTTATTGCTCCCAGCAACGGAATAATCTTGTTGATTTTCATGTTTACGTGATCTTTCCATTTTAGCTGCTCATCTAGGATAATCCCAAGGTATTTAATTTCTTTTACTCTCTGTAATCTCAATGATCCAATCTTTATTTCCGGGTTTATGTCTTTTTTATTTTGCTGTCGAAATAGTATATATTTTGTTTTATCTTCATTTATAGACAACCTGTTACCATCCGTCCAGTGTTTAAATCTTATAAGGTCCTCATTCATGATTTTTTGATATTAGTGTCGTCAGATATGATAAGTTCCCTTAATACCTGCGTTCTGGATGTTGTTGATGTACAACAAGTAAAGGTTGGGCCAAGGATAGAGCCTTGGGGTACGCCCGTACAAAGAATTTGCCCGTCACCATAGGCACCTTGTATCTTCGTAAATACTTTTCTATCCTTTAGGTAGCTTTCCAATAGTTTATTGGCTACGCCTCTTATTCCCAGTTCTTCGAGTAATTTCAGCAGAAGCTCATGATCCACAGTGTCAAATGCTAATTAACCCAAATATTTAATTTAAAAACATTTATTTTGACGAACCCACTTATTTATTTGTTGTTTACAGTTCTCTCTCAGTTGGTACTTGGTGCTTAGACTGAAAGAGAACGCTATATAAAAGTGAGCCCACTTTCTGCAGTGTATTCTATGGACGTAGTCAGTCCATATTATACATGTCAGTGGTTTTACATAAGAACGCTAGAAATACTTTATAATGTTAGGAGTTAGAACTATGTTAGGGCTCTGATGTAGTGAGGGAAGTGTTCCTCGAGGGTTTTGATCACCCAAAATTGGGGTCCCAAATTCAAATTCTGCGAAAAACCAATACACATACATCAAATGCATACAACAATATTCATTGAAATAAATTTTTATTTGTTAACGTTCTGGAATAAAAATATTTTGTATAATTTTTTGAAGTTGAATTATAGAAAATAAAAAATATATTTTTTCAAATAACTCAATTATTTAAATATTTTTTACTTTAAGTTTTTAGATGGATCTGCAACTGGTAGCAGACTTCTTCCAAGGTTTCCTCTTCCGTTAAATATTGTATTGCCAGCCGTTTCTGTTCTGTATAGTTATGCATTTTAAAAATCAATTAATTATGGTGGATTTCGTATAGAACTTATTATTTGAAGTTGAGCGGAATAAAGTATTTAAATCTACAAAAGAAAACTGGGTATAGAAAAGTGATCCATGTTAGTGTAAGGAATTTCAGTGGTGTCAGCGGTTTATGTTATACATGTCAGTAGCAACTAAGTGATATATATATATATATATGATAATAGTATTAATATTATCACTTTTACAAAATTTACCGTGAAATTTTTTGAAAGAATGTTCACGTTTCCGCCGCTGTAACTTGTTACATCATACTTTTAAAAAAAATTTAAGAACTTAAGTCTTCTTCAAATATAATAAATTTGTATAACAGAAATTATTTCAAAGCAAACTAGAAGGAACGACGTTATCGGGTATTTTTTTTTTTAATCTCTTATATGAAATGTCAAATGATCCGAACCGAACCTCAAAATTTTTAAGCATGAAGCTGTCAGTACGACGTCGCGGCGTCTGTAGTATAAAATATACTTGATTCAAGGAATTTATGTTTTAAATATTGAATTAAAAATGAAACCGGGAGTGATTCTTCATGTATACAAAGGAGAATGGGGTCTTCCCTCAATAGATTTTGAATGCATACGAGCAATGGTATGTTTTGAAAAATATATAAAAACATTCAAAGATAAGAGGTTTTCTTCATTCTAGTGTGCGGTGAAATTTTCTGGAGCACCCATAGAAATTAACATCAAGGGAAATCCTTTATTTTCTGGAAGTGGTGTGCTTCCCTACATGCAAACAGAGAATAAAAAAATTGTTGGCTACAGGAAAATGACTAGTTATTTATTGAAAGAGGTAATAAAAAAGAATCATTGGAATAAACATATAAAGGCAAACATTTACAAAAATTGATATGCCTATTACATCATTTTAAGCTTTTATTTCCTAACTTAGCAAGATACAGTTGACCATTCTGTCCGTTTACACATATTGCTTCCTTACAAATTTAATTGTCATACCTACTCGTCCGCAAGAATGATTTTCATCCAAACTCTTAAGCATTATTTGTAATGTTATACAAGTCAGTGCTTGAAATTGAATTGAATTGAAATTCAAAGTTTATTTATTACATGTCCCGACATAGCGCCACGTCACTGACGTTGGGTGAAGTGTTTTCGATATTAAAACGTTGAATACATAACTAGTTATTTTGCTGTTATACTAAGCTACTAATGTCGTAAACGTAATGCCCAACGTTGTACGTTGCTTCAAGCAGGGGCCTGTAAATAAATTCTTTTTGATTTGATTTGTTACAGGATATTAAGTACCTACATAGTTCAGAGTTTAGATACTAAGATTGCATGTTTGTAATACAGCTAGAGTCTACCTTAAGCTAGTACAGGATACAGGATACAAAGATAGCTCAAGTAACAATTAACCAGCCAGCTACAGATTAACATTAAGTACTATAATAAACATAGTAAATAGTAATAATAATACTAAGTTGGTAAGTAACTACGTAGGTAAAGACATATAATGGTACAGATATATGAGGCCTTGACTAATGTGGTTGGACTATGGCCTAACTTAGTACTATGATTAATATTAAAGTTCTAAAGTTCTTGTCAACGTATTATACTTACTAATAAGATAAAAGTGGGAACAAAATGAAGTCCGTAAGATTATTCATTGCATTTGACGTAACAATTTACATAAAAGTGGGAGTCTTAGTTTTTATAGCAAAATAAAGACCGGAAGATTAGTTATTGCAATTTAGATAAAATGAGAATCTAGATTTTAGAACAAACTAAGGATCAGAAGATTATTTATTGCAGTTTAAATAGTAGTTACAAAGATGAGAATTTAATATTCACATAGACAACTGACTAATGACTCGTTTACTAAATACATTGACAGGTGCCTCCAACTTTTGGTTGGTAACAAAATAGAAATAAGGCTAGTTTTCATACCGTTAATATACTAAAGGGAAATAAACAGTTCAAACCATGTAAAGCGATTATAAGGTACATATCGAGTTAGCATGCTCCACTTTGCAAGTATACTTCATTTAAGCTTGCCCGTATACACGGTTAGATCCATATTGGGTCCTAATTAGGGACTGCGTGATACTAGTAGCGCATTTCCGACTGCATCTGGATTTGGTGTTGATATACTTAGAGAGCTGCCTCTCTTTGAGCTTGGATCGAATGATATTGGTGAGCACTCGTACATTATGAAGATTATAAAAATTAAAAGTGCTTTCCCATTTCTTTTTGTTAGTCTACTATATATGTAGATCTAATTAGTCTTATCTTGTTAAGTGTTGTGCTTAATTTATTTTCCGTGGTTAGTTTATCAAATTCGATCGATCTAAGTAATCTAAATATTTTTGATCTGTACCCATACCCACCGTTCATGACGTGCCTTTACAAGTTTTTTTTTTATATTTGGAATTAATCGCTAACTTGTATAATTCTATTAAATAATCTCTGTACGCACTGTTGTATTTAAATACAGCTCCAAGCTGGCGTTATTAATTTTGATTAATTATTCATTTTGGATATATCTTTTTATTCATCAATTTTTTCGATTAGTAATAATTATGGTGTTTGTTAAGAAGACAAGAATTAACGACTATTGATCCACTAACCCCGTTATTGAAACACCAATTTTTTCTAAATCTATGAGCCGCAACAGATTTAGACAAATTTATTTGCATTTTTCTGATAACGAAAAAATGCCTCCAAATACTGACAGTTTGTGTAAAGGATTATGGATTATGGATTATTTTTCAATAAAATTTGAAGAACAGGACGGAGTATATCCATCGATGAAGGCATGATACCATGGCGCAGAAAGCTCAATTTCAAAGTCTATAATCCAAGTAAAAATAATCAAATATGGTTTACTTGTCTTTTTTTTTAATTTTTTAAAAACAAACTCAGAGGATAACCTATGATGCAAAGCACAGCATGGCAGGAAGGAGATAGGGAAAGGATTGGAGGACATGAGGAAAGTGGCGGAGGTGCCGATGTACGTCACTTTTGAATCTTCACAGATTGTAGACCTGAAGAAAAACAGAAGATGGTAGACTGTTCTACATTCGCACAGTTCGAGATAAGAAAGCATCTCGCAATTTTACTGTACGGGCGAAAGTATTTTGAAGGGTGAGAGGATGTGTGCGGCTTGCAGCGCGAGTATTGCGTGCAGGAATTAATTTACAAGGGATCAGACTAGATATTTCATCGGAACATTGGCCATGCATGTAGCGAAAGACATCCAACATAGCGGCGGTGCTCGAGTGAGTCGAAATGACAAATTATTGCCAAATCGCCAATGAGCTTAAAAGCTTTCTTTTTGACAATATCCAATGAAGCTAAGGCTGTACTGCCCGCTCTAGCCCAGATGTGGGAATTGTATTCCTTTCTACGTCTGATATAGGACTTATAGAGGAGCGCTAGATTTGATGGGCTGAAATATTTCTTACACCTTTTCAGAAATCCAAGACATTTGGATCCTTTTTTGTCAACAGAGAGATCTGTCCAGCGTAACTTACTGGAAATGTCAATGCCAAGAATGCTTAGTGACGGTGAATGTGAAATTAAACTTCCATCAAATGGAATGGGAGTGGTTAAATGGTGATCTTGTTTTAAAGAGATGCAACAGCTTTGGGTCTTAGATGCATTGAAAGCGAGAATAATATCAAGATCGTTATTCAATGATCTAGTCATGCAATTTCGTTTGACACATGCGGTATTCCCTCTGGAGTCCGCAAGAGTATCATAGCAGTAAGCGAAATCAAGGGAACTATCATCGGCAAAGCTATGGAGGGGATTGAAACTAAGGGAAAGCAAATCATTAATTTAAGCTAGGAAGAGAGACGGAGAGATAAAAGAACCCTGGGGCACACCGGCATCTAATACAACACGAATTAGACGATCAGATAGATAACTATAAAAATCTATGATAGAAGGGGAGGGGAGAGACCAAGTGCTTTAAGTTTGGCTAAAAGGGCAGGATATCAGACTCTATCAAAAGCCTTTGAAATATCCAAAGCAATGATTTTGGATTCCCCGAAAATTTGAGGGATCGCTACCCTTCCCTTTTTAGGGAATAGGCTGAACGTGAGCTAGTTTCCAAGCAGTTGGAAAGATTCCTGTCGAATACGACAAGTAGAATAGCTTGCGCAGAGGTTTAGCCAAGGATGAGACGCAATTTTGAATTAACAGCGGTAAGAACCCATCAGCTTTGGATACGTCGATATCCTTAAGGACCTTGAACACATCTCGTACGGATGTGTATTGGCTCTCTATCCACATGGGAGACGCAAAACAGGTGTCTGTGAAGTAGATGGAAGCCGAGAATTTGAAGCGAATCTAGCAGCAAGATTCTTTGTCTTATACTCTGGTCAAAAAGAAATTTCTCTCTGGATAATGGACTTGCAGGTGTTCTCTTCAGTCTTGTAGACTTGTTTCAGCTGTGGACAAGGATGTAATTGATAAGCGCGAACGGCAGACTCCTTAGCTCTTGAGCGAAAATCCTCATAGCCGCATTAACTTTTTCCTCTTCGTGCAATTCGTCAGCTTCGAGTCAAGGTAGACTCCGAGGTGCTTGACATGGGGAGAGAGTTGAATAGTGTGTCCAAAGAGCTTTGGAAGAACAAAGTACCCAAGATTATGTCTTCTGGAGAAGGCAACCAAGCTGGTCTTTGTAGGGTTCACTGTCATATCATGAAGGGTGCACCAGTCTTCAAAAATATTGCGGCCTCGTTCCATGAAAGCACAGGCAGCAGCCATGCTGTGCCTGGACATGAGCAGAGGGATGTCATCCGCATACGCTTCACATGAGAATTCCACGAAAGTGTGAATGCATTTTATTATACCTTGCCCTTCCAAAAAGATCCTCGTAAAGGTCATCATAGCACTTGGTAATGTAACACCAACTCGCAGTAGGGCATGGCTACAGATTGACGCCTTCGAGTAACTTGTTTCATTTTTTTTTTGTTCGTGTGTTTTTCATATATTTAAATTCCAATTTAGTAAAAGGAAAAACAAATTTAACTGTCCTTAGGATTCACTTTCGTCTGAGTATGGGGGCGCTCTAGTCTTTTGCTGATGACAACATGTTACCAGCATTTACACGCCAGTTCATAGCGCTTCTCATCGCTTTAAAACCGTTGCATGTGCTCCATTGAAGATCTTGAGGTGGAGGGATGAAGGGAAACGTCTGTAAATGCTTCTGATCTAAAGCTGTCATTAAATGCTTCCACCTTTTTGGACATTATTCAAAATTCATGTATTCGCTATTTATAGTCTCTTTTAAGCCCTGGTCACACCGGGAGTGGCGTGGTGGCACGTGGCAAAATAGAGTGTTCACACCGATAGCGGCAGATTTTATCCAAATGTACTCTAGTTCCAATGAAGAAATTCTATTATTAGTAGCTCTGGTTGAAGAAAAACAGAGAAAAGTGATGAGGCTCGATTAAAAATACTTAAGAATGCAAAAAGCCTCATTTAACGAATTGTGCGGACTTATTTCGAATGAAAAAGGAATTTTGCCGCCAGCGGCAGCGGACTTGCGTATGCATGTAAAAATTATGTGTCCAGAAAAGCAACACGTAACGGACATTTCCGAATACTTAAAATTCCTTATAGTCTTACTTAAAATACCTAATCTGATCGCCGCATGCACACAATCGTTAATTAATGAAAACTACTCTTACCTGTGGTGCTTCCTATAATAACTCACATCTTCAATGCATTTTTAACATCTGCTAATTTCCCTATTAATTGGAGGAAAGCTTTTGTTATTGCTATTCCTGAAAATAACTCTCCGAGTAGTTTAGCTAATTACTGTCCTATTAGTTTGTTGTGTTTTCTTGGCAAGGCTATTGAAAAACTTATTATTTCTCAAATGCTTCTATGGCTAAAGATGATTTGAGTATTCTTGTTCTACTAGACTTCTCCAAAGCATTTGATAGTGTAAGTCATAACAATCTAAGTTAACAATGTTAGCAATAAATTATAATAATAATATAATAATAATTATAATAAATAGCTAATAAATTTAGCTTCACCATCTCTGCTATCAACACATTAAATAACTTCCTGATGGGACGTTTACAGCAGGGTAAACTTGAAAATCGAGTTTCTGAGCCGATACAGCCTAGATGCGGTGTACCGCATCTAGCCATCTTGGGTCGGTTATTGTTCAGCCTGTACATAAATGGCCTATCTAATGTTGTACATGATGCAAAAGTGTATCTGTATGCCGATGATGTGCAGGTTTTTTCTGACTTTCCCCAGTATACCACTGGAGGATGGTTTTTGTCGATTAAATATGGACCTAAATCTATTTATACAATCATATACAGGAGGGGATTAGACGTTCCTTCGGTTGTTATGAATTCATCTGATATACCACATTCGAAATTTGTTAGGAATCTTGGTTGGATGCTCAACTCACATATGTCATGTTGCGACCATGTTAAAAAAATATTAAAATGTTTATGGTGCCTTAAGAAGACTCTGGCTTTCAGGATAGTAAACCCCTGCTTATACCGCTTTTCACTTATGGAAGCCTTGTTTTCCCGGCATTAGACCATAATTGTTTTCGTAAATTTAATGTAGATTTTAGCTGTTTCATTTATGGATTACGACGATATGATAATGTAATTGTGGGTTGCTCCCTAAATACGTATCTTCTTCTTACGGTTCTAATATTTTTACATAAGCTCTCGTGTATAGTTGTAAACATGATTACTTATGGGAACATGTACAGTTTACTCCATCGCCAAGACATTTAAATATAATTATACCACGTTTTGTAACGTTGACTGGCGCTCGTTCCTATTTTGTCCATGTACCTAGAATATGGTATTCTCTACCAGTTGAAATTCAGCGGACGTGGATGGTTGGTGCATTCAGAAGTAAATTATTTGAATTGTTGACTACTAGTGATAGATCTTAGGGGAAATGTGTCCTCGGCAATAGTAGTTTGATCTGTAGGTTAGGTTAGTTAAGTGAATTTGAATCTTTATTTTATTTTTTTGTCTCATTTTCCTGTTTTCTGATTAATTTTCATTCTGTACATAGTTTATAATTCAATATGTCTTAAATTGTACATATCTATTGTAAATCTTGTTGTACAAACCAGTTGCGTAAGTAAATATGAAATATGAAATAAAAACTCAGTTTTTTTTCTGTTCTAAGAAATTTCAACTTAGGGTTTTTCGAAAAAACTATTCTTTACATTATTGTTAATTCACACATACATACGTATATCAGTTACATATAAATTTATTGATCATTTCTAGGGACATAATATAAATGCAGAATTAAACGGGGAACTACAATCATTATCCACTGCCTATGAAAGTTTGGTTTTTAATAATTTACATCCGTACTTTTATTATGTTATGTTTGGAGATCCACAAAATTTAGATGCAACCAGAGCGCTTTATGCAAAACGAACAATTTTTCCATTTAATTTCTATTATCCAGGAAAATATTTAAAAATTGCCGATAAAGTTATGGAAGTTTTCGGTGGATTTTCAATTCATGATAAATTAGAAGATCACACAACCGATCAGGTATATACCAACTAGACAATATCCGTATTTTTTACTAATTTAAAAATATTTTAGATTTTTTACAATGCAAAACGATGTATAAACCTTCTTTCAAAAAAGTTAGGCAATAAAAATTGGTTTCTTGGTGAAAAACCGAGTGAATTCGATGGCATCGTATACGCTTACTGTTCAATACTGTCTCACATTTCACTAGCATCGAATCCACTGCAGGCTCATATAGGAGAATGTCCAAATTTGGTTAAATTTATTGATCGAGTAACAAAACAGTATTTTGTAAAAGAAGGATTTTCATCCAAAGAAACTCCAACGCAAAAAGCTAAAAATGCAACCGTACTAACTCCATCTGAACAAGATTTCCATGATAACAAGAAGAAAACTCAAATTTTAGCTGGCCTTGGAGCAATTTTAGCAATGGGTACATATGCAGCTTATACAGGGCTTTTAAAGGTAAGTTAAATAAATAATAGAAGTGATTTTACATTGTATTTTATTTATTTTTTTACATTTAAAACATCTAGATTACTTATGATGGACATTATGATGATGATTTTGGTTATGAGGAAGATGATGAAATTGGATCAGAGTAACGAATCCAATTAAATTCTGCCAACAATTATAGACTGTTTATGTACGATTATAGTACTTATTTAAATTTGAATATACGTATATGTAAGTTTTGCATAATGTGTTTTTTAGACATTTGCTTTCTTGAAGAATTTAGTAATTTTGTTTAATTCGTTTTTTGTAATGCACAATTCCGTATTATTCTGTTGAACTTCCAACGTACAGCTATGCTAACAATTCGAAATGGACCCATTAGAAATGCTTGAAAGAAATTAAAAAATATTCCGCCCCAAGGTGCCATACCGCAGCACAATATTGTTACAATCCAACTTTCTGCTCCCAAGATGGAAAAGAATGAGCCATGCTAGAAAAAAAAAATAAAATAAAAGTTAAATAAGACATTTTTATAGATACTCATTTATATTCAGTAGACTGTCGCTAGAGTGAATAGCAAAAATGTTACCATAGCTATTCTGTAGTGTTAAGGGAAATAATGGGACACCAGATACAGATACTCTCCAAATTCGGGAGTAAGATGACAAAAACTAGTGATTGCGAAACTATGGAAGTTACAAAAAAAAAAAATTCCGCTTCAGATGCATTTCAAAGTACTTCAATTTTAGATAGTACAAAGCACTGACATATAATAAGAATGGACTGAGCCATCCTTTCTAATACCTATAGTCAAAAATGGCACAAATTTTGGTTAAAATTCAAGCTCAAAATGTACGTTAAGCTGTAATAAATTTTGGAAACAGCACGGCTGTATTAAATGAAATGCGTTGGAATTGACATAAGATTCAGAGACAAATATATTGATTGCAGGTCTGTCTCCATCAAACTAAATTTTTTTTTTACATTAAGTCTGCAAGGAGCACATATGTCAGTAATTTAAAAAAAATATTTTTGTGTTAATTAAAGCAAATTCAATTTCCTAAACAATTTTTATGTAATGCAATACTATTTTACAACATCTTTATTGTGTCTAATCCACAAATAATAATAAATTACAAATCGGTAACAATTGAAGGAAATAAAGGATTTTCACAGCCAGTTCAAAATTTATGCCATTTTTGAAGCAGGAAAGTTCAGTCCATTCTTATTATAGCTGAATTTTTTTGTGTCCGCAAAACAGAGCAGAACAAAAGCTACACAAAACAGCGCATGTTACATCATCACTTAAGAACGGCTCGACCGATTTGGCTTATTTTTTCTTGTGTTCGTACGGCAACCTTCTTGGTATTGCCATACAAAACTTTGGTTTTTCACTATATATTTCGAAACTGCCTGAGAACGCGTCGACGTTTAGAGTTCCAATTTTGTACATGGCGTTTTAAAAAAGAAATGGGACCAATCGGGCAACTCGTAGGGTTGCCATACGAAAATTTTGTTTTTAACTGAGAAGGCATTGACATAGAGAACTAAAATTTTGTGCATAGTGTTTTCATAGCAAGTAAATACGAGTTCAAAAATGGACTAAATTTGGTAACCCGTTGTTGGTGTGGCCAAATAAAATTTTGACTTTCACTATATGTTTGGACACTGCCTGAGAATGCGTCGACGTAGAGAGCTCAAATTTTGTACCCTGCATTTTCATATAAGTTGCCAATATAGGTCCAAAAGTGTTAGCAAACCGTGCGAAAGGGTTGCATGGTGTTGCCATACAAAACTTTAGTTTTTCAATAAACTGCCGATACGCGTCGACGTAAAGAGCTGAAATTTAAAAAAAAAGGACATTTAAGTTCGAAAATGGGACCAATGGGGCAATTCCTTCGTAGGGTTGCCATAAAAATATTTCGCTTGTTACTATATATATGGGTACTGCCTGAGAACGCGTCGACGTAGGGAGTTATACTCTCCCACCCACACGCACACACACACATACAGACACAAAGTGAAACTTAGAGTACGGAATCGCGCGATAGATAACTGACATATATAATATGGACTGACTACGTTCATAGAAATGCACTGCAAAAAGTGGAGCTGGATTTGATGTAGGGATTTAGGAAAAATGTAGAAACTTACTGGAAATTTTTTCCTTAGAATTGTTATGCATTGGAGTCCGACAACGGCACACATAGTATGATTGTATATGAAAATAACTCCAGTCAGCCACCAGACTGAATAAAAATTCTCCCGAAACATTTTCTGTAAAGAAATGAAGGCTATTTGCTCATCTACGAGTCTATGCTTATAAAAATTGTTAGTGGCCCAAGCAACTATTGTCGGCCTCCAATAATGAATAACAATTCGAAGGAACAAATATCCAGCAAATTTCTAAGAAAAAAATGAAACTTTCCCTACATCAAATATTCAAAATGGTACAAATGTTGCCATTTGACATTATAACAAGGAAGATACTTCTATACACAAGGCTGGAACATTACTTTTGGTTGGGATTAAAAGTATTATTCAGAAATTTCGTTTTCTTCCCAACATAGTCTGCAAAAAATATTGTCTCTGGAAAGTCGGGTTGTATCAATGATGCTTATTCAGCTGAAGATATCTTGTCGGCAGTCTCGCGTTAAAACGAGACAAGATTTGGATCTTGCAGAAAGGTTTCACGAATGCTAATATTTTTCCTAGATATTTGGTTTACATTTTCATTCTGAATTTTTTATGTTGAATGCACTATTACAAATATCTATTATAATTATGCAAATCCTGTTAGCTGATCAAAATAAGTAAGATTATGTTACGGTATTAGATTATAATGAATACTATATTCTGCACTTAGTTAATCTCAACCTCTCTCTAAATCAGCATTAGCTGCCTGAAAGAGAGGATGGAGAAATAGAAAATGTAATGGGTCGAGCAGGTTTACTATATAACTAGAAAAGCCTATAGATTTTAAGTGGATTGATGATAAAACAAATAAAATTCTTGTAATATTACAATGACAGCCATGCAAATCAATGTGACCATATTTTAGTTGTTCTATAGTTTATTGATTATTTGTAGACAATCCCACACCAACCTCATATTACTTAAGCTGGGTTGTGCAATAAATATGTTTGGAAATTTGAACTTCAGAAGAAGCTTTAGCACGAATTGAAAAATAACAGTGGGGTATCGCTCTCCACATCTGTAGAAGCAAAATTCTAGTACATTTGTATGTATCTAATATTTGTCCAGATCACTGACATGTGTAATATGGACAGACGACGTTCATAGAAATACATTGCAGAAAGTGGACCACTTCTATATTGCTGACTTTTTCGGTTTAAGCCCCAAGTAACAACTGTGAGAGAACTGTAAACAATCAATAAATCAGTGCGTTCTGCGAAATTAATTTTTTAGGGTTATTACTGGTAAAAAGTATTTTACCAAAAGCAATATATTCATTTTAGTTACGCAGATTTTATCAAAATCACTTTCGAGCTATGCGCAATTTTTTTTAAATGTTGGCACCAATGTAAGCACTTTTTTTGACATAAGCAATTGTGCCCACATCTTAGAATATAGAGAGAACAGAGAGTGTTGATACCTATAAAATTCGTACACATGAGCTTGGCTTTTCTTAGTGGTGCCTGAAGTTGGAGAAATGTATGTTCAGCTGCCTACATTTGAAACAGCTGAAGAGCTTGGCATAGTGACAGCGAGCAAAAGCAATTTCGGTGTTGCTCCACTCAGAAATACTTCCCAAGCCATGAAACAGAAATCTGTATGTGTGCGTGCGAGTCCGTTCTCTAAAATGTTCTATATTGATACTTATTGAAAATTGCCAGACATTGACTTTATATATGCTATGGAGCCTACCTTACCTTCCCAAAGGCTACAATACCTTACTTAACAAGATAAAAAACTAGTTTAGATTACAAAGTAACCTTACCATTTTACGCTCAATAACTCTCAGCTGAATAATAGTTTCAATAGTGTATGTGCGGCCGTAGTCCGAAACCAAATCTGTAAGCTGACTGATTCGATTTCATCAGAGCACGGAACAGCTACATATGCTGTTATTACTCAGAGTTTTTGTTGGAGAGGAATCGTAGTTATTTGGTTAAGATAAATTTGGTTTTAATAATTTTGTTAGGAAAGATATAAAAAAAATTGATTACTGTTGGGAAGATAAGAAAGTAAGCTTAAGATTGTCGCAAGACACTTGTTCTGTATGAATAGTAGTTTAGGGCAGAGGAGCGAGCTAGTCAAATCAAACTTTTCTCAGTTTTACATAAGAACACTACGAATATTTTAGAGTTGGGGGAGGGCTCTCATGTGGTAATGAGGGAGACTGTTTCATGGCTTGGGTAGTATTTCTCGAGGGTTTTGCCAGTTTTCTATGTTGATACTACTACACGTCTGTACTGAGCTCTCACACAACAGTTTAACACAACCAGAATTCGACTACGCTAAATTTGGCTTATCACACTTTCTGTACTCTCTATATTCTAAGGCCCAACTAAATAGAAAGTTAAGCAGTCCATTTTCATACTATAGATGTCAGTGGTCCAGATAGAAATAAGAAACCTGCTACACACAATTCATTTTATGTATCTATGTAAATCTAAAGGAAAAACTTACTATAGCATCACAAAATATTTTCTTCGCAACAGACTCTGGTCGCGCAAGGCCTCCACTTCCAGAAATTATTTTGGTCTCTATCGGCTTAGATTTCTCTTCTTCTTCAAATCCTGGCGTATTTGTATCACATGGAAGTGCTAAAGTAACTGAAACTCCCAAGTGCTTACTTTCCATTGCTATAGTTTCAGCTAACCCTCTTAGGGCGAATTTTGTTGCAGCGTAAGGACCGTAACCGTATATTCCAAGCAGTGAAGCTTGCGAACCTGTTATTACTATTATCCCTTCTCTTGCTGTTTTCATTTTTGGTAAAACATATCTGGTACAGTAATACGTCCCGTAATAGTTAACGTCCATCAGTTTTTTTGCATCCTCAATTGAGATTTCTTCAAAAACTCCGCATATTGCCAAACCAGCACAGTTTGCAAGCATATAAATCGGACCGATAGTTTCTTCTATTTCTGATAAGCATTCGGCCACTTCCTCATAATCTTTTGATATATCTAAAGATCGATAAGTGAATTTCTGGTCAGGATTTTGTCGATGTACCTCAAGCCTCTTAATTGCACTTTCTGGAAGATAAAATAATTATTGAAAAGAAAAACAATTATCTATTTACAAATATACCAAGCAAATGAATATTTCTTGCAATTATCGTAACATTCGCCCCTTTACGTGCACAAAAAATTGCTAAATGCAAACCAATTCCACTTGAACCTCCTGTTACTACAATGTGTTTTCCCTGGACTTTTTTTGATTTAGGTATTAAGCGAACCATCAAGTGGATGGCAACTATAATAGAAATGCATAAAAGCGCTTCCATTATTTGTATCATTCTGTTACTGCTGAAAATTTGCAAAAGTATATCGGTAAGTTTTTTGAAAACACTCATTGTAAAATCTGAACTCTGAAGTCGAAGAAATTGTACTGGGCTGTTTGCTTTGGTTTTCTGAAATCTCGCCCGTTTTTCTTCTTGAAACAAGGGTATGCGCATGATTGTGGTTGCACTTTCATTTATGACATCAAAAAGCTTTCACCATTATCGAAAGCTACAGTTTTATTGAACCTTCCTTCATTAAAAGTTCTTGAAGCCATTTGTAACGAGGGAGCGCTGAGTAGAGAACTCGAAAAATATTTGTATAAGGTCTCCAAATTGTCAAATTGCTAAGTAAAGTGCCGTAAGGTCCCTGCTTAATTCCATGCGCAACTGTTTAAGTTCATTTTGGGCAAACCTGCTAACGTATAGTATTAAATCAATTTCCATTTGTTAAATTTTTTGTAATAGAAAACTTTAAATATTAATATAACAACCCACCCATATGGAATGTGGGTTATTTAGGTCAAAAATATGTCAAGAATGTCGAATCATCCGAACACGCTTCAGCCTTAGATCTAAGGCTTCAGCACGAAGCGGAAGTATTTAGCTGCCCTTGTGCCAGACGTATCATCAAAATAATTTTACTACGCTGTAGTTCATGAATACCGAGGTTAATTGCGTGCGTGTTCATGTAATGATAATTAAATTATTTTTTTATCACCTGCATAGCCGTCTGATCAGAAATTTTACAATTTCAAAATGGCCGAAACTATCTTCTTGGAGTAGTATTGGCACAGATTATATAATTCTATAGTATCAGTTATGCATCACGTGCTGCAGCTTAGAAAAGTGAAGCATGGAATTCTTCCTCTCCCCAAATCTCTATCTTCAACAAGAAATGTAGCATGCTAGCAATGTGTGAGCTTTAAGGCCTAAACACAATTCCGATGACAGAGCGACAGACGACAGCGAAAAATTCGTTGCGAAACAGACAGTCGAAAAATTGGGAACACAATTGCAACGACAGGCGATGAGCGACGATTGTGAAAGAAGAAGATATTGACATTTCATTTGTTAAATGTTTCAAACGTTTTAAAAGGAGATTTTTATCAAGAATATTATATATTATATTGAAAGAAATGCAATGAACCAAAGTGTGGGAAAAACTGAAAATGCGGAAATTAAGTAAATTAAACGCTTTGAAATATCCATCCAAACCACGTCTTTTTTGTCCATTTGACTTGCCTGTCTTGTAAACTATAAATTATTTCATGGATTTCGCATTTCCTTGATCAATTTTTCCTCAAAGTTCATTATTTTAAAATTACCGCGGCGTGCTACCACCTAAAAAACACAAAAGTGAATGCCACAACCATTTCATTCGATTAATTTTGTTGGTAGGACTGCAGCGACGACGGCATAATTAGAAACTGATAAATCCCGGCAATAATGTCGTCGATTGCTCAACGTCGGTCGTTGCAATTTGGTGCATTCGCATAAGATGCTCCACTTTTAGAAGTTTGACAGAGATATATCGTCGTCGTTTGTCGTCTGTCGTCGCAATTGTGTTTAAGCCTTTAGCGAACGGATGCTTAAACTCCTGTTCACGAGCGCGATACGATATGTTCGATATTTTGGTGACGTCCTGCTCTTTCTATAGATCTATCTCTATTTGCGATTGGTTTTCATCGCGCGATACGTTCACAATGTTGACAGAGGCTACAACTTAATTTGTTTAGCTTCATAGTGGCAAGGAGATATTAGTGTGAAATTTACATATATTTATGTTTTTTATATTTATATATTTATACATATTATACTAAATTTCGACATCACTGCGGAGCTTTAGCACCGACTACAAATATAAACAAATCTAAATGTTGAGGTTAAGGTGAAAATCGCACCAAACTAAGAGCATTGCTGCGATAAATTTTTGTATCGCACCAAACTTAGAAAGAGTAAGCATGTTCAGCGACAACTACATTGCTGCAGCCAATCAGAGCTCTGTCGCATGCGATAAATCGCGCTCGTGAATAAGCCATAAGTTTATTAGGGCCAACATAGACGTAATAAGCACGAAGCACAAGCATTTTATTACAGTTGTGCCAAGACTTGCCATTACCTACGAAACGAGTAAGAGCTGGAGCACATTGAATGCAATAGAACGGAGAAAAATGTCAAAATGTTTTTTTTTTTGTGCTTCACAATGGAACTGCGCACATAATATGAATTGACTGCGGTAATAGCTAGGCCCAACACGCTACAGCATGATTCACCTTTCGTCGTTGAGCGACATTTGGGGGAGGAAAAACCTGCTGCAATTTTCTGCATTCCAAAACATAGCCACAGTTGACTATAGCTGACTTCATTGCGAACAATAGTTAACTCACCTAACATATTTCAGTTGACTAATGGGTTTTGAAACGATTGAAGTCAACTGTAGTCAACTGTAGCTATGTTTTGGAACGCACTCCGGGCAGCACACCAATACTACTGCAAGCAAATAGCTTTGGCCATTTTAAAATTTCTGATCGGACGGCTGTGCAGTTCTGATAACGAGCTGTGAATTTGTGATACAATTATTATTTATATCAATAACTGTAACTTCCGTGCGTTCAGGTGCACGCAGAATGTCACATAATGTCACATTCTTACACACCATGTTGTTCAGGCGACCGAAGCGTTGTCATTTCCCCAGCACATCGATGTGCACATTTTACGCTACGGTCTGGTAGCGTAGTGTCCCGGTGCGCTTTGTAGTTTTGACGTTTAGCTTAGTTTTGTTCTTAAAGAACTTTCAAAATTGACATTTCGAACCGAAGTGCACACCAACCGTTCAGGTGCTATCCCTACTTTTTCAATGATGTGATGCGCGCACGGCTTGATTGAACACGCACACAATTAAACTCGGCAATCATATGAGGAACTAATGCTGAGCAAAATTATTGTGATGACAAATGTGGGCGCAAGTTTGTGCGTGCTGCGTAACAGCTATCTGTACGGCGGCCCTATATTTATATGTACTCATTTTTCAATGGGGAAATTGCATTGAATAAATAACTAATTATTAAATAATTAGTTATTTATTCAATGGGAAATTGAAATAGTCGCAAAGATAAAAAAATACCTCCCATCGGTTAATTCAAATTGAACGAATCGTTAAGATTTGTACACAAATAAAAATAATAGAAAAAAACGTTAAGATGGCGACGAGAGTGTAAGGTGTTTTCTTTTCCATCAAGTAGAAAGTGACGTGCGTGTAGTTATTCGTCTTAAAAGTCAGCAATATTAAATATAAACAACCAGTGATAAGTGATTTAGTGAAGAAAGTGAAAGAAATTAAAAAGATTACAGTGTAAAGTGTTTATAGTAAAGTGGAATACCATCAGAGGATTATGTGATTTGCTTCCCTCAAATACCTGCTTATCTCTACCAACCGAGTACAGACGAAACCGTCAATCAAGCACAAAAGTGAGTAGTAAAAAAATACAATTTAAAGAATTTTACAAATTATATTAAAATGTAAGTACTGGTGGAATTTGCCAAACCATAAATAGAATCTTCAATATTACGTGCTTGCGCAAAATACTGGGTCATGGTTCGGTACACGCACTTTACACATCAAACTGCTGGCCTGGCAGTCTCGATTGGATTTTAAGAGTTATCTCAACTCTTCCATGAGCAAAAAAGCTAAGACAATACATTTTTCATGGGTTACAACTATTTCTTGGTCCATTTTATGTATGCAATATAAATAAATTTCACACGACAAAGTTGTAGCTGCGATAACAAACGAAAGAAAAGAATTTTTAGTACCCACTGAAAATATTTCATTTGTGCTGCTGTGACCTTCAGGTACGGAAAATCTCTAAAATGTTGAAGAACTCGATTTGCTGGTTTTACGAACTTTAACTTTGCAATGGAATTTAATTTTCTTTTCAGCACGTTACAGTGATAATTTGAGTGGTTTGAGGAAGAGCTTCTTTGTCGTATCATGCATTTTGGTGCTTTTGGAATGTGTCCAAGACTGTTAAAAACACTTAAAATTATAGGTACAAATTGTACAGCGGAATCACACTTGTTCCTAGTTGCATTTTTATGTTATGAGTGTAATTGAAGAACTAATTTAAATTGATTCTTCTTGAGTTAATAATAAGATATAGAATAGAATAGAATAGAAAAATCATTTATTAAAGAAGCTCAGCTTACGCTACGTTACGTTGACATTTCTTTTTACGACCCTAAGCGCGTTTAATGCCACGATAGCTTAGTCAAGCGTAGAAGTTGAACAAGTAAAAAAGCTAGAGTTGGTCTAAGAGCAATTCTTATGATACCCTAGAAGAATACCCGTTTGTAATTTCGTATGGTCACCTCTCTGTACAAGTTTGATTTTTCGCATATATTTCTAGAACGGTTTGTTGGACAGAAAAGAGGATTATAACCAATTTTATAGGATTTCATATTCTGAAGAACTTTTCAGTACTACATTAAAACCGTATAGAACTTATTGTTTTCTTTATCGTTTCCTAGTTTTATATGGCAACACCAAGAAGTGGCTGCCCGATTTAGTCCGTTTTTGAAATTATATTTACCATTTTATGAAAACACCATGTACAAAATCTCAGCTCTCGACGTTGACACGCTCTCATGTAGGGTCCAAATCCAAATATGTAGTAAAAAACGAAATTTTTGTATGGCAACCCTACGTAGGAGTTACCCGGTTTGACCCATTTTACTTTTTTTTTATAAGACCATATGCAAATATTCAGCTCTCTAGGTACACGCGTTCTCAAGTTATCGTGAGGACATACGGACGGACGGACATGCAAAATTTGTATGCATGGCTGTCTAATCCATTTTGCTCTACCATCATTATTTCTAGGTGTTCAACGTAATGACAAACTGAGTATACCCTTTAGATTTCATCTGGGCTATAAAAACAGTTTTTGGTAGTCTCTGGTAGTCGGCAAAAAGTCAATATTACAGTGGCAGTGAAGCGCTCCCTGTAGAGACCAAATTTCAAAGAGTCTAGGGCTGTTTTACCAAGCCATTTAATACAAATTTCATTTAAATTTAATTATTATTGAGGAGCAGCAATTAAATTTTTGTAGCTATTCACCAACGTTATTATGTCGATTTCGATGGGATCAAATCAGTGTTCCACTTTTTCTGACAGCACTGCAGCACTGCAGCCGTAACCCCCGGAATATACAAACCATGAAGTGAGCCAGTTAGCGGACGACATCACACACATTCTTGCCTTGCAGGCGTTTTTTTGTTTTATATAAAAGTAGCTTGTATTTTGTTCAAACGCTATAATTTCCATAAATTTGTTCTACACGCAATTTTTTTTTAAAACCATTAGAAAGAAACCATATTTGGTTGCAATTTGTTTAAACTTAATTTTTCTGTGGTAGCGATAGTTTTAGGCTTTAGGACCGGTTTAAGATGCAATCTTGTAGTGAATTCTTTTCTGCAACTCGGTGTAGCCACCGTAGCTCTATTTACCGATATCGTTATTTATCTAAACGTTTAAATTCTCGCTTCTACAATCTTTTAACAGCCCATTCAAAAATATGACATTTGATTGCACGCGACTTCAATCAGCTGATATCGAAATGAAGATTATTTAAGACGGAGTAAGGTTTTACTCTTACCTCAGACAAGACAAGAGGTCTGATCGATGAAAACACTGTAAATTTTCCCCTCCAATATTTACCCACGGTACCGAGAATATAAGTTATTCTCATTTCGAACCACGTTGCACCATTATAGATAAACTACACAGATAAGTCAATAAAATTTCCGAAACACAAAGATGAATATATGTAGTGTCTCAGGGCCGTAGCTAGGGGAGGGCATAGATGGGCAATGCCCTAACTTAAAACGACAGTGCCCTACCTTAAAGTTGTCAACTTTTTCGTATTCTGCGGCGACGTCACGTCATAAAAGTCATCGCGTCATCAGCCACTACTCGGCGACGTTTGCACTGCTTACCTCCTACCTCTTACTGCCTTGAATGATGGTAAGACGTTTGATCGACTACTTGAACTGCTTTGGTCAGGACATTTGACTGTTACAAGAGTCGTATATGAAAACTATTCTCTGATTTTGAAGACTCCAGACAAAATGATAAATGGAAAATTGATGATATTGCAGAAAGTGTTGACATCAAAGGCGTTATGTTAAACATGGAAGTTCGATTGGCAAAGATAGTAGCAAAAAAATATTATGTGTTCTGCAACCGGCTGATGCGGGATTGAAGCATGCCATAAGGCTTAAACACAATTGCGACGAGCGACGACTATTGCAGTAATAGGAAAATTTTTCTCCAGGAACGTTTTATGGAGCGTGTATTACATAGGAATCTGCAGTTTTCGTTGTCGTCGACCACTTTATTGAATTAATTCAATTACGACGACCCGAGATGCCGACGAGCGACGACTATTGCAGTCATAGGAACAATTTTCTCTACGAACATTTTATGGAGCGTATATTGCATAGAAATTCGTCGGTCGCTCTATCGTCGCAATTGTGTTTAAGCCTATATCGATAATAAAATGTGTCCAGGAAGAAACTGAGGTCAAAAGGGATGTATGAAACAATTTTGGAATAAGTTGAGAATATCTACCATATTGTAGAAAAGAATATCAAAATAGTTCCCAGAAGAGAAGAGGCAAGACATATGGAGGATTAGTGCTGTATGGTCCATCACCTTCTCGTCAAAATATTGCAGGCATAATTAAAGCTCCGCCATTTAAAGCGGAGTATTATGAAACTGTAGACATAATAACAGCTGAGATGAACAGAAGATTTGAAGACAATGAGGATCTACTAGATTAAATTTTGTGTCTTGATGAATTGGACAAAGTTTAAGTCTGTTTAACATTTAAATATATAATTATTGTTAGGAAATTAATAAGAACAAAACAAATCCGTATTTGTATTTATTTTTCAGATGTTAAAATTTCTTTCAAAAAAGAGACTACTATAGTGAAAAGGTACTTGAATGAGTTGAATGGTCGTGGAGATCAGAGCGAAAAAATATTAGAAGTTCTACTATACCGAAAAAGGGAAATCTTCAGAGATACGTATGAACTATTTGCATCAGTCACAATACCCGTAGTACTGCTTCGTGCGAATCTACCTTTTCGAGACTAATTGCTATCAATAAGCCTGAAAGAACGTCAATGGCTCACGAGATGATAGAACAGACAAAATTGATATTGACAAAGTGCTACGAAAATTGCACAATATGGTAAATCGAAGACAGCAATTATATTGAATAGTTTTACCATGTTGTGCTTCTTGTTTGGCCCATTTATTTCTTCTTATTGTAAGTACCTGTTTTAGCTCATCTATAAAAATTTTTAATAAAATGAGGGTTCTGGGAACTTAAGTTTTTCAAAAAGTAGTTCGTTGACCTGAACCGATGTATCCCAAATGCACCGAAAATTTGCGTCCTACTTCAAATTTCTGATGCCCTACCTTGACTCTAGCTACTCGCCTGAAGTGTCTCCAATTGTCGAACACTTTACTGGATCTCTGATTTGCATTGCGTTCTAAAAGAATTGTTCAGGAGATTGAGAAATTGTAGTACATTAGTCTATTATTTTGTTTTAGTATGCCTCTGGTAACAAATACATTTTTCAGAGAATTAAGTCGATTAATTGAATTTTTGAAGAAAAGCGGGCACTCTCAATTTGCCAGTAGACGATTATGAAAAGCCTAAGGACGGACACGTAGTTTCCTATTTTCAATCATTGGATTTTAAAAGTTCATTCGGTTGGGAATACTAATAAAACTTCAAAAAGTATGTTGTAAATAACATTTTATTTTGAAATATAGTAGGTATGCAGCTCTACTTAAGCCTGAAACACAATACGCTGCAGTGCAGTGCACTGCACTGCATTGAAATTTAGAGCCCATGTAATAGCATGTGGCAACTCACATGCACTGCACTGCAACTTTTAGGCTAATTTATAAAACACTGCACACTGCATCAGTTGACGTTTGTTAAATCAAAATCAAAAAAAAAAAAAATAGAGAATAGAGGAATTGTTCCATTTAAAATGGATTAATTAATTTTAAAATGACATTAGAAGAAAAATGGGTAGAGTTTTTTCTCAAAATAATGAATCCACAATACAAAAAATTTATGTATGTAATCTTCAAACAATGATTGTCAAAGCACTGCACTGCTTCTATTGTGCTTTACAGTGCAGTGCACTGCTATAACACTGCACTGCATCGTATTGTGTTTCAGGCTTTAGACTTCGGTATACCGAATAAACTTAGTAGGTAATTAACAAAAATAAATCAATTCGTCTTTCGATCATCACAAAAATAAAGCGGAACAAAATAATTGCACAATTTTCAGATTTTAGCCTCTTCAAACTTAAATTAAATAAAAAATTGGACATTAATATTAATTTGTCAATTATTTGGCAATCAGTCTCATGCAGAAATTGCAAATAAATAATTTTGCCTCAGCCTCTATAAAAGGTATATTAGAAAGTGTAGTACCTACATTTCAAATGATACCGTTTATCACGCTCTGCTTAAAATATCGGAGATCATTGCTTGTTCTATCTGTAAACAATTTTCTGTGTAATTCTTCATATCTGAAGTGTGAAACATTACTGTTGCCGTACTAGTAGAAAGTTTTACGATCACCAGATCAGCATTATGTATCTCGATAAGTATCCTCTGTCATATCAGCACAATAGAAACTTTCGTATTTTGTCTGTAGAACATCCGATTCTGGCAATGTCAAAAATGTGTTTTTTGCCTGTGCCGGTTTTAAGTTTCCAGCATCAATGTCCTTTTGGAAAAGATCTGGTTCAAGTGATAATATTATCTCTTTAGCTGCTTCATATTGTTCGTCGTTGTTCCAAGAAACATCTTTCGATTTGCTCAGATTCTTTAAATAATTTTCAACACATTTAGTGTAATCTACAGCATCTGGGTTAGAAGGAAATTACCACATTTCCTGAAAGAATTCTTGACTATTTTCGAGCGATCGGCTTTATTCAAAACTGTTTTTTAAATAGTTCAAAAAAGTTCGTTTTACCGAAGTTTTCAGGTAAATTATTCCACTTATTTGAATATGCTCCTACATCTGCCGGCAGCATCAAATGATTGTGTTTGGAGGAAGATAATACAAAATTATTTGATTATTCGCCCAAAACTCACTGATCAAAGACAAATCCGATTTATGATCATCAAACAAAAATAATACAGACTTTTTAACATTGGTTTTATTTAGCCAATCATTGTAATCGTCCGCGTCATATTCATAGAATGTTTCCGTTCTCATCCAACCAGTTTCGGATCGTCCTAAAATCCAGTCGTCCGGTATACTGTTTTCCACTTTTATTGGTGGGCGCAGATAGGTCGTCGGTGTTAAAGTTTCCCGACTTGCAGCAAAAACCAGAAGAACTGTTAAAGAATCTTTCCCTTGTCCGAATTTAACTTGATAAAGATTACGGTAGCCTTTAGGAGCAATAACTGTGCCAGTTTTCGGAGCCATGCTAAATGATTTTTCATCACCATTATAAATTCGTGTGGGGTCTGGCAAAATATCGTAACAATTTTCAGTATTAAGATATTTTTCCAGATCACGGAACCATTTACGAATATTTTCCTTTGTAACTACTGCTCTGGCTTTATTTATTGCTTCAGGATTGCGCAGAGTTAGCTCTTGATGTCGCTTTAAACAACTATAGTATCATTTCTTGCCTGGCCTATCGTCCTTAAATGGCGTTTTTCTGTTTTCATCCTGAATTATTTTTTGAATGAGATCTAGTTGTTCGTCGGGGTTTTACGGAAAACTGCATTTGGCTATAGTCGAAAACCATTCGACAATTTATTTTTCTTCTTTCAAAATGCGTTCGAGCCCTGTGAGTGTTCGAACAAATGAGTTACAACCCTACGGTGACTTTAAACATTCATATCTCAAAAACGAAGTCGAACACCATCGCAATTTTTTGTACATAGTAGATAGATATTGTTTCTAGATTCAAAATAAAAAGAGAAAAAAAAAGTGCTAGAAGTCCTCAATAGTAAATAAAAAAATATTGTATTATTCACAAACATTTATTTTTCGTTCAGTGCTGCTATACTTTTTTATAATAAAAATATAAAGCATTAAGCTTTATTTGGCATTTCAATCAGGAAAATCGGTTGCACCGTTCTCGAGATATGATTTTTTCAAAATGTTGTGCTTCATCGTAAAATCACAAAATTTCTAACCCACCTAGATAGCTGAAATGACTGAAAGGGGGAGGGGGGGGGGGCTAGTAGGGGAAAGCAAAAAAAAAATTAAATGAGCTGCTATTTCGGTATTCCCTACAAATTGTGTAAGTTTTATCCAAACTGGAGTTGGTCGGATCCAAAACAAGCACTTTTTGATCGTTTTCGTGTAAAATGGCTGTAGTTCCTTATTTTTGCGATCTACATCCATATATGTAGGTATTTTTTTCTGAATAACTGAATGTCTGGGTGCGGTATTTATCAAAACGTGCCGCAAAAAAAAAAGAGCATAACCTTTGATCATGTTCAATTATTTCCAGCTACCGTAAATAAGATTAGCTACCGTAAAAATTTCGTTCGTCTTTTTTTTTTATATTCTATTCTATTATGGATTAAATCAGAATACCCGTCCCAAACCCACCAACCTATACATGGGTGTTAAAATATAAAAGAGCAAACTCTCCAACAAATTTTATAGGCTTTATTACTCAATAAAATATTATACAGGCATACATACATGCATACATATATCGCGTATGAATTATTGTTGCCGGACATTCGTTGTTTATTTTTGTTATACCTATTAGCATTTACAGACATAATACTATGTGCGTAGGTATATATAGTTTTCTGATTCATTGTGCAGCTTTACTCTGGGCAAGTAGGTATATGTAGATATGTATGAAAATAACTATACCTATAAAACGCAAAAAAAAAACAAAACAAACAAAAAAACTTACAACACTTTTGAGAAGGTCATTCAGTGAATTCGAAATTTCTGAAATTCCTTACCTTCAGTTATTAAGCACACACAGAGCCATCGTCATCAAAGAGGCAAACGGCAAAAACATAAGCCATCATTGGTTAACTTGCATCGCAGTACAAGCAACAGCCCACATTCAGAAGTTTTTGTTTTTGTTCCATTTTTAATCTTAAGTTCACCCATTCCATTTTCCTGTTTTTGCATCTTTCTCGTTATCATATTTTCCACCCTTCACCTCCACCTCTGGCCGAAAGTTCCTTCTTTTCAGTTTTTTTAATGTTCCTCCAGTTCTGTTTTCTCGGTTGATCATTGCAGGATAAAAGTTAAAATTCCTTTGGTTCTATTTTCAGAAAAAAAAAGAAAAAAACGTAAGAGTATAAGAGAATGTTGCCAGCTCTTAAAGCTATGTGTCAATTTAAGATTTAATTGAGATGAGGCACGAGGGTTACTGGCGGGCTCTTAAATTTATCCTACCCTACCCCTGTAGTTATGTAAGGGCAAGCAGAGAAAAATTGGGTAGAGAGTTTGTATTCCAAAAAAAGATTGATGCAAAATAAGAACTGTTTTTAACCCTTTGACATCTCATGCATATATATGTATGTATGTGTTATATGCTCTGCAGAATGTGTAGAAAAAAAAGGGTTTCAAAGGGTTGACGATTTGAATCAGAATCTAAACGATTTTTGAGGATACTACTTTGGCTGTTGTCTATATTTACGTTGAGTAATGTTTTACGTTATTTTAAATGAGCTTCAAGTTGTATCAATCACAAAGTAGTTTTTTAAAGAATATGGAAAAAGGATATGTGTAAAACGAAAAGAATCTGCGAAGGATTGTTGTTGTTCACAAATTTAGCGAGGTGAAGTAGAGTATTGGCAATGACAACATAACAAGGCTTTTAGCCTCTTGGTATGTAGGTCTTTAATGGTCTGTAATGATGTGGACCTGTGACTAAACTTTTGGAGGTGGGAACCTAGATTTAGTTTTACAGCTTCATGTAGACGACCTCGGTATTGCTGTATATTTACAGTTGTCGTTAACGCTACCACGGGGTGTTCTGCAAGGCGTTCTGGTCTCTGCTGCCTCATGTTCTGGTGTTCAACAAACCCCAACTTACTGCGGCAGCAGCTAGACACCTATAAAGAATTTATAAAACAGAATCCGTTTGCGGAAAGTTTGGATGCTGGTATAAAAAGTCTGACAAATTCGTCCTAGGTCCAGACTGTTCCAATGAGGACAGCCCGGATGTGTTGCTGTATTGAAATTACTTTTCGTCAATGCGAGGGCGGCTACCCGGCGACTTACTACAATGGCGTTATGGAGACTAGCAGTTGAAGATTGTATAGATCGACACAATATCACGGTAGCTGATTTGAGGCCAACAACGGGATCTTGAAGCACAGCAACTTGAGGGGCCACAATGCGGCTAAATTGGATACCAAATAATTATCGAGTCTACACAATAATACCGTAGTGGATGGAAGTACCATCACATGAGGACTTAGCTGTTGACGAGACGATGTCGTCCCAATCTCTTCCTCATTTTTATTAATGAGCTGCTAGCTTTAACTACGCATAATTTACAGCGATCAACCAACTATCGTAAACGAAATGAAGGCTGAGCCGTGATCATCCATTGTAACATTGACATAGCCAACAATCTTAGTTGGTCCGATCATATTTTTGATATTGCCAAAAACGTGATGCAAATATGTATGCAAGATATATTTTATTCCATCAGACTTGTCGCAAATCTATAATAAGTCTCATATTAGGCCTAGATTAGAATAAAAGTCCCATATTTGGGCAGAGGCTGGACGTACCCCATTGTCCGCGTTAGGTAAAGTCCCAAAGAAGGCCTTCCGGTTTATTAGCGATGACATAAATATAGCAACTATTGATTCTCTAATGCATCGACGTAATTTCGGATGTCTGTGCTACTTCTATGGCTATTGTTCTTACGAAATCTCTAGCCGGATCCCTTGTAGAATTCTTTCCTATGTGCACCACACGAGTTGTGACACGAATTCACCTTACCACCTTGAAGTCATATTCGACAGTACCATGAAATTCCGCGAATCCTTCATAACCAGAACAGTACGAATGTGGAACAGTTCGCCATCCTCTGTTTTGAGCCGCAAACATTCAAGCGTAATACACGCAGGCACCTCGTTGGCTCAACCCAAAAATCCTCGATTCCCTATCTCTTCTTTCTTTCCGGCCAAGGCTGTGCGACGGATATTCCCTGAGCTTTAGCCATATCATAAAAAAAAAACAATATCACTCCAAATAAGGTTTGCAAGCTAACCCCCAAGCAGAGTGCATATTTCTCAAAATTCTTGGGCGATTGGGGGACATTTATAAGGAGACATTGAGTTGGAAGAAGGGACAATGGTTTTGATCTCTTTCGGGACAAAATGAAAAGCAGAAGATTTGGTATAAGTAATAATTCATGTACATAAATATTATCTATAAAAAACAAAAAAACATTCACATAGCCTCAAAATTCAAAAATTATTTCAAATAATACATTTATATTATCAAATCAACAAATAAAAAAATACTCTTAACAACATTTATCGCAAGGATGAGACTAACGGACAATAAAGAGAAAACGTGACATTTTGGCCCTATGGGGACTTTTTATCCACTCTTCTGGCCCCAAGACAATAATCGAGCTCGTAAAGAGGTTAGATTTTCTAGAGAGTTTTGCTATGAAATAAATTCATAGCTAATTTAGTCAATATGAAAATTTATCAAGTTTGCTGTCAAATCCGCAGCTCGAGAATTGAGTAAAAAAAAAACGTTTTACAAATGAAAAATCTTTGAAAAAAAATCTTGCTAAGCAATATTTATTTGAATGCCAGCAAGTATTTCGCCTCAAATATAATTCACACTTAAAAATTATTTTAAGTGCGTATATGAGGTCAGCTTGGCTGTTACATTGGCGCATACGGCACGCAAATACCAAGCCGTACTGATGAGTATACGGTTTCTGTTGATACGAAATGTCCTCTTTTGCAAAAGAAATTTCTTTTTCAAACATTTTTCGTTTGTATGTGAGGATACAATGGATTAACTCTAGTCGCGATATCTGCAGGGTCCTAGTGGCATAGCCACCCTTACTCTTAATGCTTAACCTTGGGTTGTTATTTTTACCCGTAATGAACAACGATACATAAAATTGAGTTTGTGAATATATCAAAATTACCTCGCTTTCATTTCACCGATTCAAAAGCAAAATTTTGACATTAAAGAGTTACATTCATTTTATACTTAAAATTAAGGATTTTGTGTACCTAAATTTTTGTTTAAATTCTGCATCATATACTTTCTTACGTACTTATTTTTACCCTTTATGTATATTCGAAAATTTCATTACAAGCCTGCTTTTTCTTCTTCTTATTATCTGTGAAGAGTAAAATTACACCGAACGCAATCTAGACTCCAACGTAATTTATATACCCATGTACGAGAATTCTTTCTATACATATTCGTCCCTATAAAAATAAATACAGGTGCTCCCACTCTACATACCTATATACATAATAATGATGGATTTCTGAAGAAAATTTTGCAATTTCACATCTAAAGTAACTTACATACCTCTGTATATATGCATATATGTATGTATGAATGATTGCATATATATGTAGTATACCCCATTCAAGTATAACTGGAGCTCCCATCATCATCATCATCATATCTACAGCAGCTCTTCTCACCTTCAGGTTTTTGTTCAGGTATTCTCCAACAAGTCAAGCCCCACATAAAATCGAATTCTGCGGAGCAGTTAGTCTTGAACGGAACACTTTCACGGGCACCACCAGAGTCTGCTTTGTATTGTTTTCTTTGAATTTTCTTCAAGTTAAGTTTGAACACTCCTTCCAACAAAAAAATAAAAAAAAAAATAAAAAAATCCGGGAACTATAAGGACAAGAGTTTCCTTGGTGGAATGTAAATTACCTTGATGTTTTGATAGCTCCTTTCGAATTGCTTTTATACCACCTTGTGCACCGTTTCGCATAAGGGGAATATTTATATATGGGTGGACGTACTTTATATACATACGCGAATATTATCTTTGTGTTCGACTTGTGTTATATTTGATTATTTGTGGATGCGCTCTTTATTATCCTTCCTCTGAGTGTTGACAGTTTTTTGTTTTATGAGCTGTGTGCTGTGCATTTTGGTGAATCAAAAACAAAAAAAAAACAAAATAAGAAGAAGTACCACTTGTTTTGTTTATTTTGCTGTGTATAATCAAAAAGAAACTCCTCTGCGTTTACATGAATACGTTTAATATGAATACAAAGTCTAAAATATAATTATGGCTTCTTTGATGTATGTGATGTGTGTACGCGTATGTACTTTTGATAAACAAAGAATTTGTCACTCGCTGTACTCTGATAACTATCCATAAAAGATCTTTAAATGGTATGCAAACATCTTCGAGCTTCTTTTCTGAATTACGGTAGAAATATCTGAAGGCGGCGGAAATAACTAATGACTAACTTATGATGAATGCACAACTATAAAAAAAACAAAAACAACAGAGCTGAAAATTTATTACGTATCTGCTAACTATTGGCTAATTTGACAGTCGAGAATTTAGAAGATAAGCTTACAAATATTTTTCGTTTATTTTTAACTTTGATATTGGGCTACGATTAGGAACCTCTTAATCTTCATCAAAATTCAAATTGACATGATCAAACTTATAATAGTAGGGGCGGGGGCTTGAATATGATATGTATAGGAGTCGTGGACCACATTTTATATTTTTTTTTTAAAAAACCTGGACCCTATTAATTATTATTATTTCTTTTTTTTTCAAATGGCTTATAACGTTAGTTGAACTGCAGAGAAAATTTTTAAACTGCTTAAATATAATATTAACTCTTTGAGGACTAATGGGATAATACGTCCCGAGATATTTCAAAAAAAATTCTGTTGGGAGAACTATATGTATTCTATTGTGGTGCTAATTTCCTCTTTTCGTATTTCTGGATCATTTCTGCATGTGTGAGAAGCTCTTGTCTCTCAGTTTTGTCTCAGTGGGCACCTTACTGTAAAGCGCCCGTGCGCTGGAGATATCAAAAAGGAAGCTTTGCTTATTTTATCGAGTTGGCGGAAAATTTTATGATTGGTTTTGCATAAAAAATTAAGTGTTAGTTTATATTTTGACAGAACTCAGTGAATATAATTGCGAAATCTTTTGTGCAAGCCGATTTTCTTGACTGGGATTATATGTCCCAACAGTACTTTTTGCTTTATCCTATCGCAACCTTATTTTTGACCCGTTATTCTGGAATATTTCCATTTGTACGGAAATCAGGCAAAAATATCCTATGCAAAAAACATTCGACGTGTGAAATAGCAGTTGGGGAGGAATCTTCGTCAAAATAAGAGGATTATTCGCCTTCACATGTGGATTGTGTGATCCCAGCGAAGATAAGGGCTAGCCCCAATCTGAATTGAAGGAAAGTGATATAGGTTAGGAAGAATTTCGTTATATCCTAGATACACGTAAAATATCAATAATCATTAGCGTAGCAATGATCATTGCATAGCTCTTGTGTTATTGCATCTTTAGCGCAATGATCACCCGTTTCGTCATTGCACCAATTACGTCTCCACAAGCTCATTCGTTTGCAGTTATGCATTACTTGTCGTTCCTGTGTGCGCTTTCAGTGGTGAAGAATTGCAAGTTATTGGAAAATCAGCTGACTTCCCAGCATCATTGTCAGATGTCATTTGCAAAATTCTCACCTTATATATCTATTACATGGCTCGATTCAATTTTTCACAAATTACTTCATAATTTACAGTTTTTAATTGGAAAAATTGAGAACTGTCATCTGTCAAATATCAAGATATCGTGTGCTTGCCTTACTAAGCAATGATCATTCGATCAATTACGTAATTGGATCAACGATCATTCTGGCGCGTCGTGTGCCCATGGTATTAAGGCAGAAACACATCCAAGCAAGCCTCAGGCCTGGCCTCTCTCAGGCTTTCTCGCAGCTCGCCTCAAGAGGCTTGCCCCAGAGAATTGAAAACAAAATGATACTCAGTGTTGCCAGAAAACTTCCTGAAAAATGTGCCTTTTTCGTATTTTGATTGTGCTAAAAAGTGCCTTTTTTGAGAAAATGTGCTGAAAAAATGCTGGCAACTTTTTTCTTTGTTAAATTGTGTCATTATTTCAAATATTAAAAAAAAAATTATATGTATGTCTGTATATATACTTTAATTTATAAGCAAAGTACTTCGCTAGTAAACTAATTTACTTGAACAAATAAATATGTATACGTAATATGTAAAAGCTTTAACATTACATGCAAATGTATTCGGAAGGGAAAAGAGAATAACGCATTAAACCCCTATTAAAATAAATCCAAACACTTTGTGTATCGAAATTGTACGAATTACATTTGTTTCGTTTTCCCCTGGGATTTGGGATTTCACAATTTATAAGATACAATTTTGAGCATATAAAATCTACTTCTTTGCTTCGGAATTCGAATCCACAATTATAGCATTAATATATTTATCGCCATCTTCTAGAACCGGGAGCCTCAAACTTTGCTTCATTCTTTCAAAATATTTTTCCCATTCGCCTAAAATGCGCATTTTTTTTATTGTGTCCGTATAAACTTAGACATCGGAGATTTGCACGAAAATTGTTGATGATGGGCCTCTCTTTATTTTTTTACTCCACGATACAATTGAATTTGACATTTCAACATTCCTATTCTTAATCGCTAACTAACACAAAGCATTAGCATTAAGGTTATGAAATTTGAAAATGACAAGGTCACTGCATTCATGGGATGGATACAAAAACAATAATAGAAAGAAAATGTGCTAAAATGTGAAAAAAAAATGCCCGCATAATTTACTTTGAAAATTGTGCTAATCATGACAGGAATGCGCTCAAATAGCAATAAAAAATGCCGGTCGGGCTCGGTGCTGTCATTGTAATTTTGATAGTATATCTGTTGACAGAAGTAGGCCTGAGAGAAAAATTTCCAACATTGAGCAAAGCGCGCCTTAAATTAAGTTATGTAAGAGGGGTGCCTCAAGACAACTAGCCTGCATCACTTAGACCTCTAGTGGGTCTGGGTCCATTGTGCCCCTAGGCCCCATGGGATAGCCTTTTCAAGCCGTCCCAGATCAATCCTGCTTCCCTTAGGCAACTCAAGATATCTCCAAGACTCTTTACATAGATCCATCCTGATTCTCTCAGAAAACTCAGGATATACCTAAATTCTTTGTTTTGCAGCTCCCCCAGACTTGAAAAGAAGTAGCTACCCAGTAGCCTACGTATTTTATTCATCAGCGCAGTATTGTGTTGCATCATTAAAAAAAACCCGTGTTAAAAATTTGGACAATGCCTCGAGGAAGCCTCGAGGCCTGGATGTGTTTCTGCCATTAGGCTCGAGGAACTTGTTAGAGAATAATTCATTGGACGTTCCCACAATTCCTAGAGCAACGAGTGAGCGCGACTGAGTTTCCTAAGGGGAGCAAAGTTAACCGAAATTTTCCTCCTCGTTTCGAAATTGAAAAATCTTAAAGCGATTTTCAAAAAACCAAAAGTACAAAAATTTCAAAAAAATTGTTATTCATATATGTGTTAGTTCTGTCCATAAATAGTCTCAACCACAATTTACGTAAAGCGAACACTCCCTTTAAATTTAACACACTTACACAAATTAATTGAAGGCGTCTGAGCGGAACTTTCGTAAGTTTAAATGTCAAATTGTAATAAGTAAAGGTGCGGTCAGAGTCGCTCATTACTTACAGACACGATGTGCCAAACAATTAAATTATTACTAAATGATTAAAAGTGCAATGTAAAAATTAAAAAGGAATAAAAATAGTACTGCGAATTAATAGAAAGCACAAATCCTTCAATTAAATCAACTTCATTTTTTTTATCACTTTTTATATCACTTTTTAAAATTTAAAACATTAAATATAAAGATAATAACCCTTAGGTTAAAAATATCAATTTTGAGTAAGTAAACCGCGCCGTCGTGCTTCAAAATCTATAAAATAAAAAATTCACAAATTAGCAATAAAGTGCACTTTTTAGGCTCCAATGAACCTCTGTGCGTCCTCCTTAAAGAGTTTTAAAACAAAATAAAAATGTATATGTATGTATGTAAAAAAACAAAGCTTTTGTTTTGATATAAACAGTTAAAACAAAAAAATATTAATTCAATCAAAATACAGTGAAAGCAAAAGTAAACTCCTAATAAATAATAAGAAAAATAAAATAAATTTTGAGATTAGTACCGAAATAATAATATTTAATAAAGTTACATTAATTATCATAAAAAAATCTTTACATGCATATACTTTTTGTTTTAATAGTACTCGTATGCAGAATTTTCGTGTCGATTTATTTTTACTTCTAGGGCAGATGTAACAACGACCTATATACATAATTAGGATTTACAGTCTGGGGAGCCTGAAGTGGTTCAGTGCTTGATTCTTTGATTTATGTTCCTTCATTCTAGTTTTTGTAAATTTTTTTTCTTTTTGTTTTGCTTAATTTATACAAACATAGTTCATTTATGGTAGAGATATTTTGCAGGTCACAGAATTACCACGGCCATCGATGAATGTTTCTTGCAACATTATACTTTACGTGTACATACAATTGATCTACCCGATCTACATTAATTTTGCTATGGTTACAACACAGGTATCGATTTCCGAGTTTTTGCTCTTTGTCTGTTTCCTTCCTCATCATTGTTAATCAATTATTTTTTCTTTTTGACAGTAAAATACCACGGTATAATCTTCCATTTCAATTTTCCTCATTTCTACCTAAGTATAAGGAGGCTTTTTTTTTTTTTTTTGCTCAATCGAGCTATAGCTTCTGTGTAATATTTCTAGTACGCAGGTTGTCTGAAAAGTTTCCGACCTAACAAAGATAAGACATTTTTTCCTCAAATTAAGTTTTAATTTTCTATGTAGTCTCCTTGTAAGTAGTACACTTCTTCCAGCGATGATCTCATCTCTTCAACCCGTCCAAATAGTACTCGTCGTCTTTGTCTGCAAAATAGTTGTTTACGAAGGTGATGGCCTCCTCATTCGACAAAAATCTCTGTTTTCCGAGCGGAAATTTTAGTTTAAGGAACAAAAAAAAAAAGTCGTTTGGGGCTAGATCTGGTGAGTTAGAAGGAGGGTAGTCAAGCAGTTCAAAACGTAATTCGTGGATTTTCGTCATGGCAACCGCTGAAGTGTGAGAAGGCGTTTTTGGTCGGGACACGAACGCGCGGACAGCCTTCTCATGTCTAAATTTTGATGCAATATGTGACAAACACGTTCTTTTTACATATTTATAGCCTCTACTCTCTTTAACCCTAATTCGACGGTCTTCTAGCATCATTTGGTGAACTTGAGCGATGTTATCGTCAGTGGTTGCAGCTTTTGAACGTCCCGAACGTTGCCCTGGTACGGTTACGTTTAAATTCAGCTTCCCCAAAAATTCCTCGTACACAGCGTCCAACTCGTCTTTGATTCTCGACCTTTTCCATTTTCACAAAAACACTCGTATCGACTCACTCAAACAACAACTGCACAAAGCATGCACAAACACATTCCCTAACTCGTGTTTACGAGTGCCGCCATCTTCATGTTGAGGTCGGAAACTTTTCATACAACATCCGTACGCAGGCTTCACTAATCTTAGTACAAGGATTATTGGTAAGTTAAAAGTTCCTTCAGCCTGTGCATCCACATAGGTTTTTTAATTATGGTAATCAAAACGAAGAAACCCTGTAATTTGATAAAACCTATGAATCGTTATTGCTCCTTAGTAAATAAAGCTGATAAGAATTCCTTTTTTAAAACTGATCAACACTGTCTTAGTTTGACCTGTGATTAACAAAATTCAAAAATATGTCAAAAATTCTGCTTCTTTCATCGATTCTCATGGACGTGGATTGATCTTTGGATATTTATTTATTTGTTGCAAAATGTGTCAACATCCGAAAGATTTTATCCTGTTAGATTTGGGCGGCGATAAAATATGATTACGGGTTTTATTTTTCCCATATTGTGCAGTCTTTGTTTTTTTTTTTTTGTAAATTTCCTTCTTTGCCCTCTGGTTCGCTGTATTTTTCTTCGGATTGTTTCAGTTTTATTATCTCGTCTTATTTCTGCATCTACGTTTTCAGCATCAGAATCAGCCGTATTTAGGTAAAAAATTTATCTGATTTGTAGCCGAAACTAAAATTATTTTTAGAGTCGAAATCTAATGATTGCAGCGTTTTTGCAATATATTCTTTTTGTTCTACATAAAGCCAAGACTAAGATTTGTAAATTTATACAAAAAGTAATTATTAAAAGACGCTTTTGATAGTTAGTTCCGATTAATTATTATAGCAAACGGAATTCACCTTTTCCTTTCATAATAATACGAAAATAAAGTGAATTTGGAAGCAGTTATGTATGGTCGTATGGAGGACCTGTTTATGCCTAGGTGACATTTTTCCGATTTTTGTAGGTTTTAGTTTTTATTTTCAAAAAATTGGTGTCGGAGTATTTTATGAATATTTCTATACACACTATTATAGAATGATATCCCCCCAGCGGGATCAAGCAATTCTCCAGCACTATCTCATTATGTGCAGAATGGTACTGTTAGGTACCTACTAACATTTCAAAAGAGCTATAAATTCATTCCAATCTGTAAGGCTGTTTTTGTGATAATACCAGTTTTTTTTTTCTTTTTACATTTCTTTAAAAAACTCCGCTGTTAAGCCTGATTTATATCTTTAAAATTCCGAACTGCTTACTACAAATAACTACAAATTTTTGGATTTTTAAAGTTTGTTATAAATAACTCCCTTTTTATTTTCATTTATTCTTTGTACAAAATATATGCCTTCGCTAGAGATGCCTTCTTTAAATCAAAGCTGTCAAAACATAAAAAAAAGCAAAAAAAAATTCAAAAAATCAGAAAATTAACATTTGCAAGAGCGTCAGCTTGCAGGAAATAGTCTAACGTGCAAAACTTGATAGAAACCGTCGTAATCAGGAGCAGCCTAGAGGCTAAAGGCTGTATACTTATTTTACTTACAGGAAACCAATTTTAGTTTTAAGACTTTAATCATAAAGTGGCACTTTTTGAAAATAATTATTTACTGATGCGTTTCATTTCGTTAATTCCTACGAGCAGTATTAATCCCTTAAGTAGCACAACTTTTCCAAATGTTTACTGAAGTCTTAGTTTTCTGCGAAAGTATGTCGCATGTATGTATATCTAACATTAGTATGTTAATGGTACATTTGTAAGCCCATTAGCTTAGAGTTTCCATAGAGGTTTTATATTCAGAGGATAGTTCTTAATGGATTATATACATACAAACGTATGTATGCGTGTAAGAACTTAGAATGAGTAACATAAAACGTAAAAACGTAATTCCATAAAAGCAAATGTGATCATGGATTATTTCTGAAACCCCATTCAAGAAATATTTTATAGACACCTAGTAAGAATTCGCAATTACCTAATTGAGTAATTAAAATTACAATTTTCGGAATTAAATTTAATGGAATAAACACAGTGTTCACGCTATAGACGCACGCACCACTTATAGACGTTGATTCTGGTGAAACAGACATTTACTGAGTGAGTAAACAAAAATAAAACCTATCACGTTCTGTAACCAAAATGCACCTCTTCTTAGTTTTTTACACTTTTGGTAAATGACATTTTTTTTTTTCGATATTTTAACTTGGTAAACCAAAAATTCAAAACTGAGGGGAGAGGTGGAAGAATTACAGACTGTTAGAAAGCAGCAAAAAATATCCATCTAATACCAAATCATCATAGCACAGATAACTAAATACGGATGAAGAGTGACCTAACCAAAAATTTACCCCAACTCTAATCAGCAGTCAACTACTCTTAAGTTGTGTTCTTTTGTGTACTTTGTTCTAGAACTCATATACTGGAGAGAACAAATTGTTCTGTCGATTGAAGCGAACAATTTGTACTGTTCGCTTCATTTATAAATCTTCTATGAAAATGTATGAGGCGTTTTTTGTGTATCCTTTGTTCTGCCCTGTTCTGCGGACACAAAAGAACATAGCTATAGTCAAAGTAAAGCTTTTGTTAACAGCCATGTACCTAAGGTGATTTTTTTAGTGCAGACATATATACATATTTGGAAACTGCTTACACGGTTCGTTTTCATTAAAAATTGCAAATACTAGTTTAAAAATGGACCAAATCGGGCAACCCTTTCTTGGTGTTGCCATACAAAACTTTAGCTTTCACTATATACATATTTGAACACTGCCTCAGAGTGCGTGGCATAGAAAACTGAAATTTTGTACACATGGTTTGCATAAATATAGTAAATATAATTTTAAGACTGAACTAAATCTGGCAACCAATTCTTGGTGTTACCACGCAAAACTTTTGTTTCTTACTTCATTTAATTTATTTTCATCTTGTCTAGGGTATAATATTGTTGGTCTTAGATCAATTATAACTTTTTCACTTGTTTTCTAGGAAATTTACTTGAAAATTTTTCTTTAGAATTTTTATGCATTATTGGGGAGTTGGATTGATACGGATGCCTGAGCCGCTAAAGATGTTTATTATGAGTGAGTGAGATAAGCATTGCTTTAGCGGTTTTCTAATTCTTTAGACCGTTATCAGTCATAACCGCAATTAATGCATAAAAATTCTAAAAAAAAAAAAAAAAATCAATTACATTTCCTAAAAAAAATGTAAGGTTTGTCTAAACATTCGAAAACGTGCTTAATGGCCCTGGCAGGCAGCCAGGTACCCGAATCTATAGAGATCGTTTGGACAGTTGCCGAATTCCTTCTACGTTCGCATTGCTGTGCTTATTACCCTTTATCCACTTGCTGTAAAAACAACTAAAAATTAAAAATCTCATGTTCAGTACAATAAAAGCTCTTTCTTTTTGCTATTATTTCGTGTGCGTGTGAACACTACTCACCCATCATACGAAATGAGGATTTTATACGAGCTACAAAAATGTGTTATATAAATACGTAGTTTGAGACACTATAAGCACTAAAAGTAAACAAAGTTCTGTTTGTTGTTCTTGTTTGTTAGGCCACTCTACATCTGTATTTAGTTAACTTTGATCATAAGATTGATTAAATGTTAAAAAAGTAATCTTAACCGGACCGGACCGCTACAGACAAGTCCTTAATGTCCAAATTAGAACTTTTTCTTCATGCTCGACTGATTAAACTTCTCAGTACCAACGTTATATTCTGTTAGGGACATCTCTCTCACTGACTTTTCTTCGTTTATTAAGCATGTATCTTTTGTAGTAGTCCTGTAGCGATGAGAAAATCAGATTTAAGTAGGTCCTCTATGATCTACTTCATCGAATATTTCGTTGATCATTCGACATCGTAATTTGCCAAGAGTCACACAAAAAACTATTCACTCTCAGAAGGGAATTAGAAAAGTACAATCCTTGAAAAAGTCGAATTAAATTTGTTTCTAATTTCTCTTGATAGAACAAATAATGAGTGGTTGACAATCATACAATAATTATGCATAATTTTTAGAGTACACAGGAGTGAAAAATTCTATGTTTATCATTTTACATAAAAATGTTTCATTTCATTTCATTCGATTTTAGCGACTTCAAATAATTTGATT